>JAUMHG010000043.1:3678781-3722682 GCA_032359395.1 Enteromius anoplus | reverse complement strand
CAGGGCGCCGTTTCTTCCTGCGGGACAATCCGCGTGAGGGGAGACGACAGGGGAGAGATCCACAATTTAATTTAGTGATGTATGTGCCACCAAAGGCTTAGGGGTCGTTCACATGCAGCGCGTTTTGTGCGCAAGCTCTTCATTTTCAACAGAGTTGAAAGTTTAAAATCCAAAGCAGAAATGATTTTGTAACTGACAGTGCTTTCATGGTTGCCTAGTGACAGCAGACGCTACAGACGCACAAGCACGAAATGCTTTGAAATTGGTGGAGAAAGCGACAAATGCAAGATATTCTGTAATATTGCAATCTTTGTGTGCTAAAAATGCACATATATTCATGTAGATGGCAATACACGTTCTCCTTTTTTGCCAAATAAAAGAAAAGCATCATGTCTTTCCTCTTGCTGTATCAAAATCTGACCTAGCTTTCCTCAGAGATGTTCACAATAATGTGCTTTAAGTCAAGTCAAATTCAGTTTATGCATGATTACATGTCATGATACAACTTTAATACTGTTTCCTAAATTGTGGATAATTAGGCTATATATCATATGCTGAAGTACATTTCTGGAGTGTTAAAGATTAAAAGAAAAAATAACAAGAACCGTACCGAACCGAAAACCGTGAACCGAACCGAACCGTGGGTTTTGTGAACCGTGCCACCCCTAATATATATATATATACATACACACAATATGCAATTTACATTGTCCATTTGAAATATTGGTCATTTCATTCAAATAATCATTGGCTTATCAGTATCCGCCAAACTTATTAACAGTATCAATGTACAATAAATTTTCCTTTACTTTTAACTATTACTTCTCTATTACTTATTTTAAAAAGTAAATAGTCCACCTTTTTTAAAATTGACTTTGCCATTGTTTTTCCTCTCTCCCTGCCTGCAGAGACATTTCAGATCATGAAGCAGACGCGCGCTCACGAGGGCAGTGTTTTCACTATGTGCATCCTGCAGGGTGGAGCTATACTCAGCGGAGGCGGCAAGGACCGCAAGATCATTCGCTGGAGCGCAGACCTGGCACCTGAAAGAGAGTGTGAAGTGAGACATCAATCCGCATTAACTCTAAAAACGTGTGTTTGCAGCAATGTAAGTATATTAATTAATAGAGTTCATAAATCAACAACATCCAATGGCCTTTAATCTTCTAGATTCCTGAGAAATTTGGTGCAGTCCGAACAATCGCGGATGTAGATGGAGAGGAACTGCTCGTTGGCACAACAAGAAATGCAATCCTAAGAGGATCATTTTCGGATGGGTTTGTGGCCATTGTACAGGTAGATATATTGGATTTACATGCAAATAGTTTTTTAACAGTACATTGTTTTAATAAATTTCATTTTAAAAGTTATACTGCACTCTTAAAATGTGCATTGAATTGTCAGGGTCATGTGGATGAAATGTGGGGTCTGGCCACACACCCCACTCAGAACATATTTCTTAGCTGTGGAAATGATCGGCAAGTGTGCGTCTGGAATGCAGAGCACCACAAACTGGACTGGTGCACAACACTAGAGGTCAGAGAGAACAGGTCACAGAAAATTGTAACCATTTTAAAGGCGCACTAGTGTTTTTTTGTGTGTGCGCCACTGTATTTTATACTGACACCTATTGGTATAGATTATGCAACATATACACAGCTGAAAGTATTTGATAATATGGGCGTTACTGAGATATATTGATTTGGTCTCTCAACAGGCTATCACCACAGTGCAGAATCTTTGGCTTATTTATTTATCTATTTAAAATGTTTTTGAAATAATTATTTTGCTGTCTTTTTTTTTTTTACCATTCAGAAATATTACAGTTTATAAGAATAATTTAATGCATTGCTAAATAATAACATATAAATAATATGTTTTACTATTTTTAAATATTATTAATTCCTTTGGTGGCAAAGCTGAATTTTCAGCATCATTCCTCAGCCTTAAGAAATCATTATAATATGATGATTTGCGGCTCAAGAAATATTTATTATTATTAAAAATGCTAGTTAATATTTGTGGGAAACCATGATTCAAACGTTATATTAGGTGGCCTTAATACATTTAAATAAATCATTTGGTATGGTGCTCTAATTGTGTGCATACATGATTTTACATTGGATATTTTTAAAAATACCTATATGTAACTACATCCTGTACTTGCTTTTATAATTACACTGTTGACCCACCCTTAAACCTACCCATACCACCAAATCTGTTTCTAACCTTACCTGTATCCCCCCTTGATAGAAGCAAAAGTGTTTTGCAGTGCAATAGGAACACAATAAGCACTTTTTTTATGTAAGTACATAGTAAAGGCCATCTACTATAAAGTGTGACAATTTCTTTTAAAAAAGAGAGAAATGTATAGTAACCCCGCACTTTTAAATGGCAGTCTATCTAGTAAACAGTTTTTGATGCCACTGAAAATCAGTTGAAAATTGCATATTTGGCAAAACAAAAAAACATTATTACTAGTTTTATCTAAATATATATATATATATATATATGAATTTAACATCAATCTTTATCACTTTTTCAGGAATCTGGTCTGTGTGCTGATTTCAGCCCAAATGGAGCTGTTGTCTCTGTTGGACTGAGTACTGGAAGGTAAAACATTTACAACACAGCTGATAACAATTACCACTTCAGTTTTTTATAGTGAAATGTACCCTTGTTTAAATAGCTTTATGATGGTTTTTAACCGCTTACCTATATAGATGGGTTGTACTGGATCTGCAAACCAAAGAAGTGATGTCAGACCTGACTGATGGCAATGAGCAGCTGTCCGTAATGAGATACTCACCAGGTCAGAGGCCAACAAAATCAGTTATAAAGGCCACAGTATAAAACGGAACTACACTTTTTCTGAAAATGAACCTTATTACATTCATCAGTAAATGCATAACCGCTAGCTTGTTTGTGGCACATGTGGCAGATTTAACTGCATGGATATTGTTCTGCAAGCGTGTTTATAGATGATAACTTATATTTTACTGCGTACCAAAACACAGATGGCAGCTTTTTGGCAGTTGGTTCCCATGACAACTTCATCTACATTTACAACGTCACCGAGGGTGGCCGGCGCTATACACGATTCGGAAAGTGCACAGTAAGCAAAGCATTCGAGTCAAGTACTCTAAAAGTTGTCAAACTGTTTAATGGTGGTTTGTAGTGTTTAATGGTTTATAGCGCTCAGTTTGTGTTAAAAAGCGCAATAAGTTGTGCAGATAAAATGCATTTCCTCTGTGTAACACTACAGGGGCACTCCAGTTTCATCACTCACCTCGACTGGTCCAAAGATGGAAAATACATCATGTCCAACTCTGGAGATTATGAAATTCTATACTGTAAGGCTGCACACAGAAACGTATTCCAAGAAGACAATGAGTAATATAAATGGTAATGCATTTTAACATTTATGTTTGTGGAAAAAGGGGATGTCGCAAGTGGCTGCAAGCTGTTGAGGAACCGGTTTGAGAGTAAAGATCGAGAGTGGGCGTCCTATACCTGTGTGC
Organism: Enteromius anoplus; assembly: GCA_032359395.1. NCBI lineage: Eukaryota > Metazoa > Chordata > Actinopteri > Cypriniformes > Cyprinidae > Enteromius > Enteromius anoplus. The sequence continues at coordinate 3,719,161 of JAUMHG010000043.1, read as the reverse complement.
TTGGATTCCACGTCATGGGTGAGTGAATTTTCTTTTCTTTTTTAATTGATTTTAGGCATTAACGGTTCTTGCTAAAGGAAGCCGCACAATGAGCCAAATCTACGAACCAGAATAAGAGACTCTGCTGGTTTTCTTTTGATTTGTTTCTTTTTTTATTTGCACATTCTCACCATACACTACTGATTTTAATCAAGTCCAGCCCTATCCTAAATCAATGCTGATGTTTAAAAAAAAAACAAAACAAACTAAAACATTAGTTAAAAATACACTTTTGAATTGAAAATATTTTGTTTTTTGAAGACCAAAGTTTCTGTATCTGTCAGATTATATTTATTTATATTTAATTATGTATAATTATTATTAATTTATAAATGCGTTAAGTGCCCTAATGTTGTAAGTCCCCAAAGTCCTGTGCATAAAAAAAGCATATGTAAGTGTATGTTGACTTTCTTTTTATTTTTTTATTTTTTATTTTTTTGCATATTTTATTGTAATAAACGAACGGAAGATAACATGAAAATATTCTAAAAAAAAATATTTTCTATAAAAATGATATCTTAATTCCTCTAAAACTTGAATTATACAGGTAAAGAACTTGACACATCCACATATTTTCACAGACAAAAGTGTACATATACAGTACATACATCAGTCAGTAAAGTGAGAGGTATTTGTTGCCTGTGACGATATTTGGTTATTTTCCAGAAACTGTATAAACAAATTCCAAATTTTATGGTAGCGTGCCCTTTATACTGTAGGTTATTTTTTCTAATACAATATAATGCGCCACATCTTTCAACCGATGGACCTTCTATGTTCTTCCAGTAGAACGCTATCAATCGTCTTGCGATAACTAAAGAAGTGTGATAACCTGGTAATGATAAACTTACAGGAAATAAACCCAATTTCAAGGGTTTCCGGAATTGTTTTTTGAAATAATTAGTGTTGGCTGTCATTCTAAACTGTAATGTTGTTTAGGTGTGTGGCTCGAGGGATCAGATGGGACAGACATCAATGCCTTGTGTCGATCACACAGCGCGAGCATGGTGGCGGTAGCTGATGACTTCTGTAAAGTTCATTTGTTCCAGTATCCGTGTCCCAAACCGAAGGTCAGTCACTGCCTGATGTGTTTATTTAGAGTCAAAGAAATAATCATTTTAGAATAGAAATAAAATTAAACAATAAATATCATTAGGCTCTGTATATAACAGGCCAGCCGATGTAGTATGTATTGTTTGCAAATTAATAATTACTGTAGGTAATGCGTCAGAGAAAGTGTTTGTTTATACTGCAAGACATGAGTCATTTATTTCCTGATTTCTCTGTCAGGCTCCGAGTTATAAGTACGAAGGCCATGGCAGTCATGTGACCAACGTTCGTTTTACACATAATGACAGTCACCTTCTGTCAATGGGCGGCAAAGACACCTGCATCCTTCAGTGGCGAGTTAAAAGGTCGGGGACTGGAGACCATTCCAAAGAACACCTAGCTTCTTCCTCTTCTGTCTTCTCTTCCTCTAGCTCTCCAGTGAATGGAACATAGAGAGACATATACCAAGAATGAAACAGGCTTGAAGATATTCTAGGAAATGAAACATGGAGGAAATATCTCATTGCACAATCTGCTGTGGCATGAGGCATTTGGAAGGTTGTGCCAGCTTTTGTGAATCATGTTGCAGCGTTGAGAAGTCGTGAATAATGCAAAGCTGTTCACTACCAACATTTCTTCATGAACCGACATGGCCAATATATATTGTGTCTGAAATGTGCTTTAAAAAAGAAAATAAAAGAAAGAAATGTATTATTGCATTCCAAAAAATTATTATAAATTATGAAAAGTCTAAAAAATGTTTTGGTCTTAAACATGTTTATGTCCTTAATACAAACAAAAGTTAATAATAATGACATTTTTTCTTTACATTTGATTTGATTTTAGTGAGATTCACACATTTGGCCAAAAAAAAAAGAAGAGTGAATTCAACGCATTTCAACACAAGGATGTTTTAAATGAAATTAATCACAACTTTTTACATTTATCATGCTTTACTCAGTGTATTTCAAGTTTACATGTGCTTGTTTAACTTTTCATTTGCTTATTTTAATCATCTGCTGTTTTTCCAGTCATTAAATACTATATGCATAATTGTCTGACTTTACATTATTAACCAAAAATCAAGTTTATGTGAAGCATTGTGTTGTGGGCGGCAGGATAATCAATGCTTTATTTGCTATCTGGAATTTCCTCTGTCCAAAAACTTCCAAAAGGCTTGTCTTTTATCGATCAAGTCAGCTTTTACGGCTTGTTAAACAATGTGAACTTTTGTTATTTTTAATCAAATAAACACATTTTAAAGTAAGAATGTTTTTGTCTGCCTGTGCTTTAAGTTTCAGTATGAAACGCCATCTAGCGGACAGCAAGAGCAATACTTTTATTTACTGACAGACTGCATTGCTGCTTGTAAGTCTATAGAGGGAGGTATTGCACCACTTTTCACTACCCTAAGCTGATTCTACGTGACGTTCGCAAAAGTGAACATTTCTGATGGTTTCGGCGATTGGCATTTTGTTTAAATCTAATTAAATAAACCTTCAATAGGTCTTAGAGTGTATGCACGTTTATTTAATCTGTCTGTTTGTTAGAAAATTGATTACAAAATGTTGCCAAAAATGCACAGTAATGTCATGGTGCTGCTTTTCAATTTAAAACAGAATTAATATTTATTTTTATTTTTTAAAGTGAAGCAAATTACAATAAATCATGAAAAAAAAAACGATTATTGAGTTTGACATCGTTTTTATGCATAATTTATACATGCAAAATTCGTTCTAATAATAATAATTAATAATAATAATGAACGATATTCCATTTTTATTTCTAAAGTGGGATAATAAGCTCCCTCCACACTAACCTGGTGCCACAAAATAAATCTGTAATAACCGCATCCTGCTCCTTAAGGAAAAAATCAAAATCAAAATAATGAAATATATATATTTTATATATAAGAGATTATATACATATACATATACATATAAACATATCTTTTTATTTTTAAAAAAGTAATTATTTACCGGAGTTTAAGGTCCCCGAGAGTTCGAAGTGACGTTATGAGATTCCGAAGATGACGTTGAAAAAAGGGGTTGCGTGCACGCGCGTCCGTCTGTGTGTGTGCGAAACAGAGCGGAGGTGAAGAAGAGGAGGATGAAGCAGGGAGCGGAGGATGGGAGGAAGAGTGGAGTGAGAGAGAGAGAAAGAGAGAGACAGGCTGGCTATCAAGGGCTCGTGTGAAGTGTGAATGTCTGGAAGGGGCTCCGATGGGAGTTTTATCGCAGCACCGAAACAAAGACGCGATTTTTTTACCATCCGGAGAAACATTGTAGCGGAAACTTTAAACTTTTACCCGCCAGAGCGGCAGCGCCGTGCCGGGTCCCGGCTTTGTCTCGCAACGGGGGGAAGTACGCCAGTACACGCGAGGATATAAAGAACCAGCAGCACTTTTGGATACGCATTTTTACCCACACAACGAGAGAATCCGTGATTATTGTGTTTCTTTAGGGGAGTGAGAGAATGGCGGCCAACATGTACCGAGTTGGAGGTGAGTATTATTGTTAAGGCTAACACTAGCAGCAGGCTCGCGGGGGTTAGCATTAGCATTAGCGCGAGCGGCTGTTTCCGCCTTAGTTACAATGAGCGGAATCCCGTTGCTAAGCGAGCTAGGCTAGTTTCATTACGGCTGCATTTGGGTTAACTCGAAATTAATTATTTATACAACTTACGCATTTAACTCCACTTTCAAATCCGTGTGAATGGGAAAACTTGCACCGGGTCGCAAATTATTTCTTTTGTTCTTAGTTTTGCTTCTTTAAGTAATTAGCCGCCGCGAGCAAATCAGCTAATTACGAGGGAACCCTTCCGTTAGTTTATTCGCTTACGATGCTTTTTACTCACTCTTCCGACTTTCATTCAAGTTTTTGTCGTACACGTTGCCTGAACTGTGCCTTTCTGTCAAACTTTTGACAGCTCGATTACAGGCACTCTCACGGCACGAGATGCAAAGACTTTCACTTTTGTCACTTGTTTGAAAGGGAACATGACGGATATTTCATAATTTAGACAATTGGAGCTTGATGAACCTAGATTTGAAGTTCAGTGAATGGTTCGCAACAGGAAAACGTCTATTAGTTAATGAGTGACACTGTAAGATCATTTATTTGTTTATTATGTTTAATTACAGTCAAATACTGTGCAAAAAGTAATTAGGGAAATATAAAGCATTGTACTGTTCAGAATATGTGAAATAAGGAATAGGAAAAACAACAAAAAGGCAAAAGCAACAAATATATAAAAGTAAATATATATATATATATATATTTATGCAACTACCAATACTGTATTTTTAATTATCTTAAATAAATCTTTATACTTGCATAAAAAAAATAAAAATGGAATATTTATACACTTACAAAAATGTACATTACATGATATTTTCTGTAAGTTTTTTTTCTTTTGTATTCGATTTGAAAGGGTTTCAAATTGTGAAAGTTTTGCAAAAGGTAATATGTGAGGTTGTAGTTATAATTTTTTGTGTCTTGTTAATATAAAACTGCCCAAAATTCTTAAAAAATATGTAATAATAATAATGTTGTAGTGTAGTTTTTAAAATAATATATAGGTTTTGCGATTAAATAAAATATTATTTTGTATTTAGAGTTTATTTATTTATTGTTACGTCCGTTTCAAAGTCAATCCAGATAAAATCAGTAGCTTTAGCTGTAAGTTAATGAATGGATCGTTTATAATCTCTGTGCTCATGCATATGCAGATGTAATATGATAACATAGTTGAATCTAATCTCATGCTGTTTTTAGTATGTGCATTTACCCATCAGACAACTACGCTGTCGTGCATGAGCATCTTTTGTCAGCGAGGTGCTCCTCACTGTGCATTGTAATGCATTGTTCACCTTAAAATAATACTGTATGTGCGCTAGCATCATGTGACATTATAGTGCTTTTATTTTCTTAAATCCGGGAATCGATCGTAAATAGGTCATGGCAATCAGGCTGTGTTGCTTTGGCAGATGCAGCTGATTGCTCTATTGCAGTTGCAGATTGAACAGGCAAGGGTTTGATGGGAAGTTCTGGAGGAAAAACTCACTTATTACACGCTTGTCATAATGTATTTGAGTTTATGCCTCAAGACTAGGTTCGGAGGAAGGCGAAGTCTGCGTTTGCTCACAGCAGTCGTTTTAAATGTTGTATACAATTAAGATGCTGGCTGTCATACTATGTAGGACTGTATTGTAATGATGGTTTTTCATAGATGCTACCAAGCATTTTATTGCACTGTTTGCTAGTGTTTTTGCAGGTGCAGGTCATTGAATTTGACCTCATATTCTTGCTCCAAGCTCTTGCAACCCTACATTTTACCTCTGTGATATGAAACTTGATGACTAAATGCTGTCGCCTCGCTCTGTTTTTGGTTTACCTTTTTGATCAGAGTGTGTGGTGTTTTTTTTGGGTTTTTTTGTCATTGAGCTTCCTAGAATGCATTAGTGACAGGCCAACATATCAGCCAATATCTGCTGAGTAGTGATAGGCTGATATATTGGCCAAGCTGTATTATTATTCGATATTTGGCAATTTCGAGGAAACTGCTATCTACAGTACCAATATCTATCTCCTCTGCTGTATCAGTATCTGCTTTAAAACATTTTGTTTTCTAAATTGATTTTTGTTTTAATAATTTAATAATCTAATCATGTTTAAATTAAAAAAAAATTCATTTGAAATCTATAATTTAAATTATTGCTGTCAAATGATTAATCGTGATTAATCACATTCAAAATAAAATGTTTTGTTTACATAATGTGCATTTTCTTTGTATGTTATGCATATTTACAGACACGTGCATGTGTAAGGTTATGTTGGCATATTAAATATTTTTTGATCATTTATATAAACATACACATTTTCAAAACATGCTGCTTGTGTGTGTATTTATATGTACATAATAAATGTACACAATACGCACACACATTATGGTCGAATTATGCAATTAATTGTTAGCACTAATTAAAATACCATACCTTCTGAGACAAACCTTTCACTACTCTTATGATAGACTGCTTCCTCTCATTCAGACCTTGTCAATTGAAAATAAATGGTTTCTTTTCAGTGTTTTGTATTGAATCACTGGGATCTGATCATATAGCCTATGCACAATGGAGAATTGCAAACAAATTCTTAATATGAAGCAAAGATAATCTGATATGCTCTTCTTGCCAGAGTCCATTATCCCTAAACATATTTCATTAAATTGTGTTGGCTTAAGTTCTTTTATGAAATTATATTACTCAGAGGACACTTGAGAAGAAATTTTTCTCTGAATTAATCCTAAATCTGTTTTAGAAGTTCTATCGAAAGCAGACTCTCATATATAGCTTTATATTTTTGCTCTTTTGTTCTACTTTAATGTCTAAGACAACATAAAAAGAGCCAAGGGAGCTGACATGGTGTTAAAACACCAAACAAACAAGAGCCGTTTTCTTTTTTTGTGCATTTTAAATGTGCAAAATAATTTGTCATTTCAGATTTTTTTTTTTTCCTCTCTCTCTCATTTGCAGTCATCACATTGTATTCATTTATAGGCATTACATGCCAGTCAAGTCTCTCATATCTCGCCGTCCTACTATGCAAACATGGTACACTGTTCTTTAGTTTACTGTTGCAAATGTTACTGTAACAATCCAGATGTGAAGTGCAGGGAACTCTCACCACATGCGTGTTTCTAACTGTGAATACGACTTAAGTGTAAAATCCGATTGTTCTTGCATTGTAAAATTGGGAGTTTCGGAGCCCAAGTGGGTAATGAAGATAGATTTACTTGAATAACTCATTGTAGAAAGTAGCTTGGTTTTTGTGGTTTGATTTCCGTCATTATATCTTCATAACATGAAGCATGCTAAAGGATGAGGGCTTGTCCTCTCCTTTGTGGTGCATTCAGTTCAAACAAGCCAAGTGCAACCGCACTGTTTGTCAGCAAGAGAGAATTGAAGTGTTTCATACCAGCACTATAATTGAGATGGTTTTGGTTCAGTGAAGCTTACACAGGGTGTTAATTGAGACCTCTAATGAAGATGCAAGGAGGATACTTGTCAAGTGATGCAGATAGAAAGTTCTGCTTGCTTGCATGCATGTGGGCAGGTGACATTGTGTGGTCTGTTAAACGAGCACCCTGCTATATATGTGCATATACGGCTAGACAGTTTCATTTTTAATTTTCATTTACATTTGCCTTTTGTAATGCTTTACACTAGCTATAGGGCCATCATGGGGCTTTTAAATGGCCGGTTTCTATACAGGTATCTAGGACAGTGCAAATATTTTCTCAGTTCTTGTATCTTGTGCACTCTGGAAACACAAGACCATCATATTGCAAAACAAATTTATGTGCAAAATGAGTAGTGTTTAAAACTGGAAATCAAACACAAAACCTGTGCATTGCTGGCCATGCTTTACTGTGTGCTACAGGACTGGAATAGGAATAATGCATATTTTTTATCATAACAAATAAGATATACAAAAGTGCTGATTTAAAATTATGCACTTAAATATGTTTTGCAATATTAGACAAAAATAAATTGTGGAGATGAATTAATAAACAGTTTTTTCATTTAATTAAATTGCAGCCACATTGTTGTTGGTCCCTTTTTTTTTTTTTTTTTTAATCTAAATCAAATAGAGGAGATGAAAATCGGAGCACAATTTTACTGAAACAAGGGAACAAAATAATCAAATTGGCAAATCAATTCTTAATTTGTGGCCTATATATAGGTGCTTTCATTATTTCTTTCTTCTTTTTTTTCTCTGCATGTCAGAATATGGATTTAGAATTCACTAAAATATTTGGAATCAAGCATATGCACTGTCGATTCACAGAATGAACATGCATTGAGCATCCCGACCAAGCCAAGACAGCATTATTGGCTGAATTGATGTTGAGAGTTTGGGAAGGGACTGGCTTTTTATTGTTCAAGAAACTTCTCATGCATTGTGTTTAGTGAGCCTAGTAATGCAGAAATTACACATTTCACCTTTAAGTTTAGTTGGTCTGCTATTTTTGTCCTTGTCAGTATCTCGAAGCCTCAGTGGATTTCAGGTGTCTCTGAGCACCAGATGCCACGAGCTAACAATACATCACATCCCTGCTTGAGGAGCAGATGGCTAGACCCTGTTTCTCCTTGAGGGAAATTATTGATCCATGCGGCCGAGCCTCTCTTCACTGTCTCTCTGATTGATGAAGCTCATGAACTTAGGGGAGAGACCTCCATTTTGATTTATCCCTTGCGGCACGGCTTAAGAACATGGCTGAGCAGAGGCGAGAACAGCAAGCGTTAGTCCGATCAAAGATCAACGGCTAGCAGAATGTCCAGACCTGACCAGCCCAGACCAGAAGAGAGCGTGATTACATAACTGAAGTAATGTGTGTTCTGTGTACACATTGTTGACCGTGCCTCATCATATGTTCTCTCAGTATTGACCCATACCATTGCTTATGTCACCACGTATATGTTTTGCATTGTGGAACTTGTGCACAATAATATAAATGATTTGATTGTCCATGTGTTTAACGATGGACTTCACATTTTCACAACTTTGGATTTGAAAATAGTACTACTTAGATCCTACTTAGATTTTATTAAACGTCTCTACAGTGTATTTTATCTAGAAAGAATTTTTGTGTGTATGTAGGCTGTGTGTGTGTGTGTGTGTGTGTGTGTGTGTGTGTATATATATATATATATAGATATAGATATAGATGTATGTATTATGTGTGTAAAAATGTTCATATGCATGTGTGTTCATACACACACACGTATATATATATATGTGAGCATATAATTTTGCACACACATTATAATAATAATTACTTTTTTTTGTCTACTACAGATTATGTGTATTTTGAAAACTCCTCCAGTAACCCATATCTGATTCGCCGAATAGAAGAACTCAACAAGGTGAGGTTGGAACATGTTATATTGTATTGTGATAATTTTTGATGCAAGATATCATACTAAATTTTTTGATGTATGCAGATTTCGTTTTTGTGTATTTAGCCATGAGCTGTTTTTGACCAGTAGAGCTATAGTGCCAATATAACAGCGTAATGAATTTGGTTTGTCAGTGCTCTTACAGCCTAGAGTCAGACTGACTGTGATTGGTTGGCGCTTTAGATGTCCACCAATCATTTATCATACATCATCAATTGCATGTGCAGAGATTTGAACATGGATGATTGACATATGTCAGCTCTCTGCTTATCATTGTCACTCATGGCAGTGTAACAGACTGTCTCTGTCACCTGCTCCCCTCTGTTGTGCATTGCTAATGCTCAGCCATCATGCTGTTGTCTACTGATTCACACTGGGCTGTTGAGATGAAGATCCAGCCAAAAGAGACTTACATAATTCTGAGAATGACACAGGCATGTTTCCTGGAGCAGGGATTAAAATACTTCATATAACCTTATTTTGAAGGGCTCAGCAGGATGGATAAACTAATGGAAGTGGTGTTGGGGTTCAATATTGTGTACATGCTAGTTAAAATTCAGCACTGTCTTGAATATACACAACCGTAACCCACACCGTGTTGCATTAAAAAAGGAGATGTGGTTTTCATTTCCATATAGAGCGTTTCATTTTCAATACTGGAAAATGAGTAGAAATGTCGTTATTAGTAGGGCTTACAACTTTTTTTTTTCTTGGCAGCTTAAATATTGGCGCAGTTGCATGTAAATCACAGGCAGTATCATTCAGTTCAAGCTTTACTTTAAAAGTTATACATAAATTGTGAGGTTTTGCGACCATATGACATGAAGAAAGTAAGAGTACTTAAAGCACTTGCTTTAAACACTGTATAGGGAAAAAGACTATGTTTTTATCATTTGTGAATGGTTTTTCTCACGCTTTTTCTCTTTGCATGTCTCCCCAAGACTGCCAATGGAAATGTAGAAGCCAAGGTGGTCTGTCTCTTCAGGCGAAGGGATATATCCGCCAACCTGAACACTCTGGCCGATAGCAATGCAAGTGAGTATCTAACCGTTTCAGTCTCCTCCAATTTACGCCTTTTCATCATGTTTAGATAACGATACGGTGACACTATGTATTTGTACTATTTACAGTGAACCCGCTTTAAAAGGCAGCATTTAATGCACCAAAGAGGATTAATCCATATATGATTACGTTGCTTATTACACAACCTTGCATTTTGTGTGTTTGAAGTCTTCAATCTGAATGTAGAAGTAGATGTCTGCAAGAAAATCTTAAGATTTTTTTGATCGTATTCCTCTATGAAATTAAAGTAGAAAAATATGTGTGCTGAACAGATTTAAACTGATCATGAAATCAAAAAATCGTAATCTTTGAAGAGGACATCAGATACCCATTTTCCATAAGTTGGTATAATCCTTTAGGCTCTTAATGAAAACTTATTAACAATATTAACATACTTGGGTTCAAATTTCTCAATGGTAGTGTAACACCCTTGTTCACAGCAAGCTGTTTAGTGTATGTCCCTTTAATTGCTTAAAAGTTCTGCTCACCCCAACCCTCTCTTCCATGGAGTGACAAGCTGTTCTCATCAGACTCTGAACTTTCACATTCGTCACGGAAATTGCTAACTAGCACATTACTAGGAAAAAAATCCGTATACTCACTTCATCTGGAGGTGAATTTTGACGCACGCTTAGATTAGATTGAGCACCACGTCAGCGAGCGCACCATTTGGGAAAAAAAGCGGGTCAGGTTTTCGGTCCGAGTTTCGGGTGGGTTAGTTGAAAATGTCGGTAGGGTTCGGGTTGTTTATACATTAACCCGCGCATCACTGATGTACACCAGCGTAAGGACAATAACAGTCACCTGAGATTGCAGCAATAACTAGCTTTCATGCCTAACTTATGGTAAACTGTTTCAGTGGAGTAGTACTGTATTGATGGTTGAGAGTGTCATTATTATAGTGTCTTGATTAAATAAACACTGCATTTGTAGAATGCTTTGAATTCCATGCATTTTCCTGTCCAGATATTTCTATACAGGAACAGGTCCACCATATTTTTTTTTCTTTGAGGAATGTGTTGGTTTTGTGCACTAAAACGTTATTGATATTCAGCCTTATATGTTATATATTTTGAGTATCTGTCAATTGTCCTGTTGAAGAAACTTGTTGTTATTGAATGCATTTCAAACTGCTGTTTTTCTTCACTCATACTGATAATTGTCTCTGTCAATTTCAGCACACAACGAGTGGTTCAAATTCTCATTAATAAACTCGACATCTGAAAATGTCGGGCAACTGATGCCCTCTGTTGTGCTCCATTTAAAAAAAACATCCTATGCGAGCGCCCTCTGAGAAATGCATCAGATAGGGTTGCTCTGAGACCGACTAGCTGATTACTCATTCAGACAACCCACTGACTAGTTGATTTTGAAAACGTGTAGCTTTGCACATCCCTAATTATTTGTATAACACAGCTGCACGCATCCCACATGTCTGATAAAGATTTAGTTTTATTTCACCTACGGGCACGAGGTATGGTTCGTTTGTATGTAAATGTTGTGTATGCGAGCTGCTGTAAACCTGTTGTAATTGTCAGTGCAGTGCATTTACCTAACCATTTCAGAGTAGGGTCAGGTTTGAGTTGAGGAGGTTGCATCGACATGGGCTGGAGTTAGTGTTCAAATCCTTTGCAGTCGTGAGAGGTCAGTGTCTGCGCGGCTGCCTGTTTACTACTGAGCGTATCCTCCTCTTTATGTCGCGGCACTCTACAGCACCAGCACTGTCCTGTTACACAAGATCAGGGCTCCCATTTACATCACCTCCTCCCTTCTCTACCTTCTGCCCATCTTCCTCCTTCAAACCCCCCTCCCTCCTGAATGGGCTCCTCTGTGCTTATCCTCAGCTGCCATCCGCCCTATGCTCTCGGAACAAAAGAGCATTCATGGGACCCACCGGGCCACGGTGCTCAAAGGGTTAACACTAGGTTAACACTGTCTGGCCGCTGTCTTTGTCAAGGAGTGAAAGTGTTCATAAACGCATGTATACGTGTGCGTGTTCGGCTCTGAGAGTGTGCGGTTATGATGGGTCTGTCGTACATGTGTCTTGAGTGCTCGTCTGCTTGTGTATGTGTGAAAGAGAGCTTGTGGCATCTTTTTTTTTTTTTTTTTTATGCGTACTTGTGCATGGGGGGGTTGTTGCTCAATGGGGGGATGGGCGCCTCAGGTTTATTGCACAGGGTTTCCCAGTAAAGCTGGCAGGGACGCATTGGCCAAGGGGAGAGAAAGGAGGGGGCAGGGCCACCAGGGTGGCAGGAGGGGTTAATGGGAAGAGGTGTGGTTTGATATCCCGCCCTCTTCATTGACAGGGTTTCCTTCGGCTTCATGCAGGGGTGGAGTCCGGTCAGATCGACTGATAAAGTCCTGCCAAGTCCCCCTCACCTCACATGAGCCTCATAATTTTTAAGAAGTATCTCCGTTAGCGTTGCAAATTGATGTTAAAGTCAAAAGTAATGTTCTTGAAACGTCAGTTCAAGTTTACTTCCTTTTAGAAGGCAACAGTTCTTATGAAGGATATTTAAGTTACTTGTATCTGAGCGAGTGTTTAATCGATCACAACCGTTACTAATAACCTAAAGGGATGCGTAAACTTTGTGTGTGTTCTGAGAGGATGCTTGTTCACATCAGAACTAATTAAGGCCATTAGCATCACACTCATATGTTCGCTTGTGTGTGTTTTAGGAGACTTTGAAGAGGAGTCCAAGCAGCCTTCAATCTCAGAACAGCAGAAACACCAGCTCAAGCACAGAGAACTGTTCCTGTCTCGACAGTTTGAGTCTCTCCCAGCCACACATATACGGTAAACGCACTCACAGTGCTCGCAGACACAAACATCTCTGGACTGAATAGTGTAATCCCATCAGAGCCCAGACTTGGACTCTGTATATAAGGCATTTGATTTGTTGTGATAAAGTCTTATTCATACTGTGCATGTTTTGGCTTATGGTTTTTCAACAGAGGAAAATGCAACGTTACACTTTTGAACGAGACGGATGTTTTGACTAGCTACCTAGAGAGAGAGGTAAGAGTCCACCTGCAGGACGAGCACTCACTGTGCGGTTTATCATGGAGTGTCACAAAATAACCACTATCACTAAAGCCCTGATTGAAAGACAAGCTATAACATGACAAATTAATCTAATGAGGCATGTTTTATTCCTAAAATTAAAACAATCAAATATTTTATGCTTTAAGTAAATGAAACTTGCTCTTAAAAAACAGATTTTTTTATAAAATTTACATTTTCATAAGAATGAAGGTATTTCTTTAAACTACACAAAATTACAAAATATTAGTAATTAGTATAGCATTTGTACTGAATTTGGCTTTAAAAAATTTGTAAAAATATATTTAATATTTTGCTCATCCTTGTTTTATTTTTTTATACAAAAACACTGGAATGAAAAAAGTAAAATTATGAAATGTTATTGCAATTTAAAGTAACTGTTTTTATTATGTAATATAATTTAAAATGTAATTTATTTCTGTGATCGTAGAGCCGAATTTTCAACAGCCATAACTTCAGTCTTCAGTGTCTCATGATCCTTCATTATATAACAGACAACATTTCTTATTATCAATGTTTAAAAAAAGTTGTGCTGCTTCATATTTTTATGGAAATAAGAAAAATATTAATATTTGACTTTATCTGATGAATAGAAACAGCATTATGTGAAATTGTAATCTTTTACAACACTATAAATGCTAAACGAATATATATGTGTATATATAATTTTTTTAAGTGTGTGTATGTATGTGTATATATATAAATGTATGTGTATATAAATGTTTGCTGATTTTAAAATGATCAAATGGCCAGTTGCATGAAGTGTTTGTGTTTTTATAATGCGTGCATTTGCTCTGTAGGACTGCTTCTTCTACTCTCTGGTGTTTGACCCAGTGCAGAAGACCCTGCTGGCTGACCAGGGTGAGATCAGAGTGGGGTCCAAATACCAGGCAGAGATCCCCGACAAACTGGCTGAAGGTCTGAAGGTTTTAAATTCTCCACACCTTAGTGTTACTAAAAAATTATCATTTTGATGTTTAAAAAAAAAACAAGGCGTCTGTTTACACAAAGTGCAAATAGCCTGCCTTGTTGGCAGAGTCTACACTAACTCCGCCCACCAGCATGTGATTGGGCTAGTCAACATTACAAAAGATGGTTGACTCTCGTCAGCTTCAATGGTGGACATCATGGTGATTTTATTTTTATTTTATTTTTTTCTGCTTTATCAAATTTCAAACCAAATCAGGAAAGCAATTAATTTCAATAAATATAAAGGAAATCATCAAAAAGTCAAAAAAGTATAAATAAAAATGTACGCTCAGTAAGTTATTGCGTACAGTTTTATTATGTACCACAATACTGAGGTGCAGGTAACTGCCACTATTTGCAATAAGTATTATAAAAAACAGAAACATCCTGCTGTTTTTACGTAGTGTTGCTTTTTGCACTTAGTGGAAATAGTCAGTGCTGCAAATACTTCAGTATTTTAGATCCTGGTATTGATATTTTCAGCATACATTTTAGGGAGGGGGTGTGCTGGCAAATTCAAAATTGCCTCACTAATTCAAAACCAATCATTGTTACCACTTTTTTCCCCCACTCAACACTCATCAGTTGATTTAGACAGTCGAGTGCAGGAAAAGCTTGAGACGAAGGTCTGGGATCCTGATAACCAGCTGAAGGATCCTCAGATAGACCAGTTCCTGGTGGTGGCACGGTGAGTAATTCACTCTTAGACTGACCATTATTACTGCTTCAAAATTGTTGGATTCATTAGCATATTCATTCAAATATTGTGTATTTTAGGGCTGTCGGTACGTTTGCACGTGCGCTAGACTGCAGCAGTTCAATCCGCCAACCCAGTCTGCACATGAGCGCAGCGGCAGCATCTAGAGACATCACGCTGGTAAGAGCTGACAGTATCCTTAACTGCTCACAAGAGCGTTTCATTTACTACCACCTCACTCTACTGTGTTCTCATGCAAGTCT
This sequence comes from Enteromius anoplus, assembly GCA_032359395.1. Taxonomy (NCBI): domain Eukaryota; kingdom Metazoa; phylum Chordata; class Actinopteri; order Cypriniformes; family Cyprinidae; genus Enteromius; species Enteromius anoplus. The sequence goes on along the minus strand of JAUMHG010000043.1, from coordinate 3,704,057 downwards.
AATATTTACACTGTCCCGTCTATCTGTAGTTCCACGCCATGGACACACTGCAGAAGAACGGCTATGATCTCGCGAAGGCCATGTCGACACTGGTGCCGCAGGGTGGCCCGGTGCTGTGCAGGGACGAGATGGAGGAGTGGAGTGCCTCAGAAGCCATGCTGTTTGAGGAGGCTCTGGAGAAATATGGCAAAGACTTCAATGACATCCGCCAAGACTTTGTGAGTTTGAAACGCTATACTTGAGCTTTTGCTCTCACAAACACTGCACTGTTTGAAAAAGCTCAGATTAAAATGAATGTTTATTTGTTTTTGTCCTGAAGTTGCCCTGGAAGTCATTAGCTAGCGTGGTCCAGTTCTACTACATGTGGAAGACTACTGATCGTTACATCCAGCAGGTAACAAATTTTGCATGTAAAAAAAATAAAAAATCAGTTTGTATTTATGCATGCATAAAAATGTTATTTAAACCATGCTTTTCTACACAGAAAAGACTAAAGGCAGCAGAGGCCGACAGCAAGCTGAAGCAGGTGTACATCCCCACCTAGTGAGTATATAGTGTCACTGCACTTTTTTACTATTTGAATTCAAATGGCACTTTCCTAATGTATTCCACAAATTGGTGTCCCTTTAGTGTTGTTTGTTAAACTGTTAATGTACACTATATTAGCACAGAATAAAAAAGCAGCTACTTTATTGATTTAGTCTGTTATTTGTATGCATTTAATGCCTGATTAAGATATTCTGTTGTAAAAAATCTGTTGTTTGAGAATGTAAAATGCGCTTTCTCCTTCAGCACCAAACCCAACCCCAACCAGATCAATGCACCTGGAAGTAAACCTGGCATGAATGGTGCCACTGGCTACCAGAAAGGCCTCAGTTGTGAAAGTTGCCACAGTGAGTGAACTCAAGTATTTAAATATAAGCTCAATTATTGTGCATTATAATGACTTTATTGTTTGATTTGCTATTCCTTCAGCTGCCCAGTCCCAGCAGTGGTACGCATGGGGCCCTCCCAACATGCAGTGCAGACTATGTGCATCCTGTTGGATTTACTGGAAGAAGTACGGTGGTCTTAAGACCCCTACTCAACTAGAGGGCGCCACAAGAACTGGCTCAGTATGTTAACCCTGTCTTTTTTTGATGAAGCTATTTAAAAATATTGAATGCACACAAAAATCAGCAGTGAGAAATCTAGTTGGTTTCATTCGGTACCCTGCCGTCTAAATGATAAATGTATGAAACATAAAGCTTACATCACATTTTTTCAATAGGATGCAGCCCCACGTGGTCACATGACCCGCCAGGAAGTACAGGGCATGTCCCCATTTACCAGCAGCGCAGGCAGAGCTAAGCTTCTGGCAAAAAATCGGCAGACCTTCATCCTGCAGACCACTAAACTCACTCGAATCGCCCGTCGGGTGTGCCAGGACATCCTGCAGTCCCGCCGAGCAGCTCGTCGCCCCTACGCTTCCATTAACGCCAATGCTGTCAAAGCAGAGTGTGAGTAATCTACTACAAACTTGTTCTTCCCTCAGTTTTTTATGCAGTAGCCTAAACCTGTGTTTTTGTTTAGCTCCAGATTCCTTTTGACTGTTTGTTTGTCTTTCTTTAGGTATGATAAGACTTCCTAAAGCAGCAAAGAGTGCTATGAAGAACCGCCTTATTCCTCGACCGTCACTCGTCAATATAGTTAAAGAATTGGGTATGGCTTCAGTATATTCAACATTCAAAACAAAAAAAATAACACTGATGGTCTTATATGATGAGACATAAATCATCCGTTTGGCATAAGGTTATATTTCAAAACTGATCTTTTGACTTTTCAGATTTTAATATTTCAGTGTGCTTGTTTTATTCTTCAGCTGTTCAAGCTCCTTTGAAACTCAAAGCCCCTCGAGGTGCTCCAACCCCTATCAACCGTAACCAGGTTAACCAGCCCCGGAGCGCTTCCGCCCTACTGGGCAAGAGGCCCTTCGACAATGTGAGTATTGCATACAAAGACACGTTAACCTTGCTGCGGGTAGAAAACTGTGTCCACATATCTAAGCCCTCTCATTGGCCGCAGGCTGGAGGTAATTCTTTGTCCACCAATGGAAGGCCGTTCGCATTGGGAGTGAGATCAGCCAACCAGTCAGTCATCAAGAGGCAGAAGGTCAGTCAAGGAGATGCTCCGAATCCAGTGGTGTTTGTGGCCACGAAAGACACCAGGTTTGTTTCCAAAGCATCCCATTCACGTGTTTTTGCCACTTCCTGCAACTAATTCCACCGGTTGTGTGGTTTACAGAGCCCTGAGGAAACACCTCACTCAGGCCGAGATGAGGCGGGCGGCCAGAAAACCACACCTCCCAGTCAAAATCAAACTTCCCGTGCCGCCCCGGCCGCTTCCAGTACCCATCATACCCTCCAGCACCAGTGAGCCAATCGTGTTGGAGGATTGAGCGATGTTCCAGTAGACCACATCCATTGCCAGAGCATGTTAAACCCACCATCGTCAGCTGTTCTTCTTTATTCCTCGTCTTCTGTTGTCCCCCCCAGATCCCATGCTCGGGATGATGACGTACCGCATACTCTTACACCAGCATACACCACACGTCATAGCGTTTTACTCCCAGTGTTATAGTTTAAGGGCTCCGTGCCCTGCTGTCCCGTTGCTTTTTTAAAAATTGCAAATACTTTTAACTGTGTAATTTAAAGCAAATCATGTTCATTCTCAGATGGTGGAAAAGCACACTTTATTTTTCTCCAGTTCTGTCGTTATTTGTATAAATATTAACAGGATTTTTCAAGAGTTTGATTCTTGTGTGTATGGAAAGTGGGATTTAAATGTGTGAGGGAGTACATGGTCTTTTTACCGTCGTTTTCTTAATTTTCTTTGGTTGCTTACGTTAAAAACAAAAATCACTCTTTTTCATGCTTTATAGACAAGCGATTGCGCTGCTCATTTTCTTTCAGCCAGTACTTGTGGTTCCAGCCTTTCAGGCCTAGCTGAATTGTGGAAAGATGGTCTCATGAAATGCATTGCAGCAAAAGTATTGCTGGCCATACAAGCAGATCTGCAGTCGAGTTGGTGTTTATTGATAGCGACCGGGTTTCTCAAACGAAATGTTTTATTTAATTTTTTTTTTTTTTTTTTGATGATCATGGATCCAAAACTCCTGCAGTGTATCTACTCCAGTCAGTGATATTTGAAGGTCTAGTAGGTCTTAGTATGAAAACACATGTTTGATGACTTAGGAAGGCTTCGGGTTGTAGTAAAGTGTTGAAGGTGTTCATGAATGTATGGCGAATCTTGGTTTGAGGTGGTTGGATGTCGCAATCAGTTTGGCCTGTTTTGTACCTCAATAATTGAGCCTTTTCCATATATGACATCATGAACAAAGCCATAAAAGTTTGTTTTCCACGTCTGCTCTTTTTCCAAACAAGTTAACACATTTGCTTTTGTGTTATAAAGGTCTTGTGGGCTACTGGGAAGCTTTTGTTAGCAATTGTAGATAATTAGAGGGAAGAGATGTTTTTGAGTTTTTTATTGATGCATATTGTCCCCCTTAAGTGTTTTTTTTTTTTTTTTTTTTTTTTTTGTGCAAACTGGATCCAGTGAGATGGAAAAAGTGTTCTGGAGTTTTCCTAGACATGGCTCAACTATAGGCTGATATTGATGCATATTTTTGCCTTTATGATTAAGCTTTTTTTTCTTTTGAGCTGAACGGTTGGGCTTTTTTGACAGACTTCCTGGCTTGTTGAGATTAGTCAACACAAAATTTCATTGTAAATCGTTCCCCCGATTAGGGGTTTTGTAATGTTTCTTAAACAAATGGAGCGTGCACTGCACACTAAAGACACAAAAATAAATGTTAACATGTCCCCTTTTAATTGTCACACGTTTTTTATGAAGAGGGTTTGTGACCTTACAATGTTTTGGCAAAGCTTGAAGATAAAAAAAAAAACATGTTAACATTGATCTCCATTATGGGATAGAGTTGGGGGAGGGAAGACTGGTTGATTTTAGGGTTTGATTCAAGGATGTGAAGGATTTGATTTTTGTATATCAATGAGAAATTTCTTTCAACTCACAACTCAAACTTTTTTTTAATATTCCAGTGTCTCTGTATCCTTTAATGTATCTTGTGATAAGAAAATAAAGATCTTTTGTTTGTGGTCCTGATTAGGAAATGTTTCAATGTTTCTTTTGGGCAGCTTTATTGATTTATTTGCACTTGCAGTGGATCATATACCATGATACACACACCATAATTGTTTTGGAGGTTGTTGGTTTTTTTTTTTTTTTGTGAATGAAAATGAGGCTGTAAAGTGTGAATGCCTGGTTAGTTTGTGCAGTTGTGTAACTTAAGATGATTTAACCGATGTAAGATTGAAAATGCATATTTTCAAAAACATGCCTGTGACAAAACTGGAAAAAGTGCTTTAAATTAAATGTTGTAAAACCTTAAGACAATACATGCTGTGGCCTCATTGTCATCCATGAAAAAAAAAAGGTGTCAAATAAGGACCAAAAGTGTCACGTAATGCAGAAAGGGCACCCACAAAAAGTTTTTTGTTGTTTTTTTCACCGCAACATAAAATAAGATATTTTAAAAATCTGGTAGCCAGTTTCTGGTCCCCATTTGTTCCTATAGCCCGACGGCCTGGGGCTATTGTGTCTTCTAGTCGGGTTACCAAAATCCATCTCGGCCCTGTCCGTCGGGACTGAAGTGAACTACTCTGTTGTGTTTGTTTATCGGTCTGGTCAGTGTCTCCAGTTACAAACGCAGCTAATGAAGAGTAATAAGGTTGGACTGTCAGGTTATTGTGCTGTGGGATCTGTTTCCCATACATTTACTTATCTGCCATGATATCAAAACTGACCGATTTCTAAAAGGCTTCGTCAAATAAACAGGAGCACGTAATGCACATATACAAATCAAAAATACATCACTGTAATTCCTGAGGGAAGACTGTCTTTAGTAAATGTCATGTTCATTTCATCCCGCATCTTTGTCTACAGCCGTCACTGGGAGACCTCTCAAGTTTTCATTTTTAATAAATCAGTCTGATTTATGCAGGAAACATATTTTGCTTGTTATCAAGAAAATAAACTACTCTAGAATGATCTAGCTGGTGTTCTATTGGGAAACAATAGAAAACCTTAAACCAGCATCAAAACATACCTAACCAGCATATGCTGTTTTTTGTCAGGGTGAAGAACGGATGGACAAAGAAAAAAAGACTACCACCAAGCGGGAAAGGAGGCAAAAAGAAGATGCATGCTATGCATTCGATGTCCCGTGGCATTTTCTCCTCCGTGACTTCAGTTGAGATTTTAGATTCAGAATCTGACACAGACCGATTCATGTTCTCACAAGTGCATAGAAATGTTATTTATGATTGCAATTTGACTATTTTATGTTGTAATTTGTGGGGGGGATTCGGGCTACTGTTATTTATTTTGGGCTACCAAAAACTGAAGAGGGATTTTGACATTTTTCGAGCCCTGGTATTTAAGTTAATGGGGACAACCAACTGTACCGTTTTTTTTTTTAATGTTCAACTTAAAAAAGGAAAAACAGGTTTAGAACAACTTAAGAGTGAATAAATGATGACAGTGGAATTATTTTATTAACTAGGCCTATCCAATTAAAGCATTGAAATGTGAAATATTGAAGATCAATCTTCAAAATTTATTATGATTTGGTTGCTAAACAGCATTTTTAGTTTAAAGTCAGATTTGTCCATTCAGTCAAAACTTTAACAATACAATATATATTAATAACTTTTCATTTAGCTAATAAACTCTTTTAAAATATCTGCTGTCAAAGAGTGGTTGTTTCCCTTCAAGTCAGTGGTGTAGTTTAAGATTTAGCCGTCCATTGCTTATTGTTTACGGGAAATGTATATCCTCATCTGAAGCCTTACAATAAGCATGATACAAAGACTCCGATCTGCACTTCACAGACAAACGCTCAATTAACAACTCGAGGTGTGACGCGGTAATTGATACAGGATGGGCCTGGTTGTATATTCCGACTTCCCCCCTTCTGAAGTCGGCTAACAAGCTACTTGTCAAATGTTTATTCCAGAAGAACCTACAACGCAGCGGCAATATCCCAATTTGATCAAATTCAAAACACCCAGAGCAGACAAACCCATCATCAATTCAAATTAGATTGACGGTCACCTAGGCCAAACCTGATTGGCGGTTTCGAACGTTCGACGATTTAAACGCTTCACAGCTGATTCATATTTTAAAGGGAACGCGGGAACTCAATCCGGGTCAGCTTTAAAACAACAGGGCGAGAAGTTGTCGGTACGTGGGATTTGCAGGCACTGAGTGTAGTCCGCGTCTTTCATCTGCAGTAGTGCAACTGAGTCGTGTGTTTGTCCGGAGTTCAGTGAGGTGTTTTTGTTGCTTTAGCGACACTTCTTAAACTATAAAAGACCCTGTTTTGTTGAGCTGCTGTGGAGTTTTGTAAAGCTGTCCAAAATGTTTGAGGTAAGCTGCTTGTTTGTCGTCTGGTTTTTTTTGTTTTTTTACCAAATGTCAGTAAGACACTGAGTAACTTTACTTAATCACTAAAGTGCTGGTTACCATTTTTAGTAACTTAAGTGTAAAATTTTAATACGTTTCTGACAACTTGTAATTTTTGAGGTGTGTTTTTATTTTAATTTCATATATTTAAAAAAGTGACTATGGCTTTAGTCAATAAGTGTGTGTTTCTATAGGTGCAAGTTATGCATTCGAAGCAGTGTACTAGAAATGGTTATCACCTGTGGTTTAGACAGTAGTAAAATGCAATAGAAACTGTTGGGAGCAGGTTGATTTTACTAGCCTACTTAAATTCTTATTTTTCTTCTCCAGACCAGTCAAGATGACCTGTTTCTGTTCCCCACTAAAGACCAGAGTGAGGCTTTCTTCTCTGAGGGTTTGGGCAGTGGGAGCTTGTCACTTGCTGAGGCCTTGCTTCCTCTGGTTGAGTCCCCATCACCCCCAATGACGCCTTGGCTCTGCTCCACCCGTTACAAGACCGAACTGTGCAGCCGCTATGCTGAGACGGGTACCTGCAAGTATGCCGAACGCTGCCAGTTTGCCCACGGCCTCCATGATCTCCATGTACCATCCCGTCATCCCAAGTATAAAACGGAGCTGTGCCGTACCTACCACACTGCTGGCTACTGTGTCTATGGCACACGGTGTCTTTTCGTGCACAACCTTAAAGAGCAGAGGCCTGTTCGTCAACGGCGCAGGAATGTGCCTTGTCGTACCTTTCGTGCTTTTGGGGTTTGCCCCTTTGGAACCAGATGCCACTTCCTGCATGTTGAGGGCGGTTCTGAATCTGATGGTGGTGAAGAAGAGCGAACCTGGCAACCTACATCACAGTCCCAAGAGTGGAAGCCTCGTGGTGCCCTCTGTCGCACCTTCAGCGCTTTCGGTTTCTGTCTCTATGGCACCCGTTGTCGGTTCCAGCATGGGCTTCCCAACTCCATCAAAGGTGTCAGCTCGCCCCACACATCCTGGCCTCATCAGATGACCAATGGAAGATCTCTTTCACCTGCCTCAGACACATGCTCTTCACCATCTCTGCTGTCCTCATCCCCTCCGTCTGCGTTGGCTTCGCCGGTGTACCCTGACGGTTCTGGTCCAGTCACACCACCGTCGGTAGATGCTGTAGCCAACAACGCTTTCACCTTCAGCAGCCAACATCTGAATGACCTTCTGCTCCCCCTGGCCCTTCAGCTCCAGCAGCTGGAGAATGCTGCCAAAGCTGGTTCTCAAGATGCTCTGGATAAGCCACTGTTGTCATGAAGTCGGTGGCAGGATGATCCCAGAAGCTAACTGCTATAAGCTTTAACTGTGATTGTACTGTGCTGAATTTATTTAAGCCTTGTTTTTATTTTGTAGTTGTGTACAGCGTCTCTCTGCAACTTTTTAACTTTTTGAGACTATGAAATGTTTCTTAATTTCCTTTTTTAATTGAAGTCTGTCTTGTACTTCTGAGGCCACTTATTTTTGACAGACTGAATGAAGCCCCTTAAGTGTAAATTGAGATTATTTTACTGGTGTGTGTATATATGAAGGGTTTGACTATGTATGTTTCTAACTTAATGATTTTTAAACTTAATGACCTTTTAAAATTATATTAGAAACATCAGCATCCTTTTGCTCTCAATAAAACTTCCTAAAAGGATTGGATGTGTGGTTTGTCTACTTTTAATGCTAAGGTGTATTTTATATATATACTTTTTTTTTTTTTTAAATATACTTAAGGTTGGCTGAATTATAACCCTGGTTGTGAAAACCCAGCTTCTGAGTCTGAGATTTTATTATATTCCACATAAAGGTTAAGAAAAAGGACATTCTGTGAAATGTAATCCTGACGTTGACAGAAGCGATGTCAAATTTAATTCATAGTGAAGATAACGGTTGAAAGCAAACTTTCCTTTTGTGACTAGCCTGAATTTTACAAATATGCCACGTTTCCAATCTACATCATCTCCTAGTTATTTGTATAGAATTTTTATTTTTTTTTCCCAGGTAATTTTTTTTTTTTGATGTATTAATACACTTTTACTCCGCAGAAACAATATTCAATGTTAATGCAAAAATGGTAGCGTTAACAGTTCTTTCAGATTCGTAGTTTTTAGCCACTACCTGCCGAAATACTTTTGGATTTATTGCCTAATGTAGAAGTAAACTTTAAATTTACTTGATTTTTCCCCCTTTTGTTTAATTCGAAATAATGTAAGACACTTGATCACTTAACCGATTCGAATCCGAGCCCAGAATGCCACACGCGCATGCGCGGAGTTTAAGCCAATCAGGCGCGCCCCACAAGTTCACCACCAATGTGTTGTATAAACAGTCTGAAGCGGCTAGCTGCTTCTGCTAATGTAGGCATATAACGTTGGTAAAATTCAATAAAATCAATGGAATTTGTGTATACGAACTTATACCTCATTAATCGTCAATAGGAAGGTACGGTGTATTATTTTCTAGCCCTATTTTTGATTACAAGTGTGTTCGGGCACCCTAGCAGGGAGAACTGAAAAGAGACTGATGCCGCGCAAACTTGTCGTTTTAGCTCTAAACCTTTAAGGTAATTTACAGCATCTTTATTTAGTGACTCCACTAACGTTAAGATGACAGAGAGGGAGGAACGGCGCTTCGCCGAGGTGCCCCGGGAATCCATCAAACTAATGGCCGAGAGCACCGGAGTGGAGCTCAGCGAGGAGTTAGCAGCTCTGCTGGCGGAGGATGTGTGCTACCGACTCAGAGAGGCAACACAGGTTCGACTTCATGATTTCATCCAATAATTATAATTACATGTCTCAACAAGGCCATTCAAGACACTTAAATATTGACGACCTTTATTGGCTTTTGCTGATTTGTTGTACATATATTTCATTCTCTTACTATTTTTACATACAGATGTGCTGATGGGTTAGATGCTCACGCGCACCTGTTTATTAGTTACTTTAAAGCTGTACTGACTTGTGCTACTGTCTTAAAATGTTTCCAGCTGAAGCTTGTTTGCTTGCGTGTGTTTTATTCCTCATTTGGAGCATTTGGAAAGAAAGACTTTGTAAACCAACAGACATTTTGCAATAACATTGCACATTTCATTTGTTGGTCTCACTACAGAACAGCTCACAGTTTATGAGACATGCAAAGAGAAGGAAGCTGAGCGTGGAAGACTTCAATAGAGCGCTACGGTGGAGCAACACTGAGGTATATATTCGTCATTCTGTTCGAAAGCGTTTTGAATGTGAATATGCATCGTGGTGCTGATTGTTTGTTTTCTAGACTGTTTGCGGCTATGGTGCACAAGACGCCCTGCCGTTCCGTCCGTTAAAGGAAGGAGAGCTTTTCTTTGTAGAGGATCGAGAAATAAATCTGGTGGAGTTGGCACTTGCTACTAACATCCCCAAAGGCTGTGCAGAGACAATGGTTCGAGGTACGATGGGTATCATTACCGTAATGTTTTCAAGTTACTATCTTGCTTTTTTTTTTTTTTTTTTTAAATACCATTATGATTTGTTTCAATGGCAGTGCATGTGTCATATCTGGATGGAAAAGGCAATCTGGAACCTCAAGGCACAGGTAAACCTCAAATATCTTAATTGAATTGATTTATCTTGTGGAGTAAACAACATACTGTAAGTATTCAGTAGTTCACACAGCTTGTTTACTTGTTGTCTTATTAGTCCCCACTGCTGTTCAGTCTCTATCTGAGGATCTTTTGAAGTATTACCAACAAATAACAAGAGCTATTTTAGGAGAGGACCCACATCTCATGAAGGTACTTACATTACCTTTTCAAAGTTTTTTAAAGTCGTAGTACTTCTTACTCATACTCAACAAGAATGCAGTAAATTAATCAGAAGTGAGAATAAAGACTTTTGTACTTTATTTACATTTAAAAAGTAGCACGATTTCCAAAAATGTTAACTGTTTTCAAGCAAATCAGTGTATAAGAGTGATTTCTGAATGATCTTATGACAACGCAGACTGGAATAACGACTGGTATATATCAGCTTTGCCGTAACAGATAAATATATTAAATATAGTATTGTACATTGTAAATTACAAATTATAATTTCACAATATTACCGTTTTTACTGTATTTTAAATCTTCTGTAGCCCTGGTAAGCATGGGAGACAGCATTTAAAACATTAAAGTCAAAAATAATAATACCATCCCAAAACCTTTTAACTGTAGTGTATTTATGTTATTAATGTGTCTAATGTTTTTTCTTGCTAGCATAATAATCCTTTTTCTTTTTCCATCAGGTGGCTTTACTAGACCTCCAGTCCAATTCAAAGATTGCTGCCCTCCTGCCTTACTTTGTTTATGTCATCAGTGGTGTAAGCTTGTCCAGGGCATACAAAATCAGATATTTGCTTATATAATTATTAAAAAAAAATTTAATTACTGTAAAAATGTGCTCTTTGATTCGTAATGTATGATTTTCTTTCTTTCCCCTTCTTAGGTAAAGTCTGTAAGTCATGATCTGGACCAGTTAAACAGGCTCCTACACATGGTGAAGAGTTTGGTGCAGAACCCGTATCTGTACCTGGGCTCATACGTGCGTAGTCTGGTGTCCAGTGTCATGTACTGCATCCTGGAGCCTCTGGCCGCCTCCATCAACCCCCTCAATGACCACTGGACCCTGAGAGACTACGCAGCCCTTCTGCTCAGCCACATCTTCTGGTATTCCTTTAGCAGTTAAAGAAATGCATATTAAATTAGAAACTTTTATAGTGGTAAGCTAGAGGTAAATGTAATCAATCGATCCAGTTCAAACACGAGTCTCATTTGTATTTTAAATTTTTTTCCTCATGTTGACTTGTAGGACACATGGTGATCTTGTGAGTGGACTGTACCATCAGATACTTCTGTCTCTGCAGAAGGTTCTCTCTGATCCGGTTAGACCTCTCTGTTCCCATTATGGAGCTGTAGTGGGTCTGCATGCTCTCGGCTGGAAGGTAAACACAGACAGCACAACACCCGCAAACACAAATATGCTTTTTACAACTAAATATCACACTGTTTGTGTGTACATGTTTTCTGACGCAGGCTGTTGAACGTGTGCTGTACCCTCACCTCCCTGCCTATTGGGCGAATCTACAAGCTGTGTTAGATGATTACTCTGTGTCCAACGCTCAGGTGAAAGCAGATGGCCACAAAGTCTATGGAGCCATTTTGGTAAGTACAGTACTTTAGGCAATGACTGATGCATACATTATTTTTTTAGGTTGCTGATATAAATTTATTAATTTATTCAAGTTCTATTTAGCTGGAAACCTTCTTAAGTTCTTAAAAAAACTTTTTTTTTTTGTTTTTCTTTTTTTAATAACTGGTTTATAAGGGCTCCTCATTGAAAGTTTGGAATGATTGTTTGAGCATTTTGTGTTACCAGTTGCATATTGTAAGTGACCCAAATTTACATCCTTTTGCAGAGTCTGTTTTCAAACTGAACCACTCACAAAACACCAGATTCATGTGTTGTGTGTAAAAGAGCACAGTGCCACCGTTTATTTTGTAACATGTTGTGCATGTATCTATTTCATTAAAATGCTGTGTTTAAAAGCTGTATTGCGATTTCATTTTCATTTCCATTAATCACACTATCTTCCATTCAGCGGTTCATTAGCCCAGCCTAAATGTCTAAAGTGACCACTTTACTTTCCTCCCTTTAGGTGGCGGTAGAGCGTTTGCTGAAGATGAAGGCTCTGAGTCTGACCTTGGTAGCAGAAGGAAGTGGTGCTGGTCTACCAGGCACCACCACAGGGGCTGTCGGCTTCAGAGAAAACTCACCTGGTCTCAGCCCACCTCCTGAACCTCTCTCAGAACCCCCTCTTGGTATTGCAAGCCATCTCCAAGCAGGTGTAGCTGGCTGCACATGGGAAGAGTGGACTCCTGTGTCTCTTCCTGCCATGTACTGTGAACTGTACTCCTTTTTTGGAGACAGTCTGGCTGTACGGTTCAGCACTGACCCGCCATTAGGTGGCACCCCACCTCCAGGTCCCTTCCAACCACTAGAGGGCAGGAAAGAGCCAGCAAACACTGCCCCCAATCTCGAGAATACGCGAAAAATGCCCCAGCTAACTGCCAGTATGAATATAAGTCCACGGCAAGATGAAAGCCCTCGTATGGAACCACAACCACCCAGTCTGGCTGCTACCGTCCCAGGGAGGTAAGAGTGGAATAACATAGAATAAAAATAGAATAATAGTTAATCCTTGCCTTAAATAATACTGATCCAATCTTACATTAGCAAGTCATTAAGCACTATCCCAAATGTTTTGGGGAAGAACATATGATTGATAATCACATTGCTTTGTTGCGTACCTCTCTCACTAGTAGTCTCCTTTTTGTCCCCATGTCTGCAGATCTCTTGCCCGCTCCTCCTCCTCATCTTCCACCTCACGATCCAGGTCTTCTTCATCACGTCCTGGACGCTCAACCAGCCAATCCAGAGACATTTTCCCCAAAGCCCGCTTCCCGCTGCCTCAGGCTGGACCTACTGCTTTCTCTTTCATCATTGGCGGGCGACAGATGGGGCGACGCTGTCAGGGAAGGCGCTTCCAGACGAGCTTTACTCCAACGCCACCTCTTACTACCCTACCACCTCGTGCTTACGCCCACAAGCTACCGGTCATAGGGAGAGTCAGCAAACCTGTGCGCCGCTGGACATGTTCCCATTACTCACTTCACCTGCCACTTTGAAGTTCATAGACGATGTATGTGACTTTTAGAGACAATTGACCACAATGACATCTCATCACTTGGCTGCATCTTAGTAATTAAAGATGAACAATTCTATATGCTTTATGCAAACAAGGCAAATATTATTGTGAGGAAATCATTTGATGCTATAGCTCAACAGATTCTAATCCGCAGCATCAACTTTGAATTATCTTATAGTTATTTCTGTTTGTATTACAGATAATATAATATGACATCGATTTTATATTAAAAGTACTTACAGCAGAATGAAGCTAAACAAATACTTCTAAATAGTTGCCTTGTTTATTAGAGTATTTATGTTTGAGTGAATGTCCTTTTTTACATGTTTAACTTTTTTGTAATGCTGTATGCCTATAAAAATAAATCCATTATCTAATGTACTCATGTGAAATTGTATTATTTTGTATTTAAATTGTACCAGTCTGTTTATAATGCAAGAGATTTTCCTTTTCTTAAACTGCATGCCAAATCGAAACAGTCCTGTCATGATTGCATTAATCGAAAGGAGTTGTTGGAATTATTTTTTTAAAGAAATATTCGAATTGTTCCAGATCCAGATTACAGATTTAAATTCATATAAAGCATTCTTTTAAAGGGACAGTTCATCGGGGTTTAATTTCTTTCACTCATCACACACTCACAAATGTTAACCGGGTCCTAGAATGTTTTCTTATTCCTGTACAACTTCATAAAATAAAGAAGCACTTGGTAATGATTCCTTCATTATGTACCAAGATGGTGGGACAATTCTCTGTGATTAAATAAGATTTTAGTCAATTCACCACAAAACTACTGTATGGCTCCCAGAAGACTTTGAACATAAAGCCTGAGTACTTTAATGGTAATTTTATGATGCTTATACGGACTATTCCTGTTTGTATCTTTCCATACATTCTTCAAAATTTTTCATTTCTATTCCATAGAAACTCACTGTTTTAGAGCAACATGAGGGTGAGAAGACCAATTGTAAAATATTCCTTTAAGATATAAAGTTCTATTCTGATGACAATTGGACCAAAGCCAGTCTCTAGTGAGTTAGTTGATGCAGCTTCATCATTTGAACAGTTTGGTTTTGGTTCTGTTTTACCAGACAGGTGAAGGCTGATGGTGTCGCAGCTGTCTGCTGACCTGTTGCATTAAACTTTCAGCATGGTGTTGACCTCTCTATGTCAGAGCCCAGGTTTGGTTACACATGCAGCACTGTAACGTTCTGCCATACTGAAACAATACACAAACAGAACTAGTGTCATTATGGTTATTTTAGCTGATAAAGCTCTGACTTTTCTGCGTGTTCACGCGTTTACGTTCATGATGATATCATATGGCCTCTTCATCGTCATCGGTGCGGTTGTTTTGATGATACTGGAGCAACCTGAGGAGAATTTGCTCGTCCAAGAGGTCCGTGAACTGAAAGCTCATTTTTTAATAGATAACCCGTGTGTTGAAGAGAGCAGTCTGGATCGTTTGTTGATAGACGTGCTTTCTGCGAGCAGACGCGGCGTGGCCACGCTGGAGTCCGACGGCGATGAATGCAATTTTGACTTCACGTCGTCACTGTTTTTCGTCATTACCTTCCTCACGACGACAGGTGAGAAGCAGGCAGACATCCAACGAAAAATGATATTATTAAAAACAAATATTTCATTTTTTTAAATTAGTAGGATATGAAGTAGGCTATAGATTATGTTCAATGAAGATATTTTGTACATGTCCTTAATCAAAACTTCATTTTTGATTAGTAATATGCATTGCTAAGGACTTTATTTATTTTGACAGCTTTAAAGGGCATTTTCTCAAATTATTTTTTTTTTGCACCCTCAGATTCCAGATCATATCCAATCATATCAGTGGAAAGCTTATTTATTTAGCTTTATGATGTGTCTAAATTCAATTCAATTATGACTCTAAAAGATAATGCTGTTTACAGCCAGCAAGCAAAGGTAAAGTCTGTATGTCTAGAAATAGATATATTTACAAACATTAATATCCCATAGAGTAGCCTATACATAATTTAGATCTAAATAAATTAATATATTCTTATTTAAATCTGGACACTACACATCTCAACAAAACCAAATTAGCGCTCTTTGGTTTATATTTAAAATGACATATTTTGTATTTTAATCGTAATATGCACTCACATTTTTGTGTATACGTGCTTTAGCTATTCTTAACTTGAATTTTAAGCATTTTTGTAATTTGCTTGTTTGTTTTTACATTTTTTTCGTTTTAAATTTATATAAAAATTTTGCTAGAGTGTCTAATAATTGATATAGTTTATTTGACAGTGATTGGTCTCCATTGTCTTGCAGTGTAATTTGGCCATCACATGACTGATACCAGTCATACCAGTTGGTATCAATTATATACTATTATATACTATTTTTTTTTATATAAGAAATGTTGCTTTGGCATATAGCTGAAATAATATTTTAAATTATTTTCTATTATAATTTGTTACGATTTTTGCATTTCAAGTAACATGCTCTTTATGCTCTTAGTTTACTGTAACCCTGCTTCAAGGTCTGTGGTATCTTTACTATTCTATATATTTGCAGGTTATGGCACTACTGTGCCTCTTTCGGATGAAGGCCGTGTGTTCTGTGTTGTATACTGTCTTTTGGGCATCCCCTTAACCCTGCTGCTGCTGTCCAGCCTCACTCATGCCCTCCTGCCCTGGGTAACACACACCCCTATTAACAACCTTCAAGTCTTCTGGGGAATGTCTCGCAACAATGCTTCATTGCTGCACTGCAGCGTTCTGGCCTTTTGCACAGTGACATTGTTCTTTCTTCTGCCTGCTGGTGCCCTTTGCCTGCTGGAGAACAACTGGAATTACCTGGAGTCGCTGTATTTCTGTTTTATCTCACTTAGCACCACAGGACTTGTTGACTATCTTCCCGGCAGGACACAAAGCCGAGCAGCACGTCAGTGGTTGGAGTTTGCAACCTCCTGTAAGTTATTTCCATATTGTACTAGTTGGGAGTTAAGATATATCCAAGCCTTATTAAGCTTTTAGTCAGTAGGTTAGTGAAATTAATTGTAAAAAGTGGGGAAATTCTTTAGAAAGTTGTATTTTTAAACTTTGAAGTTTTATGGACAGAGCATTTGTGACACTGCACCACAAAACCAGTCATAAGTAGCTTGGGTATGTTTGTAGCAATAACCAAAATACATTGCATGGGTCAAAATGATTAATTTTAGTTTTACGCCAGGATATTGAGTAAAGATCATGTTCCATAAAGAAGCAAATGTTTTACAGTAAATGTATCCAAACTTAATATCTGACTAGTAATATGCATTGATACAGAATTTGGACAAATTTGTAGGCAATTTGCTCCATATTTATTTTGATCAAAATTAATACATACAGTATTGTGGTCCAAGTCACGTGTTGACTTACATTTTCTTTACTTGGTCTTAAAATGGTCTTACATTTATATTTATAGATTCTGCAGAAACCCTGATTTAGTCTCCTCTTCAGGTTACCTGATGCTTGGACTGATTGTCTTGCTTGTGGTTATGGAAAGTTTGTGGGAACTGCAGCAGGTTCAAGCCATCCTGCGTTTTTTTGCTGGTCCACGGCAGGGTGAGCTGAAGGTGGTGAGTTTGGATGAGCTTGTGCTCGGTGGAGACATGACAGGTGCAGAGGAGGAACCTCATTACACCCTTCCTATATCCACCATCTCCCCTGCTTTCACAGACTCACCTGCCACTCCAACAATAGAGCTGCCACCAGTCTTTGGCCTGACACCCATAGCAGCCACCAAAGAAAATATACCCCCATCACTAAGAGCAGATCTAGTGTGTCAATCCACTTCCACTTCATAATTGATACCATGGAACTGGACACTATAAGAATAAATAATATACAAGAATGAAGCTGGAAACTATGAAGTGGCGATATTGGTTCCTTTTCTTTAATACAATCTATTTATTTATTTATTAATTTAATCATTTATAATTTTGCACTTGTTGGATTAAGTATATCTTTTTTCTTTTAATATAGTCAATTTACTAAAAGTATATGTTTGTATTTTAGATTTATTGCTATCCTAATATTAAGTCTACACATTTTATATACAATTACAAAGATCTTCTTTTGTTTAATTATTACATTGTCACATTAAATTTATTTTTAAATTACATTATAAGATAGATACTGATTCAAACAATATTGTAGTCATATTTTAGACTAGTGTTTAGACAGCGTTTGAAATTTTATTTTAAATGCAATTTATTTTTTTAAATATATACTTTGAAATGTAATATTTTTCCTGTGATGGCTAAGCTTAATTGTCAAAGATTTTACGGTCACTTTTGATCACATTTAATGCATTACTGACCACAAGCTTTTCAATAGTAGTATATAATGCCTAAAAAATGACAAAAATAAATCATATATTTAACCTATTTCACAGAAGCCACCCTGGATTACAGCTCAACAAAATGCATGTGATACATCCTGGGAGTAAATATTAAAATAAAAATACTCAAGTTTTTTGAACACCTTTTTTCCTTTCTTTTATTTCTTTTTCTAAAAATAAATAAAAAAAACTATATATATATTAAATTTTAAGTTAAAAAATTTCAATTCAGCTCCAGTTTATCTTCAAAATAGTATTTGATGATCATGATTTTTAAATTAATTTAGTTATGTCCAAAATAAGACAATTGTATGAAAAGATTGAGATGCTCATAATTCACATGTTGTTCTTCGCAGTTGCATCAGGGAGCAGGTGTGTGTGTGTGTGTGTGTGTGTGTGAGAGAGTAGGATGGTGACTCAGAATCGGTGCCCAGCACTGATGGCTCTGCCAGTCTGACATAAATACACTTCACAAGCTCTGCCTCTTACTTTTATAATGAGGTCATATTCTTCGATTATAGTCTCAAGTCTTTTACTGTCCAATTCTGCAGATGCCTAGCCGTGCTGAAGCAGAGGGTGCATTTGTGCGCAGTTAAACACTTGATGCATGTTTGCAAACACTTTCTAAATTGGCTTGTAAAGAAGATAAAAATCCCAATTCCCTTTTTCCATAAGTTTAAAAATAGTATTCTTTATTTCATCTCATCACTTCAGAATCAGAGTATTTGTGTTTGTGTGTGTGCGTGCCTGTGTTAAAATATCTGCTTCTGGGATCTGTTGATGTGTTTAGTCGTATGTAGGTCAGTACTGCAAGAAAATGTTAGGCCCCCCAAAAGCTGGTGCAGTGCTGGGTAACAAAAACTCAACCCATTTTTAGTCACTCAGTAGTTAAACAGTAGTCTCATAAGCTGCCATTCAAGAAAACATCATTAAAAATAGCAAATGCATAGGATAAAAATAGGACATAAGATTGTTCCCCTCAAATGATCCTAATGGCAGGGCTGCTGACATCTGTTAACAAACACAGGACATAAGTCCTTGAACGAAAGAAGCGTGACGTAAACTCCCCAGAGGAGCTGAAGAAATGATAGGGGCTTCCCCACTCGTTTACTGTGAGGACCATGAAGCATAAACAACATTTTTCCAAAACCTACTAGCCCTAAACTTTCGAAATCCTCAGCAGGTCAGTACAGAGCTCATATAATCAAACATTTACCGTTTCTTTAGCTTTAACACAGATGCATGTGGTATATTCATATGACCTTGTGACCATAGTGCCTAATGCTTTCACACAGTCAACTGCTCTTTGATTCAGATTGACAGTTAGCAGGTGTCACATGCATGGCTATATTTGTCACGCTGGTTTAAATGTTGTCTCTGATCATGAACAGATGGGGTAACATTGACACAATGTAGTTTTCCACACTAGAAAGCGATGTGTTAAAGGTCATAAAATGTTATGTTCCTGTGAAATGAAGTTCATATTGTTTATATTGGGCTCTTACAGAATGTTATGAGATGTTAGATTGGGCATCTGGAATCTAGGTTTGAGGCACTTCTTAAACATTTCTTATTGGTGATAATATGATCATATGAATACCATTGTTCAGAAGGTCAGATGTTTTTAATGCTCTTTAGATCATTCTTAAATCATGCATGATCATCAGGTCTTATTAAATGTTTGAGTTCAAGTTCATGCTACTTCAGTTGGTGGTTTTATTAAAGGTCATTTCATTCATCAGAAGGTGGACAAACCTGCTGACAAATTATTATTAGTTTTTCACTCCAATTGTTATATAATTTGTCCATATGCAACAGGTTTAAAATGTTGTTGTTGTTTTGTTTTTTTATGAAACAAGACTCTCCAAGGCTGCATTTTTACAGTAAAAATACAGTAATATTTTGAAATGTTATTACATTTGAATATTTTTTTAAATAAAATGTCATTTTTATTTATTCCTGTAATGCAAAGCCGAATTTTCAGCATCTTCACTGTCACATGATCCATCAGAAATCATTCTCATATGCTGATTTTGTTTTCAAAAAATATTTCTTATTGTTATCAATGCTGAAAATAATTGTGTTGCTTCATATATTTGTGGAAACCCGGACACCTTTTTTTAGAGTTTAGAAAGTTTAGCGTTTATTTGGAATTGGTTTTATTTTTGGTAGCAATGTGAATGTGTTTACGGTCACTTCTGTTCAATTTAATGTCCATTTTGTAAGTAGTCACTAAAATGGCTTACATGGTTTAGAGATGAAACTGAGAAATTAGCAGTGGCACTCAGATTTGTTTAGGCATGTCTTCTTTTAGAACATTTCCTGCAGTTGGTACTTGAGGAGGTCAATGCCACAGGAAAACAGGAAGTACTGAGACTACGACAAGCTCAGCTAACAGGAAGTGTACGGCCGTGAGCAGGAACCTTATTCGTGATCCGTAGGTTTGTACTATGTTTCTCACTTCCCTTTATCCTCATCCCTGTATCAATATACTGTTATTCTTGGCTTGATTAACAAATTAAAATGATCCAACTAGTTTAATTAAGCTGTTGTCATATTCCAGAGAGGGCTTCAGAAGAGAAATTACTCTAATAAAAGACAAGTGCAGCTTGAAACAAGTTAACAAAACACCAAAACATGACCTTTTAGGTAGCTGGAACCAAATTTTGGCATGCTAAATTGGGCGTTTTGGATAGAGGATATTTTGGATCTGGATCTACAACAAAACAGAGCTTCAGAGATTTGTTATCTTGCTTTTTTGTGCAGAACTTCTCCTATGGTTTTGGACTTGCCACACCTGCCAAAGATAATCAGCAGGGGCAAGTTTCAGCCTGTCCCACTCACTGATCTACAATCAGCTCCCGGTTCCAGGATTTGGATCGAAATGATGCTATCCTGTCTACAAAGCTGGTCTCAAGTCATCAGAATGCAACATAACATCAGGCTATCTGCTGCACAAGCTGCCTGCCATGTTAGCCACACCTAAACCTAGTTTGAACAGTATGACTGTACTGAGCAAGAACTAACAGTAGACTCTATCAGTTATAGAAGCAATGCAAAGTAATATGATGACACTTGCCATTGGTTTCATTCTATTGTTTAAAGCACAGTGGAAAAAAAAAACACTTGCAAATGAGGTAATGGTGACCTTTAACCTTTCACAGTGTGCTTTGAATAGCCCTGCCAACCTCCATTCACTTCAACAAGACAAACTGCTTCCCATGGCAAGGTAAGAAATATTACTTCACCTTAGCCAGAAGGAAAGATCTGTACTATACATTACATTTTCTTTGTTCCTGATAGTATTGTTACAGTTCATTTTACATGATGAAAATGGTGGGGCATGTTGTCACATTGTTATAATTTGTCAATAAACAGCCTTAGTCTTTTTAGTATGTTAAACAGTAAAACCACCATTAAGCAAAAAAGGATTCATGTATGTGAATGAATTCTTCTATATATATATATATATATATATATATATATATTAATGGTGTAGAAACAATTTTCACAGAAACAGTAATGCATTGAACTAAAAGTGAGTTTTTAAGACATTATATACTTTATATAAGTTGCAACTGTGATCAAAATGGATTTCATTTTAAAATTACATTTATTACATTCTATTTATAATAGAATTATATCTTGCAGGACAGAATTCTCTAGACCTAAGTGTGATATCTGAAAGCTTAAAACTGCTGATAAAGCAAAAACACATTCGTGAACTTTTTAATCGAAGCCTAAGCCCTATTACATGAATACAGTTATATTGTTATGGTTTGCGATATTAATTTATTGATAGGCTAAAAAATAAAGCTATACTTCCTGTAACACTTTATTTTCTTATAACACTGATTATATAAATATATAAAATATGTATAAACCCTCCATTTCTGTTTCCTTGGTCATGCCAAGGGTTTGGGTATGTGCAGGATATATCAGTTCAACGCAAGTGGCTGGTTGTATGTTTCCTCTTATCATCTGCAGCCTTCACTTTGACATTTGGAGCATGTGTGAATGTGACGCGGGGCGCGGAGCTGCCGTCCCTCAAACATCGGGGTAGGCGAAGTGACACAGCAATTCCCACGATGTGTTTTTAATTCATCACTCTCTTCTGTGAGGAATTGTCTAATATAAGTGCGCTCATCATGACATCGGTTTGGAAGAGACTTCAGCGCGCTGGCAAAAGAGCGTCGAAGTTTCAGTTCGCCGCGTCCTTTCAAGAACTCACCGTAGAGTGCACTAAGAAGTGGTAAGAAATGCGATTTCTCTTTTCGCTGTCATGTGTTGTTGTTACACGCTGTGTTGAACGTTTCTTTTAAGTTTGAGGTAGCTACAGTAACACCAGTCTAGCGACGCGTAGCTATTAAATGAGAACGCGACGCTTTTATTATAAACAGCGACAGTTGCAGTGCAGTAGTGATGGTGTAGTTTACTGTCAGTGTGTTGTGGCACATGAACGGACAGTAAATAAGGGCTTATTTATTCTGGCAAGCACATTTCTGTTTGTAGTAGTGGGTTTTGTTTTGTTATTAGTAGCCTGCCACCGCTTATACTTCCGTTTTACTTTCAGTTCTCCCGATTACATTCATCTTAATGGTTCCACATGAAGTGCATCTTCAAGGACACTTTCATTAGCAGCTGCAGACCAACTTCATTAAGCCCTGTTTATGTGATACTCTTCAATTCTGATGCAGAGGGGAGGGTCTTAGACATGTTGATAAA
Organism: Enteromius anoplus; assembly: GCA_032359395.1. Classification (NCBI taxonomy): domain Eukaryota; kingdom Metazoa; phylum Chordata; class Actinopteri; order Cypriniformes; family Cyprinidae; genus Enteromius; species Enteromius anoplus. The sequence continues at coordinate 3,681,722 of JAUMHG010000043.1, read as the reverse complement.
CCAAGCTGACCAGAGCCATTTATTATATAACATAGACTTTAATTATAGGCCTTATGTATTTCACTATTTCAAAAACATTTATGTAAAATTTGCTAGCGTTGATCTAGATTGCACATTAAATTTATAAGTGCAGGAGGTGCATTCTGGGATGCTTTTATTGAAGGATTGCTTGTTGAGCTATTGTTGATTGGTCCAGCTGTCCAGCTTACTGAACAGTTACAAATCAAGTGGTGCTTTATTTTCATTCTGCTACATGTGTGGACGTGGAGTGCTACTTAATAATTAAACATATATAAGCATACAGGAACAGAAGTATAAAACTATTATAAACCTATTCACAGCTAACCAGCTGACTGTAGGCCTACATATAAATCCTATATTAATATGCTGAGGATGTGTTTCATATATAAAAAGTTCTGGTGCACTTTAGGTATAAATTCAGGTATCAAATCTGAAATGATTTCAATGCAGTTCCCCTAAATATTCCTTTTTAGCAAATAAAAGCTTCTGCATTGTACAGTAGGCTGTCGAACTTGAACATGGATTATTTTCCTGACAGTCAACATCATAATGTGCATTAGCATCACGTGTCAGTGGGTTTTGTGGTAATCGATATTCCATCAAAACAATGTTAGCAGAGAGATAACAAAGATCTCTTGTCTTTACCATAGAGTTAAGAGACACATGAATTAGAATGGGTGGAATAATAAAAGATGTTTATTTTAATTTATATGAAGGCATTAGGCCTAGAAAGCATTCTATTTTGTAGACATGACTTTTTTTAGCAGCTGAAACAGGTTCTCTTTGAAAACCCTGCATGGTTAGCATTTTATACACTATTGTTTAGAAGTTTGGAGTTGGTAAGATGTAGTTTTTCAACTCTCTTGCTCACCAAGGCTGCATTTATTTAATCAAAGATACAATGAAAACAGTAATGTTGTGAAATATTATTCCAATTTAAAATAGTTCTGTTTTGTATTTTAATATATTTTAATGCATGATTTATTCCCTGAGTCTCAGCATCATTACTCCAGTCGGTAGTGTCAAATAATCCTGCAGGAAAAGGGTTGCCAGGTCTTCTCCGCAAAAGCCGCCTCATTGCTAATTAAAAAAAACTACCCCAATCATGGTAAAAATCGCATTCTGGTGCATTTTTTAGGAGGTGTTCCTTGAGAAAAGGGACTAAATATCACATTATTGGGGTTGCTTGTGTGTTCAAGAAGCCATATTCCAAAGACTTGACATTATTTACTTTTGATTACTTCAATGCATCCATGCTGAATGCAAGTATTGGTTTCTTTCAAAAGCTTTAAACAGTAGTGTATTTCATGGAACATTCAGTAATATTAGCTGATGCTGTGATGATGTCATCTGACTTCTGTGGCCCCCTCTGTGGTCCATTGACAGTGTGTCTTGTGTAGTCACATGACCTCAGAACAGCTGTTTGATTCTATCAGTTAAATGACTCGGCTAGTTCTTGAATGTGAAACGTGGTCAGTGTTACAAGACCATCGTCAAGTTCCGAATTCCGAATCTCTGATCGTAGTGTTTGAACTGGGTTATTTTTATTTGACACAATATTAAAAACAAGATGTGTAACATTTAGTTTTAAGGTTAAACATTGGTCCATATAATAACTCACATCTAAACAGTTGCATAAAAGCATAACATTTGATTCCCGTCGTATACAGTTTAATGGATGTGCACAGTGTTTCAGCCGCTTTATATCAATGCGTGTGCCATTTCCCAGTCTATTTCTGTGGACCCCATGACTCTGTCACCACGTCGCTTGGCCTCTTACATCCATTCACGCAGCTGCTGCTGACACTGACCTGCAATACGAGACCCAGAGGTCCTCGATTCTCTCTCTCCACCTTTCCTTTGCTTTATTATTACTCAAATGTCACATTAACATGCGTAGCAATCATTTGGTTTTTCATCAGTTTGAGGAAATTATTTTATAGAAGCACATCGTGTGCCAGTTATTTGACTGATCAGCACTTTTCCAGGTGTACAATTGAGTGATAGGTGGATTGCATGGGATGCCTGGAAAGGCAAAGCATGTAGCTTATATCCCACGATTATAGAAACGACTTACATGATATGAGGGTTGCATAACTGCATATACATCTGCATGTTTAAATAGTATATTTTTGTACTTACTACACAGTAGATTGTGAAATTCATAGTAAGAAACGGTAGCTGTGGTTGCCAGAAATACCACAAATATGGAAATAACATTTTAGGTTATACTGATTAATGGATATAATGTTAAACTACCAACCCATTGAAATACTTAAAATCTGTTTTGTATCTTTATAACACAGTTACAACCATCAAAAAACATGAGAAAGAATCAAAGTTCCTCATAAAAAGCTTTTCGACAAGCTGAAGTAAATCCTAATGCATGGAAGGTGCACACCATGTCATACATTCAAATACAGAACAAAATAATGTAATAAAAATTCATTTAACATCAAAATATAACATAAACCCCTAATATAGGTTACTCAAAACATAGAAAAACCAAATCTGTGAGTCATAAGCTGACTTGTCATTACATTTAACTGTACATGTTTTCACTATATGCTAAGTTAAGTAAGCCGGTCCTGTAATCAGCGGTAAATGCCATCAGGTGCGTGATTTCACTTTGAGCCGTATATACTACACACAGCCGTTGTTCACTGATGAGCTGCGCAAAAATGTTGCTGCGTCCGAAATCGCGTACTTCTCTACTTTATAGTACGCGGAAAACAGCATGCGAGGTGAGTAGTATGTCCGAATTCATAGCATTCGAAATTCAGTAGGCGAGAAATACCTGGATTAATTTCTGCTTCCGGCCGAATTCTATAGTAGGCACACCATTTCCTATCCCATGAGGCTCCGGGAGAGGAGGCGTCATATTCGAAAAATGGCGGAAAGTTGAGACGCGGCTCATTTC
>JAUMHG010000043.1:3650363-3670850 GCA_032359395.1 Enteromius anoplus | reverse complement strand
AATGACAGCGCGAACGAGACGGGAGGATGGGAGAGGCGTGGCGACAATTTCGGCTTTTATTTTCGGCGCTTTCTTACCTTTTGGCCGAAACCGATAACGCTATTTTCGGCCGAAAATTTTCGGCGGCAGAAATTTCGGTGCATCCCTACTAGATTCATTAAAATAAATCTTAATTGACTTCTGAAAAACTGTCCATTTAAAAAACGGATGACTTTTAAGGCTGCTGTTTAAGGAAATAAAAGCCTCAACACCATAGTAACTGCTCCAGCACCCTGTGAATTTGTTAATCAAATAGCTATATTTCCAGCCCCTGACTTTGACCATTCTTGTGCTGTCACAGCTTGATCTAATGAACCGTATTTACCTCAATCTAATGAGTATTTTTTGCCTCCTTATAAACACACACATCAACAGATTCCAAAAGCTGTAGCTTTAAATTCTATTTTCTGTTTTTCCTCTTCACCTACCATGATGCTATTCATTTTCCTTTTCCCCTTAAGTTGCTGTATCTGTCACTCAAAGGCCGTCTGGAGGTCTTGCTAGGGCTGAGTTATTGGAGAGCAGTCGCTCTGCTGAGGGCGGTGCAGTACCTCCCCAAAGACCTCTTTCTTTTCTTCCTGGGATTAGTACATCTTTCTCTCTTTCCTCTGCTCAGTCCTCCTCGTCCACTCAGCAGACTCCCCTACCTGATATAACCCAGAAAGGTAATGAGCAAGTCAGTAAAGATAGCCTATAGCTTGTAAATATTGGTATTCTATTTTGCTTTAACTGTGTAATGTATTTTTGCTTATTTGATATTTGCATATCTTTCATTTTTACATGTCCTGTTGCTGCTTCACCTTGCTTCCATTCTGTCTTTCCTTCATTTTTCTCTTTTCTGTCTCATCCTTTTCCTCCCTTTGATTTAGCCACCCGTTCTGTTGCTCGTAGCAAGACCTGGAGACCTCAGAGTTTTCCCTCTTCACACTCCTCTCCTTCTGATTTCAACCCCTCCTCTTTTGAGTTTGGCTCCTCCCCTCAAGGCACAATGACTTTACCTGCACCACGGCCCTCAAAAATCTATCGCGCCTCATTGGCTGAGCCAGGCTCCACCCTTACAAAGCCTACAAGCATGCCCTCTGCCTCTGAGACAGGTACATGTGCCAGAAGTTCATATTTAACTCATTTTAAAACTTAATCCCATATTAATTAACGTTTAACTTGAACCAACGGAATCGTTGTATTTGAATTTCATGTTTAGTACCCAGCTTTCTGAAAATTATTTGGAGGTCATAAAGGGCTATAAAGTCACTAGCTATGCGTATTTTGAAGTATTGCATTAAAAGGAGTGGCAGAAATGCTGATTTTTTCACATAAATGCCTTAATTCGCATTATAAAAATTTAAAATTGCTTGAAGTGGTTTTTGACTAGTTCAAAAAAGGGCTAATGTGAATAACTGGAGATGGAAATGCATTTTGTGAATAACTTCCTCCAAGCGCATCAAAAAAGTTGTGACTTGGGGCGACAAATCCTGACTAGATAGATCTCGTTCCACAGCATCGTGCGATATTTTATGCGATATACCAGTTTTGCGCACAGCTACTGTAAAAGACCCTCTGTTTATAGATTTTATTCCATTTTTGTTACCTTTGAGTCTGTTTATATACTTGTGCGCTCCTAAAAGTTGACCAAATTTTACAATATTGTTCAAATATTTGGTGTTGGTAAGGTTTGTGTAGTCTCCTATTATCATTAAGGGTGCATTTATTTGATCAAAAATACAGTAAAGCAATAACAGTAATATTGTGAACAGGAAATGTTTGAAAAATAATAATAAAAAAAAAAAACATTAGTTTCTTAAAGTCACACCAAATTAAATCAAAATAAATCTTCCTAACCCCAAACATTTGGAATAAAATGTTTAATTTTGTCTGTCATGGAAAGAAAACAAAACATTGATGACTCTCTTGAATATCAATATCCCCTACCCTAAATACCATCTTTTTTTAATTAACAGTAGAAAGTAGCGAATGACGTAAGAATTTTTTTTTTTCACATTTTATCAAATATATTTGCACATCTATGCTAATTACACCTTTTTATTTCTTCTTTTTGTCTTTCTTCCTCTGTAAACACTGTCTACTGATCATACATGCACTCTATCCTTATTTACTATGGTAAACTCCAGCATCTTGGCAAAAAGAGTGGAGGCCTCCCAAAGTACACCCTACTCTGTGTCCTGCTTCTCTTACCTCTCCAGAACAGCATCATCCAGCCTCAGTTACCTCCTCTCCTCCTGCACAAACCTCTCCGCTAATGTATGCCCCCCTTCCTGCAACGTCTTCATCCTGTGTGCTTCCTCAACCAATGGACTCCACCATTACTCCCAATCCTGCTGTAACATCTCCCAGTGTGTCTTCTTCCTCTGAGATGCCCAGCACAGAGTCAGTCTCTACTTCTTGCTCTCAAACCCTGTCAGCTGCCATCCTCTCTCCTGCTCCGGCATCACAATTTTCTCCCTCTATTGCTCCTGCTGCGTCGTCAAGCTCTCAGTCCACCCTGTATCCATGCGTTTCTACTCTCTTGCCACCTCCTCATCTCCCTCTTTCCGCTGCTCCTCTGAGTTCCACTCCTGATGTTGGTCCTGTGGTCACTGCACCTGTTGTTGCTGAGTCAGGTAGAGAGCAAACACTCTAGGATAAAACTGTTTGCATGTGTTGAACTAATGACATGATTACTTCATCTGTTAAGTTCAAGATGAAAAAATCATGCATTGATAATCAATGGAGCATGAATATTGAAAAATTTCTAATCCTCGTCTGAATCAACCAAGTGATAATTCATTCAAAAATGAAAATTGTCATCATTTATTCATCCTCATGATGTTCCACATCTGTTGGCTTTTGAAAATAGTATTTGAAAGTAAAATAATGAAACATTTCACTTTGCAACATCAACTCATGTTATTGAACAGAATTAAAGCAACACTGAAATTACAATCACATTACAATTAGTATTAAACTGCATTGAACAAGCTATATTGTATAAAGCGCTATTTAAATAAATGTATTTTAATGGAATAAGTCACCTAACAATGAACATTTGTTGAATATTTACTCCCATCCATGATTTAGATGAGTTTGTTTCTTCATCAGAACAGATTGGGAGAAATTTTACATTGCATCACTTGCTCCCCAGTGGATGCTCAGAAATGAATATGTGCCGTCAGAATGAGTCCAAACAGCTGATTAAAAACATCACCACAATCCACAAGTAATCCACAAGAATCTGCTTGTTTGCATGAAACAAATCCATTATTAAGACGATTTTAACTACAAACTGTTTCTAGCTAAAATATGAGTCCTCTATACATAATTTTGCTTTCTTCAGTGAAAATACCTGAATCTTATCAAGCACTGTTCACAGGTGAAAACATGTCTGTGGATTTTGATGTGAAAGGACAACAGTGGATTTCACTGGAGGAAGTGATATTGTGGATTTTGACCTGAAGTAATGGTTTGAAGTTTCTTACAAGCACGCACCTTTGTGCTTCGCAAAACATTAAATAATGAACTGGAATCATATAGATTACTTGTGGATGTTGTGATGATGATGTTTGGACTAAATGTTTCCAAATCTGTTCTAATGAACAAACTCATTTACATCTTGGATGGCCTGAGGTGAATACATTTTCAGCTAATTTTCTTTTTCAGATGAACTATTCCTTTAGGCTGTGTACATATTTTCAACAGAACGTTGGTAAATTCTTATTTATAAATTTAGTGCATAATGTTACACATCCAGAATAGAAGTTCGAAATAAAAAAGGTTGAATTAAAACCAAAAAAACACACATTCGGTTACTGTAGGGACAGCAGGAAATCTCCGTCTGCATTTTAGTCAACTTCACCAGTTTTCACTTCCATATGAACCTGAACAAAGAATAATTTTATTTTTTTTTGGTCATTTTTGGGTGAACCTAAACTCTTTAAAATGTTTCCTCTCTGCTCTCATCTCCTCATTTTTCATTCTTGTTTTGTAATCATTCTCTCCTTTTTTGTCATTTTCCATTCTCATCTGGTTAATGTCAACCTCAGAGCCTCTCCTAGAGGTCCAGATGTCCGAATGGAGGCATCAGATTGTGCCCACAGTGGTTAATGTACACAGACCAGTAGCCCCTCTTCCTTTTAATACCCCTCCAACTCCTGTCATTCTTTCTTCACCCTCATCCATGATCCCCGACCCCCACATTTATGCCCAAACATCCACTGTTGCCCCTGTTATCACCCCCATTTCAGTCCCTTCCACTGACTCACTCACAGGTACATATGCTGGCCTGAATCTTTATCTGTGCTTCATTCTCATTCTTTCTGTGTGTGCTTGCTGTGAATGTGTGTTGTACATTGAGTAGATAACAGAGAACTGATTTAAACGTTTTGAGCTAGTGGCATCTGTTTTAGATAACATTCAACATTTCTTGCATAACAGTAGTGTCAGAAGGCCAAACATTCCATTTATTCATCGTAACTAAAAAATGTTAAATAATATGTTTTTTTTAAATTGTTACATTTCCCATAAATAAGACAAGTATCCATCAGGATTTTCCAAGGAAGTTCCAATCAGACAAGCTTTTGTAAAAGAGAACAGAATTTGGAGATAAATAACAATTGTTAGAAAGCTCATTATTTTGTAAATCATATATTACGTGATGTTACACCCTCTGGAAAACACATGAATGAAACTACTTGGTAAAAACAAACTGTTAAAATATAAGTTACTATTGTTTCAAGATTTGAGGTTTAAAATATGTATGTATTTATTTTGCGGCTCAAGAAACATTTCTTATTATCAGTACTGAAAACAGTTGTGCTGCTTATTTGTTAGAAACAGTGCTAAGATTTTTAGATTAATAGAGAACTGAAACTGAAATGGTTTGTAAAAATGCAGTGTATGGTGTTAGATACAGCATAACAGAGACATGGATGATATAAGTTGCTTGTTGTTATATACATGTTGCTAGTATGATTTGCATGATTGTGATTAAATACTAATTTTAAAAGCAGATCTGTACCTTAACAAACATGTACGTGCTCCGTGATAACTGCAACAAATGGAAAAGATGTTTAAGAATGCCACAATAGAATGCTGGAATGTTGCTTTAGTGCTTAATATCTTGTTATATATATATATATATATATATATTCTACATTTCTGTTTCAGAGCAACACAGACATTTAAGTGTATTGGCAGAGGAGGAATTGGGTACAGTGTCTTCTCGTGAGTATTCACTACAGCTTTAAAAGCTAAACTCTCATTGTACTGTATAAATTTGATTGTTTTCTTTGACCTATTTGTAATTCTTGTATGGTGCCTGGGCATTTTTCTACAGCTGATGAGGATGCAGAAGCTAAGCCCACAGATGTTCATCAGAACCATGAACCTCACCCTCGTAGAGCCGGAGTCGTCTGTATAGCCAGCCAAAAACCAAACAGCAATATGGACAAGCAACGTCCTGTTTTTGGACTTGAGGTTGTGCGGCCAGCAAAAGGGTGAGTCATGTGTAGAAAACTGGATTTTGCTGACTGGTTGAGTTCAATAACATATGCACCAAGTGAACAAATGTTGCCTGACAAAGAACCACCATGTTTGATTTCAGTGTCTGGTATAATTGAATGTTGAATTTTTTGGGGAGATTTTGGATGAAACAATAACAGCCTAATGCATTTTCTTTCTTTTTTTTTTTCTTTTTTTTAAATTAATTGTTATTAGTTGTATATTTCTATGGTAGTATTGTATTATATTATTATGTTAAATTAACCTCTGTTGTTTGGTGTGTTTAAATGTGTATTGCAAATGCTTACAATCACTTACGATTTTGAGTTTAACTGCTCTAAAACCAAAAATTAACATATTGTTAGGATATAAATTTAATCAAATGATGCAACTAAATGCAAGGTCACAGAAGCAAGAGTTTTAAATAGCAAGTAGTTACTGACCTTTTGTGGCTGTTGGGTTTCTTTGGTTTAAATTTAAATTTTAAGTTCTGACAGATTAGGGTTGGGTCGATAGACGATGCCATCGTACATCGCCGATGGTCGATAGACATCACGATGCTGAGCCACCATTGCGATCCACCACCCTGCCACGGCATTGGCAACCAGGTTGTGAAAAATATGCTTAATTTATGGCGTTTTAGTTACAACTAAACCCCCCCCCCAACCACCGCCAACGACGACAATGTCATCGTCCATCGCGATGTTTCACATTATACATCGTACAATGCCAAATTGGTCGACATCACCCAACCCTATTACAGATGCATGAAAATTAAAAAAAATTACTTTGCATTTCAGCATGGTCTTTCCTTAACACTTTATTAGGGTATTGCAGTGCATTATAATTTAGATTTTTTTTTCGTTCTTGCTGTCCTCCCAGCACACTTCATCAGTTCTGATGTGTTTTCTTCCTAGACCAGAGAGTATGACCTCTCTGCTGCCCAATGAGTCACCTTCTATCACTGATATCACATATTTTGAGCTGCCAAAATCAGAGCTCTTTCAAACAGATAGATTACCCACCGATGCAGCCCTCCAAAACGTTGCAGAACGCACTGCAATCCCTACATTCACCGGCCCATTAACTGAGGTCCAGATCAATCAGTCAGAGAATTCACAGAGCTCTGCTGAGCTGGCTGTTTTACACTCAGTTGCACATGGGCAGACAGAAGATGAGACGATTCCTCATAAAGAAAAGACAGAGTCCTTTGAAGCTACCTTTCAGCTAGCAGAAATACAAGCACAAGAGACCGGTACAGAATCTGTGCCGCAGCTGCTCTCAAATACACAAATGTCCCAGTCAGATCACAGTAATAAAGGGTAAGTGTGGAATGATGCACGTGAAGTGTGAAGTCTGTCAAATTTGCCAGCATATAGTTACTGTGTTAGGCTTGTTATGCTACATTAATATAAAATTCATATACTGTATGCGTTGCGGTCCATTTGCTTATAATTATTTATAAATCCATTTCACATCCTCCCTCTGATCTCTGTTCTAATGTCCCTGTCCCTCAGCACCAAAAGCATGGCCGCTTTGCTGCCCTCTTGCCCAAAAGAGTCCCATTCTCCTTGGTCACCATCCATATTAGCTGTTGACATAGCTGAAAATCAAACAGGAGAATTATTTGTAGATCAAGCACATTGGATGAAACAGGAAGGAGAAGAGCCTAATGTTGGCAGCTCTCCATCTGTTCTCAGTATGATAAATCTTCTTCCAGCCTGTCCGAGAACTGCTTTTGCACCTGGGATCCCATCTATAACTTTTCAAGACACAAAATGGCCTTGGCATGAGTCTGTGAAGATACTGAAGGAGTACATTCAAAAGGAGAAACCAACAAAACTTATTCAAGATATGAATTGCTCATTGTATGATCAAAGCATAGTGGAAAATATGGTATCCTTACAGTTAACTTGTCCAAGAGTTGGCAGCATCCCAGGAATCCCATCTTTGCCGTTCTGTATGGTCAGCTATCTTCCATTATGTCCAGATGTTTCTGTAGTTCCAGGTTTATCTTCAAGATATCCAGTCGTTTGCACAGATGAAACTTGGCCTAAAGAGAATTTAGTATTTTATTGTAAGAAAAACAAGCAACAGATTTTGCCAATGTCTTCAATGAAGGTGGATTTTGAAACTGCAAGAAAGATGGTTGCACTGAGATCATCTTGCTCAACAGCACCCAAGACTCCAGGATTTCCATCTGCTCCAAAACCAGTTGCACCGAGTATGGTCAGGATTCTACCATGTTGTCCAAAAGTTTCCTGCATTTCTGGATTTACATCTGCAAAAGAACTTGCCAGTCAAAATGTCTTGCAACAGTGGCCACCCAACAATCAATCATCTGTGATAATAGCACAGAAGGACCAGTCCAGTTTGCCTCAACTTCTAAACATACTGAAAGAGGACCAGTTCACAGAGATGGTGAACTTAGTACCATCTTGCCCAAAAAAGGCAAGGACTCCTGGTTTTCCATTTGCACCAAAACGAAAACAAGACATTGCATTCTGTATGACAAAACTCCTACCTCTATGTCCAACAACCTCTCGTGTCACTGGAATTTCAGCTATACAAATTCACACAAGCACCTCAGGTTCATTTAAGGACATTAAACCATTTTGGATAAAGACACTACCATCTCAGCAGTGTCATTTAATCTGTCCATGTTCAACTCTGTATGAAGTTGCAGAAAGCAATATGCTGTCATTCATACCATCATGCCCAAGAAAAGCAAGAACACCTGGATTTCCTTCTGCACCATGGCTCAACCCTGAAACACAAATAACATCTGGTACTCTATCAGCATGTCCACAAACAACTAAAACACCAGGCTTTTCCTCTTTAGTCCAAAGCCAAGTTGAGAAAAATTTGGTCAATAATTGGCTTTTTAAGGAGAAAGCTTTTTGTACAAGGTGTCTGCCAGTGTACACATTTGACAAGCTAGACATTGCTTATCAGGACAAAGAAAGTTTTAAAGGAATGTATGCTATTTTGCCAAGTTGTCCGTTGAAAGCAAGTGTCCCTGGCTTTCCATCTGCACCAAAGCCCAAATTAATGGTTTGCCTTTTTGATTCCTGCCCAACAGTCTCAAATGTACCTGGGATGCTTTCAAGGATCATATTGAAGGTGGAATTACAGTGGCCTGTGAATGAAATGCCATTATGGGTAAATCCATTAGGCAGAAAGGTTCAGTCCATGCATGCGGTTCCTCCTCAGTACAGAGAAATAAAGGATAAAGCCTTTATTAAGCACATGATAGATTTGCGCCCAACTTGTGCAATCAGTGCTAAATTACCTGGCTTCCCATCCGCTCCAAGAAAAATAATTGAGAGGAAAGCACCACATATGGTCTCCCTCGTGCCATCTTGTCCGTCTTTTACAAAGGTTTTAGGTATGCCATCTGTTGACTTGGGAAATGAAGCAATAGATTCAAGTGCATGGCCTCTGGATGCAAAGCAACTGTACAAGAGGACCTGCAAGGATGAGTCCGATATGATGTGTTCTTCGTCGAACCAAACAAATGACAACCATCTGAATTTCCACATAGAAGACATGGCTATGATTACACCATCCTGTGCAAAGCAATCCAATATCCCTGGATTTCCATCCACATATTCAGAATCTCCACATACGCTTTATCATGCAGATAATACCCAAGCGTCACCAGAAGATGTTGGCCATAAACAAGAAACTTCAGCTGTGCTTAGTCCAGCAGAAACTGACATAAACCTGTCCAGTGCAAACAATTCTGACAATAGTTTTGTATTAGAGAAGGCCAAGGAGAATGTGAACCTTTGGGCAAGATGTGAGGAAGGACAAACGAGAATTCTGGAGAGGGGGTAAGTTCAGAATTGCCCAAGTGTTTTTTACACAAAGAAGACGTTTGTAATGCACACCCTGCAGGCAGTGGATATTGCATGAAATACTTTGACAATTGTTTCTAGGAAAATGCATTGCAGAATGTGGCACTCTATACCAGACATGCCGCTATTACTGACTGTTGAGGAGAGGTGAGTTTTGCAAGGAAACATAAAATAGTAAATTTATTGCTTTGCCTTGCCGCAACTGCATCAGATTTGTCCCCACCTGCATATGACATTTATATGCTCTTCTCTCTTAAAAGGCATAGTTCAACCCAAAATGAAAAATCTGTATTCATTCACTTAGTTTTATGTTGTTTCAAACCTTGATAGAATTGTCATTTTGGGTCACCAGTGCCTTTAATATAATAAATGCATAATGGTGTGAAAACTAAGCACAGCTTGTGAGTTGTGACAGAGACAATTTAGGCCTGCATCACGTATACTGAATCAGTTAAATGGTTGCCAGTAAACGGAATGATGCATGCAGTCAAATCCTCTCATATTGTCATACAACCCCACATCCGACATCTGATTGTATGCTTATTTTTCTTAGATGTCAAAGCATAAGTGCTCAGATTCCACCTTCTGAAAATTACAGAGACACTCTGGTTGAAAACAATGTGGATCTAGGTGTATCATGGACATCGCAAGACAGACCAGAACCGTTTTTTGAAGGTTTTAAAGAAGAAAAGGCTACGAAAGATCATAATAGAAATCATGAAGATCAGCCTACAGGACTGCAGCAAGAGTGTGTCCCAAACATGGTAGACCTTCTTCCATCATGTCCACTGTTCTCAAGAGTTTTTGGATGTCCATCAACAGCGCTATCTAGCATATGTAAAACAGACATTACCAACTGGCCTACTGATTTAAATATAATTTGGGATGAGCCACGTAACTCGCCCAAAAATATTTTAATGCTAAACTTGGAAAAATCTCCCTATGAAGCAAATATGGTGTCCCTGACATGCACAAGTCCGAATGAAACAAGAATTCCTGGCTTTCCATCTGCTAAGAGGCCCACAGGGACCCCATGTATATCTTTTCCAGAAACATTCGTTGTTGTTGACGCATCTACACTGACCCCAATTCCAGAGGAAAAGCATCTTGAGGAGCATCTGAGCATGGAAACGTCATTATTGGAAGAACATCCTGAAGCAAAGCCAGTTTTACACCTCGAAAGCCCAGTTGAGTATTCAGGGACGACTATAATGATGGTGGATACAGTTCAATCTTCAAAACTTGATTTCACATCTGCTCCGAAGAGTGAAGAAATACTTTTTCAATCATGTGAAGAATTAATTCTTCAAGAGTCTGCAAGTGCTGAGTCAGAACTGAGGCATGATTCCAATCCTGCAAATAAGATCTTAACCTTCGTGTCTGAAAACGCTGTAGAAATGCCAGATTCTATTACTGAAACCCAAGCAGAGCCAAATATGTTGGAGCTCATTCCATCCTGTCCGGTGCTTTCTAGAATCATTGGATGTCCTTCTCTAAGGGTCCCTGAAGGCATGGAGAGCACTAGTGATCAAGCAGTAATCTTTTGCAGTTTATTAAAAGATAGACAGACTGTTATTTTTGACCCCATAGAAGATGAAAAAGACTCCCAGATTATAGCTCTGGCACCAGCATGCCCAAAAGTATCACGTATTTCAGGCTTTCCTTCTAGACCACGTCATAAATCCCAGATGGAGCCGAACATGCAAAACATTTGTCCCTCTTGCCCAGAGATTTCACATATAGCTGGTTGTCCGAGCATCCAGAACCCTAAGATGTCCAACTGGCCTTTGAGTACAGTTATTTTGTCTTCAAATCCTTTAAAGAAAACCCCTGATGTTTTGGACTTTGACGTGATATGCAAAGAAAAGGGTCATAGAATGTTTGCTTTGGCACCTACATGTCCATCAGTGGTCTGTGTTCCAGGTTTTCCATTTGTGCCCAAGCCAATAATGCAGCACATGCTTCCTACTTGCCCGGAGAAATCTAACGTTATAGGATTGTCTTCTAAAAAGGAGCATTTAGATTGGTTTGTTGACAGGAAAACATTGCACACTGTACCTTTTAAAAAGCAACCTTCTGTTCTTAATGACAGAGTTAGTTGGTTTGGTGATTTAACTAAGATGTTTGCATTGGCTCCAACCTGTCCAATTATGGCAAGAATACCAGGATTCCCATATGCACCCAAGCGCAAAGCTACACTTCCCCCCAGAATGGTTGATCTACATCAATGCATTCCAAAGAAGTCAAGAATCATGGGATTTTCATCAAGTGAGGGAATAAATGCAGGAACATGGTTTGAAAATGAAATGCCTTTGTTGGAGAGGCCACTGAGAACAAGGTCAGAGCTGCTTGTCCAGTTTAATTTCGCAAATCCGCATAAAGAAATCGACAAAAATATTTTGCAGAGGATGTTTGCACTAGTACCCACCTGCCCAAGAGAAGCCCACATACCTGGTTTCCCTTCTTTACCTCAGGTTGTCTATCTCCATAAAGAACCAGATGTAGTCAGCCTTTTGCATTCTTGCCCAAAGTTTTCTTTTATTGTAGGTGTCCCGACAGTAAAATCTGTGCCCATAGAAGAGTCTGAAGAAAGCATATGGTCCACTCAGAAGCCCATATGGGTTAAACATCTTAAAGAAAGGCCGTTTTGGTCTTTAAGGTATAAAAATGATAATGAAGAATATTCAAAAAACATGTTCTTGCTTGCCCCTACATGCCCCAATAAGGCCAGAAACTATGGTTTTCCATGCTCAGAAAGGCCTAAAAAAGAAGAGTGTCCAGTGACAACTGCCTTCCCAGCCTCCTCAGAGGCTCCATACTTTGCAACCAATGAAACACATTTTAGTCGCCTGGTCTCTGAAGTGCCTTGTTCCCCAGTTGAAGCTAGGCTCCTTGATTTCCCAGATGCTTCTACACATCCAATTTCTCCATCAACTCCAATCCAAGAAAACATCAAACTTGAAGCCAAATTTACCCAATACATAGAATCTGAAAGAAATCAAACACTGGATTCAACAGAGCCTGGTAAGAGACCTATCTTTATATTGTGGCTTGAACATTGAGTAATATTCTCTGAAATCTATAGACTTTCCCCCCCTTTTTTTAAGAAAATCCTAAAGAAATGGAAAGTTCTTATGAAATGCTCTTGTCCGAAGGGTAAGTTACATAGCATGTTTTTTGTGTGGCGTATGAAAACATTTTAAAAGTACATTTGTGTTCTTTTGTTGCATGTGCATAAAATTTTTTTGACATTGAGTTGTCTTGTTAATTAATCGATGCCACATTTATTTAATTTTTTATTTTACTGTATTTATTTTACATATGTTATATATTACTTCTTGACATTGTTGAGTTTTAAAGGGTTAGTTCACCCCAAAATAAAATTTCTGTCATTAATAACAATTTATTCAACCGTTCTTCTTCCCTGAGTTATGTCTTCAGCCATTTTGGAGATTACTTAAGAACGTATTTGATGTAATCAGTGTTGTTTATGTTCGGGGAAAAAGTGCGTGCATGAATGTAATACTGTAAGTGTTGCTAACACCTAGGGGAAAGTATGCGCTGTGATACTCTCTGGAATGGCAGAAGATGTAACTGGTTGAGTTGAAGAATGGTTGAGTAAATTGTTATTTTTCTTTCTTCGCGCAAAAAAAAGTTTTCTCCTAGTGAAGTTTTTGCAAATAAACTAATTTCGAGTAGGAGCGCGGTTGATTAATGACAGCTGGCACCGCATCACCTAATCAATCTCCTCATTACACCTGCCCAATCAAATTCCCTTCTATATCCACTATAAATAGCCCGTCCTTTTTCCTTCCACACCCAGCCTTTTACGCATCCCTCCACCACCCCTTCTCCGCTATTTAGCTGCTCTTGCGCCTTCCTTTCCGGGGGGCATGAAAGGACCGAGCCGGACGCCGAGCTCTAGCCCTCTCTAGGGTTCAAGCCTTTAGGGTTCGGTGTCCGCCGTCCTCCCGGCTCGCCCCCGGACAGTACGCCACACATGCTAAACTTTATCCTTCTTGATTATGAGGAAGCGCGAACTCTTGAAGCATTGTAAAACTGAAGTTTATCCACTGATATCACATGGATTACTGATTTGCAGATGTTTTTACTTTTTACTATTTCTGGACCTGGGAACATTTCAGTTGTGTTGCTGTCTATGGAGGGTCACGTGGCTCTCTGATATAATCAAAAATATCTTAATTTGTGCTCTGAAAATGAATAAGAGTCTGACGGGTTTGTAACGACATGCAAGTGAATAAATAATAATCGAATTTTCATTTTGGAGTTAACTTACTCTTTAATGGGAGCTTCATGGAGCCTGTTCGTGTTAAGATAACACCCATTGTGTCCTTCAAAATAATTAAAAATAAAACATAGCTCAACATCATTTGCTTTGACCTGATTAATATCTGATGTTTCCTTCACTAACTTTGCTATATCACCTGACAGTATATTGTGCCTAAAAATACCTCTGGTGCACGTGTATGAGAGAAAAGCATGGTGCATGTGAATTGCATCATGGACCGTGCTGACTATTGAACTATTCTTTGTCAGTATTGTAAACCACGAGGGGAAGTTTTTTCTGGAAGAGCAACATGTTGAGGAGCAGTCTGCTAGTAAAACCCATGATACTGCAGAGCCTGGAGAGACTGCTATAGCGTTAGGATGGGAAGTTTTGGAGGCAGATAATACTTCCCCTGAAGGATCTTCTGGTCTTGTTAGGACTATAGTTGATGTCTTTCACAAAGGGTAAGATAAATAACATAACTGGGTGAAATCCCTGAGCAATATATGTAGACCTGTTTTATTTTTTAGTTTTGTAAGATTTATATAAACATCCTAAGAAATGAAGAAAGCTACTTATACCCGTATTCTGACTTGCCCTTTTGTTAAAGTAATTCATTTTCATTAGTATCATATTTTTATGTTTATTTGTCTAGACACTTTTTTTTTTACTTTTTACATCTGAAGTGTTGCTTTCTTTTAGTTATGAGACAGTTGCTGCAATATTACAGCCCTCTAGCTCTGGGTCAGTCACAGACACGGACAATTTAGATCCTCTCGACACTCTTTCATCCTCTGTGGATCCCGAGGACAGCGCTACTGGATGTGATTGTTCATCGGAGGAGCTCACAAAGGCAGCGGCGTCTGAGTTCTTTGTTTCTGCTGAACCCTACATGTGGCGTTTGGTTGGTGGTTGTTCAGAAACATCACTGTCATCAAAAGAGACTGAAAGCTGGTTTATTGAAGATGAGGAATTTTGCCTAATGAGGAAGTGGCCCCCTTTAACAGAAGCTGACCTCAACGAGATAACCAAAGAGGAGGAGGACAAAACAGATGTGGACTCGTTGATACAGGAGTGTACAACTTTGGTTCAAAAGGAAACCGGTAATGATGAATTTGTGACAAAAGGTGAAATGTTAAAGGATGAGTTGTCAACCACGCTATTTCCAGAGGAGGGGTGAGTTCATCAGGAGTGTTGCATCCAAACCCAACCTGCAAGGCCCGTAAACAGCAGCACGGCTATTTGTTTTTCTTTTAGTGTTTTCCAACTCACATCTGCATACATTTTGCACTGAAATGGCTTTATTTTTTTATTTTTATATTGTTTATTTGTTGTTGTTGTTTCTCTAAATATTATGTCCATGTGTCTAATTTAGCTTTTTGCCCTAAGGTGCAGTGTGTAATTTCAGTGCCCCTAGTGGCCCCTAATGGAATTGCAGAAATATTAATTGTTCAGATATGCAACACATCTGCTGCCCTTTCATTTTAGCCCCTCCTTCATTGTTTGGCCAGAAAAGTGGTCCTGCCCAAAATCAGCCCACTGAAATGGATTAAGCGGGTTAAAACAATTAAAAAAACTTACCGCTGGATCTGCAAACGAAGCCTGGAAGAGAAATTGTTTTTAACAAAGAAATTACACACTTCACCTTGAAAGACATTTATATGTTTAGCTAAGATTGGAAGCTGTGATATTTTCTGCTTTTATTACCAAATCCACCATTGTTGGGACTTTAATTACTGGTTGCATGATGCAAAGGTATGTGCAATTTCTGAAGACTGCATTTCATGCAGTGGTACAACTGCTTGCTAAACAGGGCGTTTGGTTGTGATTTCTAAGTGTGTCGTGGAACAGTCAGTGCATTCATTATCTCAACAGAAAATAAAGTAGTGATACTGTATTTTTGTTCTTAAGGCCACAACATCATTTTGTCCAAGAAGTCTCCCTTTTCATTCAACTGACTAAGCATGAATTGCTAGATGAAGAGAAACCACCTATGTCCTTACTGTCTTCGATAAATTCTCAAAACTCAAGGACTGTCACAGAACAGGCTGTTTCAGCTTTAAAAGAACCTGTGCCACCAAGAAGGGCTAGGAAGCAAGACATTCTTCAAGATACATTTCCGTCATCAACACCAGTTTCCAATTCAGCTGAGCCAACTGCTCAGAGTGATAACATCTGTGTCATAAAACAAACTGATCATTATTCTCAGAGTACATCACAAATTGTACAGCCAGATGCCCCATTCACCACCATCAAAAGTTCTTCAGCTATGGTAGATGAAGGTACATCTTTAGAAACAGATCGCTTGACGGATATACCTGTCCCTCTGACAAACGCTTTTTTTTCTGATGGAATTATAGAAGCAGCTGAAAATGTAGTAAAAATATCCAAAATTGAGATTTCTTCACCAGAACCCAAAGAAAATCCCACACTCAAAGAAACTATAGCATCATGTCATAGCAACAGCGAAGAAAATGTTCCCCTGGTGCCGGCAGACACAGTTTACACACGATTATGTGCACCACAGCGGCGGAAGAATAAAGCTCAAGCCAGCAATGTTGATGAAGGTGGTGGAGACAATAGTACATTGTCTTTTGTTATCACCAGTATGTCCCAGTCTGAAGACAGAAGACAGACCCAACTGGATTTGAATGTTCCTGAGGTGTCAGAAGTAAAAATGTGTGTCAAATGCACTGATCTTCCAGTCCCAGTACCACGTGTGAAGAAACGTCTCAGTGGATCTTTTGCAGATGATCTTCCTTCTCCTTCATCCACCCCTTTATCTGCAGCAGATTCAGAGAGTATTTTTCTCAATACAGAAGACCATCAAGATTCAAGTCTTCCAGTCCCAGTGCCACGTGTAAAGAAACGTCTCAGTGGATATTTTGCTGATGATCTTCCAGCCCCTATATCCACCCCTTCATCTCAAGCAGATAAAGGTAACATGTTTCTCCAATCAGAAGACCATCAAGATTCAAGTTTGCCAGTCCCTGTCCCACGTGTAAAGAAACGTCTCAGTGGATCTTTTGCAGAGGATCTTCCTTCTCCTTCATCCACCCCTTTATCTGCAGCAGATTCAGAGAGTATTTTTCTCAATACAGAAGACCCTCAAGATTTAAGTCTTCCAGTCCCAGTGCCACGTTCAAAAAAGCGTCTCAGTGGTTCTTATACAGATGATCTTCCAGCCCCTATATCCACCCCTTCATCTCAAGCAGATAAAGGTAACATTGTTCTCCAATCAGAAGACCATCAAGATTCAAGTTTGCCAGTCCCTGTCCCACGTGTAAAGAAACGTCTCAGTGGATCTTTTGCAGAGGATCTTCCTTCTCCTTCATCCACCCCTTTATCTGCAGCAGATTCAGAGAGTATTTTTCTCAATACAGAAGACCCTCAAGATTTAAGTCTTCCAGTCCCAGTGCCACGTTCAAAAAAGCGTCTCAGTGGTTCTTATACAGATGATCTTCCAGCCCCTATATCCACCCCTTCATCTCAAGCAGATAAAGGTAACATTGTTCTCCAATCAGAAGACCATCAAGATTCAGTTCTGCCAGTTCCTGTCCCACGTGTAAAGAAGCGTCTCAGTGGTTCTTTTCCAGATCATCTTCCTCCATTAACCCCTTCATCTCAAACAGATTCAGACAACATAGTTCACAATAGAGAAGACCATCAAGATTCAGTTCTGCCAGTTCCTGTCCCACGTGTAAAGAAGCGTCTCAGTGGTTCTTTTCCAGATGATCTTCCTCCATTAACCCCTTCATCTCAAACAGATTCAGACAACATTGTTCTCCAAACGAGAGAACCTCAAGATTCATTTGTGCCAGTCCTGGTTCCACGTGTGAAGAAACATCTCAGTGGTTCTTTTCCAGATTATCTTCTTGCCTCTTCATCCTCCCTTCCATCTCAGGCAGATTCAGACAACATTGTTTCCCAAACAGAGAACCATCAAGATTTAATGCCACATGTGCAGAAATGTGGCTTCTTCCCAGATGATCTCAATGTTCACTCAAGTCCACCTACTGTAAATTTAATAACCATAGGAGTCCCTAAAGAAGTACCAAGTGATGCAAGCATGTCTGTCCCAATTCCCCCCTCAGAGAAACTCATTGATATGTTCTCTAATGAGAACCTTCCAAGCATCCCTAAAGAAGAAGAAGGAAACCTTCATCTCTCAGAAAACAAACAATGTTCTGTTGAAGTGGACACGCAGGTGAGGGAAAGAGCAGAGATTGAGAGCCTTGAGGATTCCTCCATCTCAAGTGCTAATGAAGAGTATGGGTTAGAACCTGTTGGCCAGTTAGCACCTGATGTAACAGTTTTCAGTGAAAACCCTAAGACTGGCGCTCCACTTGGTGAACATTGTAAAGACAAAGGGGAGACAGACCAACAAACTGAAAAAGATAAAAGTGTTGAGGAAGAAAAAGATGCTGTACATTCTGGAGATGATAAGACTGATTTGAGCACGGACACTGTAGATGACACAGGTGTTATCATAGATGCATTTAGGTAAGTTTTATAAGATAAACTGTTAAAACATATGTAGACAATACACATGCCGTTTTTTTGCAATGATTGCTTTGTCTTTTCATCCAATACTTGTGTTTCCTTGATGTTGACTTTTCAGAAACAATGGGTTTAAGATGTATTTATTCATTATGGGTTTAACGTTTAAGTTGATCTGTTTGTCATGTGAAACATGTGCATAATGTAAACAAAAATAAATAATTGTTTGAAAAAGATGAAGACTTTGGTGCTTGTTTAATTTTGCTTTTATGCATACATTGTTAATGCAAAACAAAATCTGAATTTCTTTTAGCCTTTAGAATTTATCTACATTTTTCAATACTACATTATTTTAATGTAGAAATTGGTTACAGTTAATATTTATCTTTCTTTAATCCAGAAAAGAAGTAGCTGAAGAATCCTCCAATTTTCCTGTTCCAGTGCCTCGCGTGAAGAAAGGTTTAAGTGCCTCAATCCCCGAAGACATCTCCATTCCCAGTTCTACATCAGCCAATCAACATGAGGTTTCAGAAAAGGCCAATAATGAGCCAACAGTGCCTGTTCGTAATAAACGAAAAGCTGCAGATGCCACAGAACTTCAGGGAAGTTCCATAGCTTGCACATCGCCTGCAAGTGAAACAGAGGTTTTTAAATCTGCTGCCTTTTAATAACGTTTATCATATTACTATAGTGACATCAATGAGCAGATGGCTCATTTGTTTTCCCCTTCAATTCTAGATTGCGACCTTGGTGAATTCAAGTCAGTCTCTGCTGGAATGGTGCCAAAAGGTCACACAAGGTTACAAGGGCGTCCGGATCACAAATTTCAGCACCTCATGGAGAAACGGCCTCGCTTTCTGTGCTATCCTGCATCACTTCCGTCCAGAGAAAGTGTGGGTGTTTTTATGTGGAAGAAGGCATTACACCCATTCCATACATGTTACATGGATTATGTCGTTTTTATCAACCCAGTTTACTTAGTATTTTGTCTATTTGTTTTTTATTCTGACTTTAGAAATTATGAAATGCTGGATCCATATGACATTAAGCGCAACAACAAGAAGGTGATCCACCTATTTATGAGTTAGATATTGACTTTTTATTTAAGTTTTACTGTACAAAATAAATCACAAGGCCATTTTTGCTGTGCACTTACCTTCCTTTTGTATTTATAGGCGTTCGATGGCTTTGCTGAACTGGGCATCTCTAGGCTGATAGAGTCCTCTGACATGGTGCTGCTGGCAGTGCCCGACAGGCTCATCGTGATGACATATCTCAATCAGATCCGCACCTATTTCACGGGCCAGGAGCTCAGTGTCATACAGATCGAGAAGAACAGCAGCGAGTCAAGTTACGCTGTGAGTGAGAAGAGGGAGGAAGCTGACTCTGAAGCTGCTGTTCGCTACTGCACAGAAAGGCTCCAGGGCAGTGGTATTACTCTAGAAACCAATGGAAGCTTCCCAGAAAAGGAGGTCAAGGAAGGTGCTGGTGTTTTGGTGCCACCTCCAAGAACGAAGCGAACACAGGGCCCGAGCCAGGCTGGAGGATCAGGGGCCGCTCAGCCTCCGGTGGCACCACCGAGAACTCATGCCTCAAAGGCTTTTTCTCATCTCAAGGATGCAGATCTTGTTAAAAAGCGCAGATCAAAGCTGCGGGGAGAGTCACTGGATGAGCCTGAACCACACGAACAGCAGAGCAGTACAGAGGTAAAACATTTCAACCATACTGTAATGGTCAAATGTTTAGAATTATTAAAAACAAAATTGAGTCTCTTATGCTCCCTCAGACTGAATACTGTATTCTAAAACACTATTTATTCTTGCGATTGCAGCCTTCACTTCAAGACTGAGTCTTGAGTCACATTTTCCTTCAAATTTATAATTCACAATTGAATTTTTACTCTAATAATGTTTCACAATATTAGTGTTACTGTATTTTTAAATCATTATATGTAGTATTTGCGAGCAAACCTTGGTGTTTTTGAAAGAGACTTTTTTCAAATGTATTTATAAACACACACACACACAGTATATATTTAGAAATTATTTACATGTATTTATGAGTATATATTTATGTTCATATACATTTATATATTTAATACAAACCGGATTACAAAAAAGTTTGGACACTAAACAAATTGTGAATAAAAACTGAATGCAATGGCAAATGTCAATATTTTATTCAGAATAGAACATAAATCACGGAACAAAAGTTTAAACTGAGAAAATGGATCATTTTAAGGGAAAAATATGGTGATTCAAAATTTCATGGTGTCAACAAATCCCAAAAAAGTTGGGACAAGGCCAT
>JAUMHG010000043.1:3618190-3650263 GCA_032359395.1 Enteromius anoplus | reverse complement strand
TATGCACAGTTGATGATGATAACTGCAAAGTCTTTGCAATTTTTCGCTGGGTAACACCTTTCTGATATTGCTCCACTGTCTTTCTGCGCAACATTGTGGGAATTGGTCCTCTACCCATCTTGGCTTCTGAGAGACACTGCCACTCTGAGAAGCTCTTTTTATACCCAATCATGTTGACAATTGACCTAATTAGTGTTAATTGGTCTTCCAGCTCTTCGTTATGCTCAAATGTAGCCTCTTATTGCTACTTGTCCCAACTTTTTTGGGATTTGTTGAAACCGTGAAATTTTGAATCAACATATTTTTCCTTTAAAATGATACATTTTCTCGGATTAAACTTTTGATCCGTCATCTACGTTCTATTACAAATGAAATATTGACATTTGCCATCTCCACATCATTGCATTCAGTTTGTATTCACAATTTGTTTAGTGTCCCAACTTTTTTGGGATCGGGTTTGTATATAAGCATAACATGTTTCCTAAATATATACACACAAGTACACACAAAAACTTTTATTTTGTATCCGATCAATCAACGATTAATCGTTTGACAGCACTAAAAGCTAAACGTTTGAGATTTGTAATGAGATTGTCTGTGTACTTTGCAGTTTCCTACATTTTTCATGAAATTCATTTTAACCAAACATATACACTGAATACATATAAATAACTGAAATAAACAATTAGAGTATTTAGGATCATTATACAGCACTCATCAGTGGCTATAGATGTGTTGTGATGGCACTTGCTTACATTGTGCGCCCTGTTTAAAAGAATAGTTCATTAAAAATTCAAATTCTATCATTTACTCACCCTTGAGTAGATCCAAATCTATGAATATCTTGTTCTGCCGAACACAAAGAAAGATATTTTGAAGGAAATTTGTATCCAGGCTGTTTGGGGCCACCGTTGACTCTTGGTATTTTTTTCCTACTATAAAAGTCAATGCTGACCCAAAAAACAGCTTGGTTTTAACTTTTTCCAAATATCTTCCTTTGTGTTTGGCAAGAAATTTCTTTCAGAGCTTCTTTCATTTTTTTGGGAGAACTATTCCTTTAAAGCATGTTTTTGAACTTGTGATTCATGTTGTTTCATGAGAAAGAAACTGTGTTGTGTTTGAGACATAAGCGTTGTTTATGTCTCCTTTGTGAGGATGATTATTTTCAAACTTTATTATAATTGAGTTATTTTTAGAAAAAAGGAGTGTATTACTAAGCTGCCGTGCATTCTGTGTTTCTACCTAGGCTGCATCAGTCCAAGCAGAAAGTGAAGCAGCCAAAGGAAGTTCAGAGTCACGTAAGATTTAACTCAAAACACTTTATGTTCAAAGACACTGACATTTTAAATCTATAACCTATGCTGAACATATTTTTTTGTGTTGAATGCTATTGTACCATGTAAATCTAATTATTGCATGCATATAAACAATATGATTCAGATGTATTGTTCTTCTGTCTTGTTTGTGCAGAAAATGTAGAGAATGTTGAAGAAGCCACTGCAGGAGAGAGTCAGGTCATTTGAAGATTTTCATTTAGCTCAGTCATTTTAAAAATAGCTAAATATAGAAAGCCTATTATAGACTTATAGTCTTATATGTAATGGTATTGTAAAATAAATTAACTCCAAGCCATATAGTTGTTAAATGCTTATAAATGGATGTGCATATAGTATTTGCATGTGTGTGTTTATGATGCACTTGTTTATTTGCAGGATGTCAGTCAATATGTACTTAGTGAGATGCAGGCACTGGAGGCTGAACAGAAGCAGATAGATCACAGAGCAGACATTGTGGAGAGGAAACTAAGAGGGCTTATGGAATCTGGTAAATCACTGATATTATATATATATATACATACATTGATTAGTGTGGCTTGATGAAGTCATGCTCTTATCATACACTTACAGGTAGTGATCGTGTAGAAGAAGAGACACTGATCCAGGAGTGGTTCACCCTGGTCAACAAGAAGAACGCTTTGATCAGGAGACAAGACCATCTGCAGTTACTGTATGTCTTTTCACACTTATTCCAATTTAGTTTCATTATTCTAAAACAGAGGCTGATTTAAGATACAGTGCTGTTAATTATCATTCCTTTTATGTTGCAGACAAGAAGAGCAAGATTTGGAGACAAAGTTTGAGCTGCTAAAGAAAGAGCTGCAAGATTTAATGGCTGTGGAAGGTACGACTGTTCTTACATAAATATATGTGGAATAGAAAACAGTGTGGCTAAGAATGAAAGACAATGTGCATATATGACCAAGAGCATATGCATGTGTTTTTAATGACGTTTTGGCATTCATCAAGTAGCTTTAGCAGTTGTGGTATCTCTCATTTTTCCTCAATTGTTTTGTCTTGCTTGTTTTGTAAAACTGAAGAATGGAAGAAGACCCGGGCCCATAAAACCAGAGAGCAGCTGTTGTTGCAGGAGCTGGTATCATTAGTCAACCAGAGAGATGAGATTGTGCATGATATAGACGCCAAGGAGAGAGGGTGAGATTCATACCCATTACAAAATATACTCTAAAAGGTTTTTCAACCAGAATTGGAATCGCCGTCAATGGATTAAATGACATTAGTATTTTTACTGCATATTTGCTTCTTGCGCATTTTCCTTACTCTTTCTCTGTCTTCTCATTCTCAAGGGCTCTTGAAGAGGACGAGAGGTTGGAGAGAGGACTAGAAATGAGACGAAGGAAATATGGAAGTCGGAAAGAGAAGTGTGTGTTACAGTGAGAGATCCTGTGCGCCTGCTTTTATACAGAACCGTCCCACTTTAAACACTGTGCTGATGTATTAGAGAGGAGTGTTTGTGGACCATATCAGAAAAGATTATAAGGAGATTGTGACTAGATGAATTCTCAGTCCTCAGGTTGAAAAGTTTGAGCAGTATGAATGCTCGGTTCATGGTGGATCAGAATATTTGTCTGAAAAATGTAATTTGTCACCATTCATAGTCTTCTGACAGCAGTTCTTGTTTTACATTTTCAGTAAAAATAATATACATGTGAACTTTGCAGTGTTATTATTGTATTTAAGTTGTTTGTATAAGTCGGCTGCTGCAGTGATTTTAAGGTTTCTTAAAGCTATGTAAAATAGTACGAGTGTGGAAGAAGGAGCAGGCCGTTTTAAAGACACTGCTGTGTTAAAAAGAGATTAACGTCTGTTATACAAGCCGTACATAAAGAGAGTATGTGCATGAATTTTGAGTGTTAGCATTTTGTTTGAAAATATTTGAATGAATAGGGATTGTATTTATGTAACATCATTTTCCATCCATGTATGGTACAGCCAGAATGCTAAAGCAAATGTACCCAAAGCAATTCAGAAGAATTTCTCTTTTAAAGAGTGAGTGCGTGTGAGCTTTTTTGAGTGACTGGTTGTTAAGAGACCCTCAGCTCTTTGATATTATCTCCGGCCTTGTTTACACTGTTTGAATTGTCATTATTTGACAGTGAACTGTTTTGGAAAAGCCCTGATGTCAGCTAACACTCCTACGTCTGACACGTCTTTGGGAAATAAACTTGTTTTAAAATGATCTATGCCATCCAACCTGGTATTTGTTGAACAGAAATAAGTGCAATGGTGTGTTTACATGTATTGTGCAGTTTTGTTTAAAAGGAAACACGTCATCATCAGTATGTGCAAAGGGTCCTAACATCACTGGACTCTGAAACAGGTAGAAGTTCAACGGCTGAATCTCCAACCAAAACACAGTGATTCACCGTGGCATGGATCTTGTGTTAAATCAAGCATAAATGCAGATGCACACACATATTAAAACATAATTCTCTCTTTACCAACAAGGGGGTTAATAGTGTGTTGTAAGTATGATGATTGTTTTGTTTTATTAAAAGCAGCAGTCCGTAATTTTTTTGGTTAAAAATGATTTAATATCAATACTTAACCAGCTACTGTTCAAAACTAGCGCCTCACTTTAGCCAAATTCAAAAAATTTGAGAACGGCACTGCGTCATTACGTCACGCCCGTTTAAATAAAGATTGTGTCCCTGCTAAACTTTAGGACTGCATTTTTAAAGGAATGTTCATAAAACTGTTTATATAGAAACTTAGCCTATTTTTGTAAATTGCTGTAAAACATTTTTTTTAATCAAATAGCTAAAAAAGAGCTGATTATTAGATATTGGGATGTTATGATGTGTGGTTCACTTCTCTATTAAATGGAAACATCAGCACATAACCATTTCTCTAAAACTCCATATATACCACAGTCTTGCACAACATTTCTAAATAAGAAGCAATCATCTAGTTCTACAGTGT
The DNA here is from genome assembly GCA_032359395.1 of Enteromius anoplus. Lineage (NCBI taxonomy): Eukaryota > Metazoa > Chordata > Actinopteri > Cypriniformes > Cyprinidae > Enteromius > Enteromius anoplus. The sequence continues at coordinate 3,645,983 of JAUMHG010000043.1, read as the reverse complement.
AATGGAACAAAAACTGGACCATTCAAGTGTGTGTTTTTTCCCTTCCTTTTTTAACTTCTGGCAATCACTGAAGCATTTTGAAGCCAATTTAAATCAGGGATTGGTTCGCCGAAAGGGTTGCTGGGTGCTGGACTACAACCAACGAAACTAAATAACATTTTTAGTAGTAGAATAAGGGTGCTTTACGTCGTCACTAAGGACGTTTGAACTGTATTCGTAATGGAAAAAAATTAATCTTTAAATAAAGGAACACTTTTTCAATATGTTTTATTTTTTATTATTAATTTCATGGATTGTCCCCGCACAGCTCATTCCGATCAGAGGTAAGACAGCAGTGCGCTTCTATTATGGCATGTTATGTAAATGTAATCAACCTCTATAAAAGTGCGTTTCTTTTTAGAAGAAATATTCGATTCAAGCAAACAGCACATACTGCAATGGACATTCTCACCACCAAACGCTGTAAGTTACTCAGAATTCTTTGTATTTGGGTAAATCCATAAAGGTCTGACTTTTGTGTCCCTTAAATAATGACTTTAACGAAGAAAGTCTGTTACCTAAAGTTTATTAGGCTATGTTTTATAGGCAACATATTTTCTAAAAATCATATTCCTCCAGGTTTTCATAAATACATGTTACATTTTTGTTATTATTTTTGTCTTTATTTTGGACTTTTTCATATGCTATAACGTTTTCGAAGGAAATATTATAGAACAAATATGGTTCTATTGTTGCTGTTTTTTAATTTTTATTAAAATGTAGTTTAGTACTGTGATGGCAACGCTGATTTTAAGCAGTCTTCAGTGTCACGTGATTCTTCAGAAATCATTCTAACATGCTGATTTAGTGCTCAAGAAATATCAATGTTGAACAAGTAGCAGTTCTAAAAAGAACATAACAATTATAATGTAGTCATGCTTATAAATATTTTCATGTTAGTGTCTTGCTGAATAAAATAGTCTACCCTTTTACAAATTGCTTATACAGTTAATAATGTATTTTTTTACAGATAACAAAGAAATATAACAGTTTAACAGATGTGCTGTTTTAATAATGGATGGTTTTTAAATAATTAAAAATTAAATAGCGAATCCAAATAATGATTTTCTTCTCGTTTGGTCTATGTAAGTGGAAGGAAACACAAATGCAGCTTGGAAAGGACTATACACACTCTGTCTACCAAGCTTGTAACCCAGAATTGAATAAGGGTCCCAAAACACTATGGACCAAGTGGATCCCCAAACAAGATGCCCATCAACTTTTTCTGGACCTAAGTTTTGCCCAAGCGGACCAGGAGCCTCTTTATATCTATGTGCGAGAATCGAACCAAAAGCACATTCAGTACAGCAGAAAGCCAAACACAACACCTTTTCTCAAAATTACAGTTCAGCATCCATTTCCTGATGCTGTTCCTCTGGATGAGCACCTGAGCCATGCTAAGGGCCTTAAATTGGCAAAGTTCTCTCAGAATGGTTTTTACCTGGGGTTTAGTTATAGCGGCAAGTGCACTTTTATAGCTTCGATCCAGGTGTACTTCCAGAAATGCCCAACACTTGTTTGGAACCAAATGGTATTTGAGGAAACGGCAGAAGAAGGGCTGCGAAGAGGAGCGTGTGTGAACGGTTCTGTGGAGATCAGCACCCCAAAGATAGAGTGTCAAACAAACGGGACGTGGGGTCCACCGCAGGGGTCATGTGTCGTTGATGCACCATACCAGACAGACGGAAACCGTTCAGAAGGTAAGACAATGTCATATTTGAATCAAGAGTACATATGTTTAGAATTCATAACAAAGCATAAATTATACAATCTTCACAGAGATAGCCGTTTCTGAATGGGTAAAAAAGTGGTAAAAATCCTTAGAATCCCGAAACCATTTGAATTTGCTCAAATTCTTTATCTTTTGAACTTTAACATTGTATAAGCAAGGCAAATCAACAGAGTCTGTAGAAAAGATTGGTGTTCAGCAATGCACATGCTAAATCAGGTCAAATGTGTTTAAAACACTTATCATTTCTTTGGTAGTGCTGGTTTCTGCATTCTGCGGTCAAACTCGGTGCAAATCATTGATGACAGTTCTGTGAATTCTTCAACATAATCTGGAGAGTAGTTTGGAGGCCTGTTAACAGTAAACAGTTAAAAAGCCTGAAATGATAAACAGACTGCATAGCTGACCAAATGACACTTGCTTGCATTGAGAGACATCTTAAATTGAACAGCTCCACCTCTCCTAACAGTTCTGCAAACACATTCAAGTACATTTAAGATTTTCTTACTTAAGCACAGTAAAATATCATATACTTTCAGACTTTTATTTAAAAAATATTTCAAACAGTGACTTCAGCTTCTAGCAAATTATTTTTTGGTAAGATATCTGTACTTTTACTTGAGTATGGCTTTCAGGTACTTTACACACCACTTTATATTATGCACAAAAACGTTTATTTTGGATGCCATTAATCACAATTAATCATTGCCCAGAACTAATAATCTAATATATAAAATAATCTAATAAATAATGTTATATTATACTCGCCAAGGCGTGTTTTTATATGCAAAATGCTGATTTTTGAGCATTTTAACAACAGAAAAGCTCTACTAACATTATTCTTTAAATGTAGTTCTTATGTTTACAGTGATATATATATATATATATGCAGTTGGTCAAATGTTACATTGTGTGTGTGTTTCAGAAAGACTTCCAGGCAGCCTGTTATCCGCTCCTGACTCCATAGCCCATTCCAGCCTATCCTCTCCTATCCTAACCGCTAGTCTAGTGTGTACTCTTCTGGTTTTTCTCATTCTCGTTGCTGTTGTGTTCATCTTCGTAAAGCATCACAAGCTCAGGTAAACATTTTGTATTTAAAAATGCAAATGTGTATGCATTCACATGCTTGTCCAACATAAACGAGTCCTGCTGCTTCAACATTTCCGGAATAATGTAAACTTTTTTGCATGTTTTCTGCTTAGTGCGAGAATATATCTACACAGCATAAAATACATTGTTTGCTGCTTTATGTGTATGTGTTCAGTGGAGGTCAAGAAACAGAGCTCATATCTACATCTAATGTAACTCGATATCAACGTCCTCAAGAAATAGAATACACTGCTCAACTGGAGCTAGTCAACAGTGAGTCTACAGTACTTCTATTTTCGCCTTTTGAACATTTTCATTCCATTTGTGAGTTTATATCTCAAGATTTATTTCTTTTCTTTTAGAAAATGCATGTCATAAACTCAATTGTGCATTGTAGTCTTACAATATAGTTTGCGTCTCACTTTTTTTTTTTTTTACTCGTATTGTGAAATCACCATTTTATCATGTTGCTTCCATGTTTTCTCCCATGTCATCTAGAAATATTAATAGAAACAATTCTGTTTACAAAAATAGATTTGAACCTTTAGTAAGAGTAGACTATAAAGCCATGTAATTATAAGGATATATAAATAATATATTATCTTGGAGCCTAGCAAATCCCTTTGTAAGCTCGTAAAGTATTTGAGATCACCGTCCAGTTCTGCGTATATTCTGTTATAATAATGATGATTTTCATTCAGCTTGCAGGATGAGCAGCTGTGATCAGGCAGCTGAATGCAGACCTTGTCCTCCCAGAAGTACAACACTTCGAGAGGAAGTGTCTCAGAGTGACTATGGATATGAACAGCTGCATACTGACCGACCTCAGCCAGAATTCACAAGTACGTCTGAATGAGAAGTTCATTTCTGTCATCTATACTTTCATATTTCCGACAACTCTGACTCATACCAAGTGTGTTACCAACAATCAAAATACTCAATAAAAGCATTAAAATAGCAACAAAATGCATATGGTTCTTTAGAAAAGCGGAGCTTTCTCTGCACTGTTATTCAGTTGAAATGCCATAACGTCTGCTCGGTTTATCTTTAATAAGCATATGAAACCAAAAAATGTAGATGTATTAACTTACAATTTGGTGAGAATTATTCTGACTTCTGATAGCATTTTGGTATAAGTCTATAGACTTTTGAGATATGTTAGTTATTTTTTGGTTGCTTGAAAAGTCACTTATTGGTTATATATACCTTAGACATTATTCTCCATCCTTCATTCTCCATTTGTTTCATAAGTCTCTGTCTTTTTGTGTCAGGATCAGTTAAGGTGTTGGAAGGAATGAGTGACAAGCTGCTGTGTGATCTTAAGGATGTGATGGTGGAGCGTACAGCGCTGACAATGGGAAAAAAGCTTGGGAAAGGTATAAATAAACTCTCATCACGGGATGCGTTTCCAAAAGATAGTTAGCCAACTACTGTATGGTCACAAGTTCCGTGGTTGCCAGCATAGTTCAAAGATTCAGTGTTTCCCGAAAGCATAGTTCAAACGAACGTTCGCAATCAGCGTCACAAACGTACGTGGTTGGAACTAAAACTTTGGACCTGTGGTTAGATGCATAGTTTCTTGTAAGATAGATGTTTATTTCTAAGCGCTGTCTTTGAAAAGTGCATAAATGGAAAAAAGGGAATCTTGGAGTATGACATTTAAGGGAACTTGCAATGAGTCAAAGATCAAATAAAGCGTGATGTACAAAAAACAGTACATTAGTCAAAAGGTCAGCATTTTAGAGCTCTCTAATCAGCGAAACAGCAGAAGTTATTATCTTGTATTTCTTTTTATAATAAATAGAAACTTTGATATATATGTAAATATAAACATGCATTTGTATATTTATCTTATTATATTTTATTAATTAATTTCAATATTTTTATATAACTTTAACTGGTATTTGGAAATGTTATGCATACCCATAGGCCTATAGAGAATAAAATGAAAATTTCACTTTTTCAACCGTAAATTCAAAATCGAATCAAAATTTGTTTACAAAACACAATTAAGTTGGTGAGTGAAAACATAGTAAATCTTTTAAATTAAAACAAAAACACTTTTTTTATTGCATAAAAGGTTCTATGGAATTGGGGTTGAATTTTTAAAAAGGAACAATTTAATTGAAAACTGTATTTCGATTATCATTTTGGACTCTGCGTATGGATTCTGATACTGGAATCTTTCCATCTGCAGGAGAATTTGGGGCCGTCTACGAGGGCGTATTTTCCACTCAAACAGGACAAGATATCAGAGTGGCAGTGAAAACCTTGAAAGGTAGATATATAATGCAGAGAGCAAGTTACAGTTAAATATGAGATTATGATAAGTTTAATAGTAAGATCTTCATTTAGAAAAAAGTACAAGCTTGAGACAATGCTATTTTACACAATTATTAAGTCACGAATCGTTCCTTTTGAACTGTAGGTGCAGTCCACAGTAAAGAAGATCTGGAGTCCTTTCTCCAGGAGGCAGAAATTATGAAGCATTTTCATCATGCGAACGTAGTTCAGTTGCTTGGTATGTCGCTCCTGAATGAAATGATTATTTCATGTTTGAAATCTAGGCTAAAATGTATAATTTATATGGAGCTGGGGTGGAATATTTGGGATAACCTGATTTCAAAGGGCACAGACGTTTCCATGGAAACTGGTCTTCTGTGGCCTGTATAGGCCTGTCCAAGGGCAAAGTGTGTAATGCCTGTAGCTGCACATTAACAGTGGGATATGCTTGACTTTTACCTCCTGCTTGTCTTTGACCTGCAGAATTATGGGTGGTGGTGGGGGATTGGGAGAGGGGGTGTACAAACCCTAAATTATATTTTTTCCCCGTTTACTTAGGCCTACCTATATAAGGAAGTCGTATACTTCCTCGTTGCTAGATAAAAAAGGGGGTATAGGATAAAGTGGGCGAGACAGTATTATAACAATGAAAACTGAACAGAGAAATGAATGGTACTGACAGCTCTACGGTTATTTATGTGCACTAGGGGTCGCACTAGAGCGGGATCCGGGGTCCTCCATCCATGTACCGCTGGTTATTCTTCCGTTCATGAAGCATGGAGATCTACACAGCTTCCTCAAAGCGACCCGCTACGGTGATGTTCCCATGGTCAGTTAACTCATTTACAACATCTTTCAGTTTCCTCATTCTTTTTACTTATAGTTTTGATGTAGGTTAGGGGTTTAAATAACACATATATGTTCATATACATTGAGTCGTTTTTTCTCTCTCTCCAGTTTGTGCCTTATCAAAGTCTTTTGCGTTTCATGATTGACATTGCTGCGGGAATGGAGTATCTCAGCCTCCAGGGTTTCTTACACAGAGACCTGGCTGCTCGCAATTGCATGTGAGTCCACAGGAGGGCAAAAAAAAGCACATTACACAATGATGTCCTGCTAATCTTTTCATTGTCTTAAGAAGAAAGCCACGCCTAATGAACTAAATGTTTTTTTCCCCATACTTACCCAGTGCTGGACTCACACACATAGTTTGGCTTTCACAGGTTGGGGGATGATCTGCATGTCTGTGTGGCTGACTTTGGCCTGTCGAAGAACATCTATTCCAGTAACTACTACAGGCAGAAGAATATGGATGTTAGCATGCCTGTGAGGTGGATGGCTATAGAGAGTCTGTCTGACTTCTTATACACCACCAAGAGTGATGTGGTCAGTCTTATTTATGCTTCTAATGCAATATTAATCAGAAGAATGTTTTACTTCTTCATTGAGGACATTTCAGACCCCAATCCCGTAACCTACCTAAAAAATGAACACCAGTGGATGCTCTGAAGTGAATGGGTCTCGTCAGAATGAGAGTCTATACAGCTAAATAAAAACACCACACCACTCCAATCCATTAACATCCCATTAAGTAGAAAGCTACATGTTTGTAAAAAACAAATCAAGATATTTTTAACTTCGAACCATTGGTTCCATCTAAAATACTGTGTTCTCTGTCTATAATATTGCTTTCTCCAGTTTAAGGTTGTTTTTATCTAAATCAGGGGAGCAATGTTTTACCAATATGCCACTTTTCACTTCACAAGATGTTAATTGACTGACTGGAGTTGTATATAGATGGTTTGTGGATTATTGCAATGTTTTTATCTGCTGCTTGGAAGTCTCATTCTGACAGCCCCCATTCATTGCAGAGGAACTTTTGGTTAGCAAGTGATGCAAAATCTGACCTGACAGAGAAACAAACTCATGTACATTTTGAATGTCATGAGGGTGAGTTAAGATTTAGTCCATTTTTATATATTTTTTGGTAAACTATTACTTTAATTTGAACCATGAGTGAAAATAATGAGAGTTAAGAGAGAAAATGAGAGAAATTAACAGTTTGAGAGGAAATGGGCCTAAAAAAATTGTTTATAGACCTACCTTATGTCTCTCAGTGGTCTTTTGGAATAACCATGTGGGAGATCACATCCAGAGGGAAGATACCGTATCCAGGTATCTCTGGTCATGAGCTCTTGGACTTCCTGGAAAATGGACACCGTCTCAAACAAGGGGACATTGACAGTAAATTGTAAGCACATTTTTCAGCAAAACATCACTAAAAGTAGCACTGAAAATGTTATTCTGTTATCAGAAATGTGCATTTAGAGCTGAATTGTAAGTGATAACGTTTAGTGAATATGTTAGTAGAATAAAAAGCATTCTGTCTATTGCTTTTTGTGTTCTCTCTTTGCTGCTCTCCTTCTCCATCTGCCTTTGACTCTTCCTCTGTCAGATATGAGCTTATGTTGAGCTGCTGGCACAGAGATCCCTCTCAGAGGCCAGGATTTGGAGAGCTGGGCCAGAGTCTCAAAGCACTTCTATCTGAGCTCCCACCCCTGGAGGCCAGCAATGAGGCCCACTACATCAACCTGGGTCTGAAGGCAGCCATTGATCACCAGGAGAGCGCAGAGACCCTGGACCCCGAGGTGGAGAGGATGACGTAAACCACATTTACCTGCCTAAACCGGTGGGCGGCTTTGTTCTATTCCAGACCTGCCTGTGAGGGAAGAGAAGAAAAGGGATGAGGAGGAAGACCTGCTGTTCATTACAATTTAATATGAGAAATTAGTGCACACTATGCATTTATTAACACATATTTTAAGTATTTTGATGAGATTTCGGTTTCACAAATGACATAAAAGCAAGAACATGAGAGAATTCATATTTATTTAAGCATTTGAGACATATTTCTCAAAACATAATATACTACATAATACATAACTCTACACTGTGGCCAATATATATATATATATATATATATATATATATATATATATATATACAGTTCCCTCCACTACTATTGGCACCCGTTGGTAAATCTAAGCAAAGTTGGCTGTGAAAATGAATCTGCATTGTTTATCCTTTTGACCTTTCATTCAAAATAACCTCTCATTGAAGTAAAACAATTGAAAATGGGGAGAAAATCTCATTGTGAGATAAATGTTTTTCTCCAATACTTGTTGGCCACAATTATTGGCACCCTTAGAATTTTTTATAAGTAAAATGTCTCTGAAGTATATTCCAATTCATATTCACAATTTTGAGCACTCCAGGGGGATTATGAACATGGAGATATCCAGCCCTGGCTAAAACAAAGCCCAAATTCCCTTAATCATCAACACAATGAGAAAAAACATTAATTCCCCATAATTGAGCTTCACAAATTAGTGAAGTGGCTTTAAGAAAAGAGCTAGAGCAGTGAAAATTTCCATTCCCACCATCAGGGAAATAATTAAGAATTTCCAATCAACATACAATGTTAGGAAGCTGCCTGAAAGAGGAAGTGTGTCTCTATCGTCCTAATACACGTCGAGGATCAGAGTTTGAGTGTCTAAAGACTCTTCAAGGACCACAGCTGGAGTAGTGCAGAAAACAGTTGAATCTCAGCATCAGAAAACCTGTCAAACAGCAACTACATCAGCACATGTTGGTCAGGAGGGTTTAAGAAAAATTCTCCTCACTCATCCAAAAACAATCTCCAGCATGTTCAGTTGTCAGACAGGTCTGGAACTACAAATGGGACTGGCTTCTATGATCCGATGACACTAAAAGAAATTAGTTTTTAGCAGCAAACTCTCAAGAGGTGTTTGGTGAACACAGGGATAAAAAGTACAAGTAAAAGTAAAAGTATATATATATATATATATTTAAGCATATGATACATACTTCTCAAAACATAATATTGTGATTCATATTTTTATTTTTCTACTTTCTTTCTACACTGTATAGCCAATATATATATATATATATTTATGTGTGTGTTGTGTTTGTGTTTTATTGTAACTCAGTTTTGCATGTAGTGCTTATATAGTATATCATTTCCAAGCACTTTAATAAAACATTTAAAAAAATAAATAAATGTGTGACTGTTTGATTGTCACATTGTCATGTCACGATTCTCATGCTCTAATCACTATAATGATATGGGGAAAGTTATTCTAAAACCAGTAGGTTTAAAAATACACAAATTAGAATAAAACACACTCTCACCCAACTATAACCTATTATTTGTAATTATGCTTTATCTGTAATATCGTTTTTGATTGTTTTAATTATATATATCCTGGCTACCAGATAAAAAAATGATTATGAACGTAGTACTTTGTTTAGAGCATATTACTGAAAAAAAAAGTATTCTTATATTATGATATCCTCTGTAGAGGACACTAGGACTCAGTAAAATAAATAAATAAAATTAAAATATAGAGATTAATAGACACAAAAAAGCAAAAAAAGTTTTTTTCATCACCAATAAATTTTAATTTTGTACATTAAAGATAACAATTGATTTGATATACCATTTTGCTTTATGCAATATGTGTGTGTGTAATATATATATATATATATATATATATATATATATATTATAAGTTCATAAGTTCAATTGATTAGTTGAATATCTCGAATCTCTGGGTCCTTTCTGTGAGCTCAGTCCGTGATGCCACGTCATCTGATGTCACTGCCGCACCTGCGCAGCCATCTTGTACTTCGAGCGAGGGGCAGATCGGAAGGAAGGAAGAAAAGCAGAACAAAATAACAGTGTTTTGCGTTCTGTGGTCAGTAATGTCCGTCAAGTGACTGAATCCAACGAGAAGACTGTGCTGAGGTGTGATCGGAGGGGCTAAACCAGAGAACGCTGCCCCAGTGTCTCGGGATTCCAGACCTACAAGTCATCCTCTTCATCATTATCGCCTCTGCTCGCATAGAAACGAGTCCGATCTCCTGCTGAACCCAACGACAACGACGTAAACGCACCATGAATCCGGAATAGTGAGTATTTGACGGCGGATGTCAGTGTTTGTATAGTCACGAAGCGTCAGTGTGAGTACGTTAACGTTAGCTTTGTCTAGCCTCAGCGGCTAACAGCGTCCGGAACTAACGTTAACGGCCAGTTCAAATCACATTTGCTCATTCAGCGTTTATTTGGACTACTGCTTTCCCCTAACGAGCAGCGTTATTGCTATTGTAGGTTTAAAATGCAAAACGCTCGTTGTATAGTGTTTATACCACGAAATTTTAGCATTTGCAGTATCGCGTGACGTCATTTTTGCTGTGTTGCGTTGCGACGGAGTGGCGTCATCAGTTTACTGACGCCAGGCTGTCAAAATGGATCTTGCATATAAGCGCATAGGCCCTTTAAGTGCGCGCATACGGTGTTTTGAACCATATACGAGCTTGTCATTGCAAGGCGGTTAGGTGTCATGTGGTTTTTATTAGGCCTGTGATTGGAAAGTCTGGAAGAGGTCAGATGGAAAAGCGTTGTATGTATTGTGTAGCACAATTCTGCATGCATACATATTTAGTTGACTATTGACGTCTGTACTGTATGTATGAATGTCGCATGGCTGTCCAACAGAAGTTGGACCTATTGGATTGCTTGTCATGTCATCAGCAATATTTTAAGCGCATCTATTTCACTGGCAGCAAAGAACACAAACGTTTTAAACACTCCTCAGTTTGCCATTGGTCAGTTAAACAGGTAGTCCCGCCCCAAACTCGTGCCACTCGTGTTGATCTGTCAGGCCTGGGACCTGTTCCATAAAACAGGTTTACCAAATAAGCCAGGTTTACTTAAGTTAAGTCTGACTTCTTGTTAGTTGATTTGGTTCAAAATACGACAGACTAACTGAAATAAGCCTGGTTAATTTAGTAAACACTTTATGGAACAGGCCCCTGGTCGGGATGCTCAAACAAACAGATTTCACTTCCTTTCTGTGTTGTAAATGGTGACGTTGTACACTTTCCAAGTGTATATCCTGAACTAAAATACATCTGTATGAGCACTAGCCGATGGAACAACCCACTAATATCCAATTTATGGTGTTGTTTTTATTGCAGAAGGTGTTTGACTATAATGTACTTGTTAAAACAGAACCGAACCCCGAAATGCTTTACTTGTTTGAGATTGTTTGTGGGTATAACACCTTTTGCTTTTCTCTTGACACATGCAAGCTCTCTGTGTATCATTAGCATGCTGCGAGCCACGATTGCTTCACAACTGTTGTGTGATGCAACATTTCTCCGCTTGTCTAATGTTAGTACTTGAATTCAGAAACCAGAATAGGTCCCTCGTTGCGACAGTCATCACCGGAATCAGGTTGGCTGAGCTGGTGGCAGGGGATACTTTGTTTAATGCTGATTTGTTTTGAACCTACTTCACCATCAGTGTGAACCAGATTCCTCGCTGTTGCTTTTTGAAAGTGGCGGTTGATTTTGCAATTTGTTTCCAAACCAGTTAACATTTCAGCGAATCAGTTTAATCTTTGATAACCCAATGTAACGGAAGGAAAGGAGGTGACAAGTGGCCAGGTATTGTTTCCCATACTTGGAATTTGTGCTCTGCATTTAACCCATCCATGCGAATACACACAGCAGAGAGAATTGAACCAACACGCACACACACACACACCGTGAACACACACCCGGAGCAGTGCAATGTGACGAGCTATATTAGTTCAAAACTGTGATGTTCTGACATTGATATATTTACATAACGGGAGAAACACCATTCCTAAAAGTCAATATGCAAAACAAAAAAAAACCTCTTTACAGTCCAAGCATCTTTGCTTGTGGTCTTACGGTGTACAAAGAGAAAGTTATTTTCACATGAGCCAAACTACATTAGACCACATGCTTTATAATACCTGTTAACTTCACCAAATTGTATGCTTATCATCTCTAATGTATTGGTATTGTTAATGAAAAAAAAAAAAGATTTGAAATGGAAATATTTAAAATATATACTGCAGTAGTATAATAATATAATAACAGTATGACTGTACTGTGGAGTAGTGTGTGTGTGTGTGTGTTTATATATATATATATATGTATACACACATACATACACACTATGTCCATGGATGGATTTATGTATCTTTAGGTATTAAATTGTTGTAATAACCTATTTGATTGTAAATGTCATACATATATAGAGTATAAATTTGGTGTATTTAAAATATTGTGGTTTTTTGAATTTTAGTGACTACCTGTTCAAACTACTCCTCATCGGTGACTCTGGAGTCGGGAAGTCGTGTCTGCTGTTGAGATTTGCTGTGAGTACAGGCACAGATGGGTTGTTTAGTCAGCTTTCGCTGCCAAACATTTATGAAAACGCAACAGAAAACATGCAAATAATGGCCGAATGTATTTTATAGTAGGTGTAGTATATGCATAAATGTAAATCTGCTTTCGTTTTCTTTTCTGTTTGTCTTCTGCAGGACGACACATACACTGAGAGCTACATCAGCACCATAGGGGTAGACTTCAAGATCCGCACCATTGAACTTGATGGCAAAACCATTAAGCTACAGATTGTAAGTCCATACGTCCTCCCTCATAGCGCTCATTTTTCACACGTTCTATGAGCATGACGGTCTCTTGCTATCTGGTACATGACGATGGTGACCTGTTTTCTCGGGTCGGTAGATCAATGTAGTGACCCATCACAGTGTACATGTGAAAATGAGGCCAACCCTTTATTAGAAGCATGCATTGTTTGAGATTACATTAAGGTCTCTTGTTTCTCTCTCATAGTGGGACACCGCAGGGCAAGAAAGATTTCGAACCATCACCTCCAGTTACTATCGAGGAGCTCACGGGATCATTGTGGTTTATGATGTCACAGATCAGGTGAGACATCATCAGAAATTCTCTTGACTTGTTTGGCCTCAATTCAACAAGACATCATTTGCAGCTGAACTGATAAGAAATCATTGTCCGTAAAACATCTCAAGGTCATTTACCACATTTTTCTGTGCCGATGTCATCCTCGAAAATCCACTTACTTGATCTCCTGCTGTTCAAATTTGTTATTTTAAGTGCATTGATAATAAGACCAGTGTATTATTAAATTGCATGTTAACATTTGAATCTTTATATTTGCCGTTTCCATTTGAATCTTAGTTGAAGTATCTTTTTTTTATATTTATATTTTATTTCAGCTTTAATTCAGTTACTGAAAATGATTTGAATAGTTAACAAACACGGCTTCATTTATCACACGAAAGATTGAAATTAAGTGATTTTCTCTTCACTGCTTTTTTTTCTCTGAAGGAATCGTATAACAATGTGAAACAGTGGCTACAGGAAATAGACCGCTACGCAAGTGAGAACGTTAACAAGCTGCTGGTGGGAAACAAATGTGACCTTACCACCAAGAAAGTGGTGGACTACACAACAGCCAAGGTATTGATATGTCAAAATAGACACGTCTAATCTGTATTAGTTTCTAAATTAAAATCTCTGTTCCCTTTTTTTAATCAAAATCAAACCCAATTGCTTCCCATTTTTGTGACATTGGTAGCATGAAAATACACTCACGCCTACTGCTGCTCATGCTAAGGGTAAGAGATTTGAATAAAGCTCAACTTAATATTAAACCGGCCTTGCACCATTTGTTTTCTGGACATGAATGATACATCAAAATGTGCGGCTTGTTCTAAACCAGGGGTGGGGAACGTCCGGCCTCCGAGCCGTATGCGGCCCGCGAGACAGATTGATCCGGCCCAGTCAGTCAATGCAAAAGCATCCCTCAGGAAAGAAAAAAAACCCCCAATTGTCTGTGATAGAAAATGAAAAAAAAATTAAAATAAACTAAAAATAGAAATGTAACATTAGATACTATATAATAATATAAAATAGGTTTGTATGTCGGACGTTCCAACGTCCGTGTGATAGCATGAACGCGCATTATTCACCGCCGTAACCTTTATGCGGTTCTCATCACTGATAAGCACCATGGCGACAGGCAAGAATAGAAAAGTAGATGCAGAATGTTGCGCTTTTCAAGAAAAATGGACAAATTATTATTTTTTTGTTGAAGTCAAAGGCAAGCCGGTCTGCTTAGTCTGCGGGGATGCTCTTGCAGTGATGAAAAAGGCCAATCTCAAGCGTCATTACAGCTCGAAGCGCGCTAAACTCAATGAGTTGCAAGGACAAATGCGCTTGGATAAAGTAAACACTCTTCGGCGGAGTTTGGATGCCCAACAAGCAGCTTTCACAAAACCGCATTCTGACAGAGAGAATGCTATCAAGAGAAGTTTTGTGGGAAGCGAGCTAATAGCTAAAAAACTCAGACCTCATTCAGAAGGAGAGTTCGTGAAAGAGTGTCTTGTTGCCGCTGCGGAGCTGCTTGCGGCAGATAGAGTAAAACTTTCCCAAAATTTAAGTTTATCTCGAAGAACTGTAGCACAACGAATTACTGATATGGCGCAAGACATTGAAACGACACTTAATGACACCGGAAAAATATTTCAGTTTTTCTCTCTGGCCTGCGATGAAACGACAGACTTAACGAATACCGCCCAACTTGCCATCTTTGTGCGTGGAATTACATTAATCATAATTTAATGTAGCCCCAAAGGTGTCTGTCTCTCTGTCCTCACTTTTTGAGCCAAGGAGTTTGTGACAATATGTTCAATAATTTGTTTAATATGGCCCCTAAACGATGTTACAAAAATGTTAAATGGCCCTTGATAGAAAAAAGGTTCCCCACCCCTGTTCTAAACACTTTGATTTAGACTTGGGTTGTGACTGTAGCCACTTCACATCAGCGAAATTTCATAGGCAAGGGAGGTCCTTTGTTGCAAAATCTGCAAGGAGAAAACTTTCTTCCTCATGCGAAATTCCCGTTTGCATAGATGATTATTCACAATCACAAAAGTACATTATTCGCGTTAAAGTCTTGCTGATTTCACATGCGTGCTGTCCAGATACGCTTTTCTAGCACGCAACGTTTCACGTGAAGCGCACGAGCGCACTAAAAGCCTGTCAAATAGCGCCTAATTACTGAACGAAGATATTTATCACATGTGATTGTGGTAATACTGTCAAAAACACAGCGTTAAACACAGTTGCTTGTGTCTAAAGTGAAACTGAACAATCAAGAGAAAGCCTGTCAGTATATTAGATGCATGCAGCTCTTAAAGGGACAGAACTAAACATGCCGGCGCTTGTCATTAAAGTGATAGTTCACTCAAAAATGATAATTGTGTCACTATTTACGCACTTCCCAAACCAGTATTTATTTCTGTCTTGTTAACTTTTTGAAGTGCCTCATTCTGATTTCTTTTTTTACCTTCAAGGAATTTGCTGACTCTTTAGCAATCCCCTTCCTTGAGACGAGCGCTAAGAATGCCACAAATGTGGAGCAGGCCTTCATGACTATGGCTGCTGAGATCAAGAAGCGCATGGGCCCTGGAGCGACAACCGGAGGAGACAAGCCCAACCTGAAGATCGAGAGCACTCCTGTGCGGCAGTCTGGCGGTGGCTGCTGTTGAAGAGCCTGAGCATGCACACACATACGTACACGCACACACACTACCATCCCTTTCCCAGTCAAACGCATTTTCTCACACACACCAAAAAAACCCATTCACACGGGAGGAACCACTGCATTAAGAGCCAACGTCTAACAGCCTTACGGCTTCATTTATGACACCATAGTCTTGTTTTAATTCTCCTTAGCCTTTCCTTTTGTTTAAGACACCTCACCCCTTTTTCCTCCCTGTGCACATTAATGACCCCACCCACATCCATAGCCCCGCCCTCTGTACTCAAAGTCCAGGATGGAGCTTTAGTACAGTCATATGTTCATGTATAGAAACAAATGAGAGCAGATTTAGGGGCGATTCTCAAATCCTCCTTTTAAACAACTAGCGAGGTAGCGTTAAAAACGTTAACCCTCTCTAATTTCTAATTCCATTTCTAATTCTCTCACACGTCTTCACTTGAATAAGGTTCGGTGGAGTGAAAGCATGGCTTCTGAGGCTGAATCGACAGGAAGTCAACCGCATACAAAGTCGCCAATATTCTGTACTTGTTCTCATCCTACTAGTATATTATTGTTATTATGGTGATTTTTAAGACTGATTTGAGTTTAGTTTTTTTTCTTTTTAGTTTTTTTTTCTGTAGGTTTCTGTTTTTCTAATGAAGGCTTGTACAAAGGCTTACTGCTGTCATTGATATAGTCTGGTCAGGGAAGGGGCGGATAAAGGTGTTTTTTGTTCATAATCTGGATTTTGGGGGTCTTGGCTTTAGGCAGGTCGATGAAAGCTACTGTTCCCTCTATTACCTCAATGACCTCTGCTTTCTTTTAAGTGCTCGGCCATCGCAGGCTCAAAAGGAATGCGCTAGCACCATCGACGAGGCCAGCAGTGTTGTGTCTTAGGTTCGAAACCTCAGATCTATAATTTGGTGTCGTTTAACCATTTTATTTAGCCAGACTTCCAATCCGTAGTCGTCGCTGCTGCCAAAAACAGTCCATCATGCATTTTGTGTGCGTTTTGTATTTATTCACACACGGTAAATAACACAGAATTGTGAAGGGCCTTCATTTCACCACAGATGGATGCGTGGCAGTTCCAAAGATCCGGTTTAGTGTGCTTTGTGTTTGTGTGGGAATATTGTGTATTACATCTAGGAATATTGGGATTGACTGGTCCAGCGCAGGAGACCGGATATGACCTCCCATGTTCTTTAATGGGAAATATTCGTACACTTAGATTCTAGCTTTCAAATCGACCTACAGATGCATCTAGAAGCTCATTTAGATGTTGCCTTCGGAGGTTTATATGGATCCTGCACTCTTCTCCACGTGGTTGCTCAATCTCAATCTTCTCAGCATTTTTCAAACCGCAAATGATTGGTCTGATGACAGTGTTTTTGACCTGGCTGTTTTATAATGTACAACGTGGATCTAGAAAACGTAGAGTTTGTGAACTTCATTAGTATTAGTGCATCACTCGATCGCAACTAGTCTCCACCATCGTGATATTAGATCACTTTCGCTCACTGAGCCAGTGTAGTCTAGTTTTTTACACCGCTAACATCCGCTGATGCTAACGTAACCGCTCATTCTCGTCACTAATATTGTGTGCTGGATTTGCTTGTACTGTTTTGTAAGTGAACCGGTAGCGTCGGGATGGAGGGAGCAGTAGCAGGGATAGTGGGATATGTGTGCAATGGCTCGGGAAGGAGGGACGGGCAAGGGGCAACTGCGTTTGGGAACATTCCTTTGATTTTAAAACCGGTCCGTCGTGGATCCCGCGTTACGTCTGTGTGAAAATCAAGTCTCATTTGAACCTGCACTCATTCACACACTAAACGAGTGCTTTTTTGGGATGCGTCCGGAAGGGTCGTTGTTTTCTGCTGTCTTTTGGTCTATCATTTTTGTGTATTGTGTGGGGCTATGGGAAAGATGAAGGGTGGGGGGTGGTTACTTATGAATGTGATGGAGCGCTTTTCGTCTTTTTACTTGTTACCCATGTCATTTGCACATCTCATTTTTTTTCCAATTAAGACACAGCGATGGTAAAATGGCAAGCACCTCTTTAGTAGTTTCCCTGATTTAACACACACGCTCTTTCTCTATCCCTCTTTGCTTGCTCACCCCGGTGCTGTTTCATAGCTGGGTTTGATCTTGTTTTCTCTTCTCTGTACATATTATAAATATATATAATAAAATGATCAACATGAGACTTAAAGATGACTTTTCTTGCTTGCTTTTCTGTTGTGTCGAGTGAAATATTGCGTGGGCGTTGAGGTAAGTATCACTTCCTGTGTTAGCAGGAAATTGATGGCTTATCAAAAGTTGAAGAGCACAAGACCTGTCAAGAACATGCCTGGCAATTACTAAATATTTGTCATATTTAATAATAAATATCGTTATGTATGGACCGGATAATTCTTTTACTCTGTTACAGTGTAATGTAGGATGTATTGAGTATCATTATTTAGGATTATGAGAATTACAGACAAACTCGACAGTTAAACAAGAATAATGGTGAATAAAATGTGGCTGGTTGTCATGCACAAATATCATAATGCAAATGTATTTTTATGAAATGTACATAACATTTGGCCATTAAGCTAATCTAAATATTTTTAGTTATTGTTATTTTTATATTGTTTATTAAACGTAATTTATTCTTAACTCTCCCTACATGTTTATATATAGCTTTATTTAATTTTTTTCTTTACAGCTTTTAATTTTTGATTTTCCATTTAAGTTTAGGCTTTTATCTAATATTTGTATTTCAGAATATTTTTTAATTACAAATAAAAACGGTTTTTATATATTATGATATTATGATGTCTGTTTTAGTTTGACATTTTCTTTCGATATAAGCAAACCAAAAAGTAGGTCTTTACTCTAGCATGTGATCGCAGAGTGAAGGTCACATGAATGCTCTGTTTCACTCTGTGCTTATTGGTCTCCACCTAGTGCCCTGTTAGCATCCTAACAAATGATCATTCATATTTATTACAGCATATTTTTGATTAAGGGTATTGTGGGGTAATATATTAATATCCATTTTGTGTGAAAATCAGTGACTAGACTGTCTGAAGGCATTATCTGCCTTTATGTGTTTTATTTCTCCTATCAGATAACAGGCTATAAACAGCATAAATAGAAACCATTCGATATCATATTTGACCTGTGGATCTACTACATCTCATGTGCTTGTGTTTGTCTCCAAACAGACACATTTGGAGGCGCATGCACATGTAGTAGGGCTGAGCCAATGACCTTGAGTTATTTATAGCCAGTCAGAGTAGCTGCAGTCCGTATGCAGGATCGTACCGTTCTGCTCAGACTCCCCAGAGGAAGAGAGAGAGAGAATAGAGGAGATGAGAGCGGATGCAGCATCTCTCTCTAATTTCTCACTGTGCCAGCTCATCAGAATCACTAAACTGAGAGCTTGAAAATGTAAAGAGATCTGAGTTCATGCAGCATCAAACACACACACGCACATGAATTCTAAATTTGAATTGTTGTCGTTTTTCCTGTCAGGAAGCTGGTTCATAGTTTTGTCTTTTTGCTTGTCATTATGTTCTCTAACAGAACTTTGCATTGCTGATTAGGTGAATATCATCGCCGAATACACATCTAATTTCATACCTCAATCAAAAGAAAGAAACAAGTATATGCCTATTTTAAGGATTGTTTTACAAAAACATTCCCCTCATTTTCAGAAAAAATGTGTTGCTTTTTTCTCTTTATTTTTCCCCCCAGTTTAAAATAAAACAACTGTAGGCCTATTGCAATCAGGAAAATTATATTCACACTGAGAGTAACTATGTTAACAATACAAATGCAGTTTTAAAAATCGTCCTAAATGTAGAACTATGGCAAATTCCTCACCACAGCTACAAGGATGTTGTTGCAATTACCGTACTATATAAAAAAAAAACTTCAAAAAATTACTTCAAAAACCTCTGCTGCACAATAAAACCTTGGTGGCCAATAAGAAAGCATCCTGCTAAAGTGGGAGACTGTAATGTCCAGTGGTGCAGTCCATTGGTTTAACCAAAATTCTCAGTGAGAATAATGAGTTAATTCAAATGTCTTGACTGGTTGTGATAACAGGGAATTAAAGAAAATGCACTTTGTTTTTTGCAAAAAGTCTTCTAATCCTTTTTTTTCTGTGCAATTTAGGAAAATGTTACGCGCATGCATTTACTCCTTTGCTGAAAGCTGACCGTGGTTGCTTTGTCAACATTACACATTATGTAAATGAAAGCCTTGCATGAAGCTCTTACAAATGCAAATGTATGCAATTTCCATTCACTTCTTCTTACACACAGCGCTCGTGTTTTTCAACTTTTATTTCATCACTTTTATGTACACATTCTGCATCACATAACAAAGTATATTCCCTTTTTATGTCATCCTTGCCTTATTCACAAGCTCTTAATTTTGTGTCCCCCACATTTCTGTTCTCCATTTCCACACGGCAGCTGTTCCTCTCAGTCGACGGGCCCTTGGAAGATGAGTTTGATGTGGCCTTGTTCCCCAGTCAGCCATGTTCCACAGAAAGGACAAGCAGCGTGGAAGGCATGCGTTCCGTGCGGCAGTGGGATCTGACTCCAGCCTTGCACAGTCTTTTCCGAGCACACATGACCGCAGGGGCAGAACGCATGTGTGGGGGGCCCCGCGTCCAGATACAGGCCCCCTTCGCAACCGAGCCATAGGGGCACGTAGGGGCCCACCCCTCTGCACATGGGACACTCTCGCTCTCCTGTGGTAGCTGGAGCTGTGCCTCCGCCCCCGGCTAATGCTACCGCAGACGTTCCCGCTTTCTCCTTACGAAACCCCCAGTTGTGGTAGCCGTGCACGTGGCCGCAGTTCATATAGACCCAGGGCTGTTTCTTGTCGATGGTGGCGCGCTGTGCCAGGCTGGGAAAGGCCAGCGTGTTGAAACCCACGGGACACTGGGGACGGGCGGCGTTTAGTTCCTGGCGTAGAGACTCCAGCTGTTTGAGAGTCGGGGTGTGACGTAGACCGCTCGGGGTCCGCCAAAGCAGAGTGGCCCCGCAGAGATCGATGAGAGAGCCATCCTGCAGCATGTTTGACTCGTTCTCTACCTGTCAGGTAAAAGAAACGCACACAGGAAATCACTCAGGACGTTCTGCAATCTGTCTTCTATTGGGTTCCACAGAAAAATAATGGATTGACATGAGGGTGAATAAAAATGAGAGGAATAACATGTTTGGGTGAACTGATGTTTTAAGCCTGAAACGTGCCATAATATCCAACTTATTTCACAATTTGTGCCATTTGGCAGATGATTAAAAAAACTGTTAGTTTTCAACACTCAGCTAGTCAAATAAACTCATCTCACATTTAATGTTAAAAATGTTTGCTTAAGATGAACTGCGGAAAAAAAATTAAATGCAGAATTGTGCACACTTTAAACCTTTTTTTTGCATTTGAATAAAGTTAGTAAATGCTGTAATCCAATATTTGTTTGTTATGAAAGAAAGTAGAACTATAATAAGTTTACAGTGACTTACACAGTTAGTGCTTTTATTTTTTATATTTTTAATCTTGGCTCTTCCAAGCTTGGTAATGCTGGTGGATAGTGACCCTTATTTTGAAATTCCATAAACTGAATCAATCCCAGAATTCTGCAGTATTTTAACCGGCGGTTCATTGCTGAGATTAAAGCGAATTCTCACCAGTTTTCCTCTCTGCTGGGCGGACCGTGTCTCTCTGAGGGCAAAAACATTCCCACACACTGAGATCTCCCTCCACACTCCTGGAGCGGGTTCAGATACAAACTCCCCTGCTGGGTGCATCACCAGCACCCCATTGGTTGTTAGTCCATCCATCAAACCATCCGAAGTCCTCCATTTAGCAGCTCGCTCCTGGAAACCAAGCACATCAAGAGGATTTCACTAATCTCTACAGTATCAAGATGAACTCGCAGCGAAATCAAAACGTGTCGTGGCTTACTGTCAGATTAATATCGCTTCTCTTTTAATGTACACGTATGTACTGTGTTATGTAATAAATCACTGACTAACAGAGCTTAGAAGATTACAATGCACAGACAGACACTGTAGGCTTTCCGTTTATAGCTACTAGCTCTTACACAACACACCTACTACTTGGAGCTGCATTATACAGTGGGAGTCTGAAATATTTATACCCGACTAGAATACAGTATCCATTCTTTCTCTCTCGTTCTCTATCCACCTCCACAGAACAGCAGTAGGGAAAGAGAGCCTGTCAAGGACATTTGTATGAGGCCGTAGCCGTGTGTTGAGATGTCATGCATCACTGCCGGCTACTGGACCATTACTGTCCTCCAGGTGTCTGTGTTTATTTGAGAAGCATATATCTCCACTATTGAGTTAGCTAGTATCAAGGTCAAAGCAAATATTAAAGTCACTATTTATTTACAGTTGAAGTCAAAAGTTTACATACACCCAGCAGAATCTGCTAAATGTTAATTCTTTTACCACAAATAAGAGGGATAATGCAAAACGCACGTCATTGCACGTCGCAGTCTTTTTGAATTTGAACATAATGGTCAATTTCACTTTTGTCTTCTGGGAAACATGTAAGCATCTTCTGTAGCTTCTGAAGGGCAGTACTAAATGAACAAAGTAGGATATTTAGGCAAAATAAGAAAAATGTACACATCTTCATTCTGTTCAAAAGTATTAACCCCCCAGGTCTTAATGCACTGTGTGTCCTTCTGGAGCATCAGCGAGCATTTCAACCTTATGTAATAGTTGCATTTGAGTCCCTCAGGTGTCCTCAGTGTGAAAAGATGGATCTCTAAATCATACAGTCACTGTTGGAAAAAGTCCAAATACACAAAAGTGCTGAAAAACCACAGAATTTGTGGGAGCTGAAGGACAGAGGCTATTATTGTAGCTATTATTTTTCATAAACTATTCTTAAATGTCTTTTATGTGAAATGTTTCAGTCAGGTAAGTTCTAAATAAACAATAATGTGCATTTTGTATAATTCCTTCTATTTTTGGTAAAAAAAAAAAATTATAGTATTATATTTATATTTATATTAAATATTCTGTCATCCATATCTTATCAACAATTAAAGGGATAGTTCACCCAAAAAGGAAAATTCTGTCATCGTTTAGTCACCCTCATGTCATTTTTGTCCATTTGGTAAAAAGTCAGGGGACTTCTCAAGATGGTAATGCATATTTGGAATAACTTGAAGTTAGGTAAGTAATTATAGAATTTTCAATTTTTGAGTGAACTATCCCTTTAAGTCAAATGCACATGTTTTCAAACGGTTGATAATTTAATCAAGTGCATTAAATGTGCCTAGCGATGTGAAATGAGTCATTTCGATCTTAAGCATCTCAGTCAGTGACAGCAGGAAAATGAAAGCTCTGTAATATGCCTGCTGTTTGTCATGAATGATATGCATCTCTAGATTCAGCAAGCTTTTTTCTATATTTTATGTTCTCGTTTCATTGAATGATGGATGGTCTTATCCGCATTCACTTTTTTGCTTCTGAATGAACAAGCAAAATCTTTGTCCCCCTGAAAATATTTTGCATAGCTTATGTCAGAGTGAGCTCCGCTGAATATGTTTACACTGATGTTAGTGTCAGTCGGTGATGTAAAACGTAACAACGTAAATATAGATCTACTGTATGTAATTAGCGGTGTTTGCTAAGGCAACAAACCTTTCTAAACAAACCCTTTAGACTAAGTAACTCTTCAAACGATGTTTGTACTGTAAACAGCGATGATGTTCGAATCATGCTGACAGAGAAGAGGTATGCTATACTTTCAGTAGCACTGTACTTTACAAGCCTGTTCCTCATGTACATATTTTGTACTTATTATATTAATTACAATAACAAGGTAATAACTAAGTACTAACCCTTTCCCATGTAGTAACCTTATATTACTAGTCCTTTCTTGGGTAAGTACACATACTGTAAAATAAAGAGCGACCTACTTTTCTAAGCAGTCAGGGGTGTAGGTGTTGTTTTTGTCACAAATCTCTCAACAGATTGAAAAATGTATATTCTCTATAGAAATGCCCATGAATTTCCAATAACGTCTTAAGATATTTACTTATTTCCATAAATTCCCAGGTCTACAAATCAAAATGTTAAAATTAATATTTGAATGTGTTTTTTTTTTTTACTACACACTGGCTGCCAAAAGAATATTTTGTATACCAGGACTGTATATCTGATCAAAAATATAATAAAAACTAGCCTGGGCCCGCCCATACTTCCTGTGACGCTACATTCTAGAGCATTTCCGTTCCCAAAGAAGTGGGAACCAATTAGAAACAAGCTTAAATTAAGCTAGCTACAATTGGTTACGGTGTCTTCAGGTTCCGTAGCTACGCATTCGTCATCGGAATGAGTGGTCTGATTGGTTGTAGATTCGTCCAGTAGTATACAGAGGCATCTGACGGACGCAGGTTAAGCCCAGGCGGTTAAGGCGGGTAATAAGGTAGCTTGGCTGGACTAAACTCCTATGAGCTTTAAAGTCGCAGAAGCCAGGCTAAATAAAAAAAGTAATTTTGTGAAATTTCATTACAATTTAACATCAGTTAAATATGGAGGCCATTATTTATGGAGGCCCTTTTTATCTCACAATTCTACCTTTTTTCTCAAAATTGTGAGATATAGACTGCAATTTGCAATTCTTGTAACCATATTGTCGCGGGTTCAAGTCCCAGGTCTGGCAGGGATTGTAGGTAGAGGGAGTGAATATCCAGCACTCTCTTCACCTTCACGAATGAGGTGAGACCCCGATCCCCCAACTGCTCTCTGGGCGCCGCAGTATTGGCTGCCCACTGCTCCGGGTGTGTGTGTGCACTATTCTAAGAATTGCGAGTTTGCGAGAAAAAAAGTCCGAATTGTACAATAAAAAGTTGCAATAAAATGTTTACATTTTTAATTCAATGGCGGAAAAGGGATTCTATAGTTAAACACTTCAAATATATAGCAGCAAGTCTTCAGTGTCACATGATCCCACAGAAATCAATATGCTGATTTGGTATTCTTGCTGCTTAATTATTAAAAATAGCTTAACCTTATCATACATTTTTATTGAATTCTATTTAATATATTAAAAGAATATGTTGCTATTCTAAGTTTTATATCGGTTTTATGGTCTCTGTAAATTCTTCACATTTTTCAAACAATGTAAAAATCTGATGGATTCTTTTTTTTAATGATACAAGTTAAGCTCCATACAAAAAGCTGCACATGTTCGGTGCTTGTAGGGCAATGCGAGTTCATATCAAACTTGTTTCAAATCTTTCCATAATTTACAACAAACGATGTCCAATAAAACAAACCAAACCACCAGGCTGAAATTGTACCCGATATTCTACGTGATTCTTTTTTCCTGTAAAGGCAAAAGAAAGCAACTTTAACAGGCAAAACAGCAGGAAAATAATGTGTTCTCCTCTAGTGTGTTGCTTTTTTGATGTCGGTGTAAATAATCCTATTGTGCTGTGTTGTCTTCTTCTGTACTTTGGCAAGGATTCTGCATTAGTAAACGCGGCTGTGACTCAATAGCCTGTTATGACTCACCCCGAGGAAGATGTTTTTGGAAGAGTCAAAGCCCGCTGCATATATTCGTGCTGTGTAGGGAGCACTACGCTCACACATGATGCGGCAAGCGTAGCGGGAGATGGTGCTCTGGGCCGACTGTCCTCCCTCTCCATTTGCGCCCCCCTGCCCTTGTCCTCCACCGCCGCTGCTCGCTGTGTCTGTCACCACAAAGTCTATCATGCTCTCTGTGGAACGGCCGATCTAAAGACACATTAACAACCAGAGTAAGTGAGATATTAAAGGAAAAGTGATCATTTTCATGAATTACTCCTCCTCATGTTGTTTTAAACCCGCATGACTTTCATTCTTTCATGAAAGACTACAAAAAATGTATTGGTTGCTCTCCCAATTCACTGTAATTTCATGGATTAAAGCGTTTGTGGAGTCGGTTATTTTTTTTTGTTTTGAAAGATATTAAAATGTTACAAAAGATTTCTATTTTAAAAAACACTGTTCTTCTGAACCTACCATTACATAACATTCTAAAATATTTAACTACAAAATGTTTAACTGTATTTTTTGATCAAATCAATGCAGACTTGTGAGTATAAGAGACTTATACTGACCCTAAACATTTGAATGGTGACTTTTAATCCCATATTGACTATAATCTGATTTATTTATTTATTAATTTTTGGGTGTTTATTGGTATCAGTCAATATTTTATTTAATTGTTCATGCTCATTTCCCCTATTTTTACAAATTGCTTATGGCATTAACTTTTTAAATAATTTGTATTTATTTATTTCTATATTTTAAAGACATAAAACATTTCTAATTTTAACATCAACCAATTATTGTATTAGCCATAAATTACAAGTTTATTGTAATTAGCCAAATTGTTAATACTGATGCAACAGTACCGGTGCATTATTGAAAAAATTGTAATATTTTGTGTCTCAAGGAGGGATGGAAGTAAGTTAGGAGTAAATGTAAAGAAAGGCAAGAGGATGAGTAAATGAGAAAATGTTCATGTGAGGATGAAATGACCATATATTTGACAAAATGTTTATACTTTAAATATATTTATAATTTTACTTAGATTAATATAAATATAGAAATGTAAATACATGTAAATATATACATATACTATATGTGTGTGTATTTATATATACATAATATATATATTATATATATGTGCAGAACATATATATATTGTATGAAGTTCTATTCTGTATGGGATTAATCACGATTAAACTAGTCAGCACTAGTAAAGGCATTAAACACAAGATACAAAATAAATTTAAATTCATTTGCATGTTTACTGAACTCAATAATGAGATCTAAACAGGCAGTTGAATGAATCCCCTCTTCTTCTAAAATGAGGCTTTGCTCACCTGAAACATGTCAGTGTTGGGGTCATGTGTATATTCCACTATAACAGAATGACTCCGGGACAGTGTGTAGGATATGCTGTGCTGGCTTTTGTTGCTTAGCGCCTGAAAACACACGCACAGACAGATACAACTCTTTGACTGACAGCCTTTATTGCGTCATTCATTCCTTAACAAGTCAGAGGAACATAAGGTACTTTCATGCAATAGATTGGCAAAACACTCGTTCGGTTTGCGATGTTATGCAATGACTCTTACAGAATTTAGTGGGTGGGTCAAGAGGACACCTGTTGTTCATCTGGTTCTATCAAGCATTGGCATTAAGGCATTATATTTTGTACTAGACATGGGAATTGTAATCAGTCCGTGGAAATGCTGTCACCTTAGACACCAGAGGCGTGGAGACGTTGTGGATGACATCAGGTTTGACGCCGTTCGCTTTGGGCCGTTTGTAAAGGGCCAGCCGACTCCTCCTACGGCCCTTGTCCCCGCTAGCCAGCGAACCATTATGTCTGCGTGTAACAAAACCACAACAGTCCAGTCTGAGCTCAGCGAATGCGTTGAACAATAAAGAATGAATTAATGGAAAACACATTCGGTGCTTAATTTAGAAACAGCATCTCACCCGCTGACTGATTTTGATAGAGCTGACAGATTGAGGACAGACTGTTGTCTTGGGGATGACAAAAACTAGGCAATACTTGTTTTCACTTAAGAGCATTGGCATGTACTTAAAAATAATTAAATGGCATCAATCTATCTCTCCGTCGATACTATGTCGGGAGTCATGAGCCGTCCACAAAATGGCTGATGCAAGCCTCTGAGAGCCTGTCAATGAGGAGGCGAAGCCATCTTATAATTCATCTAGACAACGATCAATAGTCCAGACACTTAAATGAGCTCTCTCTATCTCCTTTCATCTCACTGCGACTCAGCCTTCATTTTTATTTCAGTTGTAGCACATAGTGAGGAAAACGTCCTTTAATTTTGCTCATTTTTGTCTATTTTACTCTGACGGAACTAGAATACTTTGGCATTAAAAAAACTACTGGACTGTTCTTTCTGAGGGTAAGCGTATTGCATATGCATTTACAGGAGTTTCCCTTTCAAAAGGAAACATGTATTTCATATTTAAATGAATCTTGCAAGGTGATTAGCTAAGGTTGCAGCAAGTTACCCTTTCAGTCGAATCACTTCGACGTTACATATGGGAACTCGCCAGAGAGACCGATTTGCCTTTGAGCTT
>JAUMHG010000043.1:3569027-3581059 GCA_032359395.1 Enteromius anoplus | reverse complement strand
AATGTGTTTATAGAAGTCTTCTATGTCCATCAATGCTGCATTTATTTGGTCATAAATACA
This sequence comes from Enteromius anoplus, assembly GCA_032359395.1. Classification (NCBI taxonomy): domain Eukaryota; kingdom Metazoa; phylum Chordata; class Actinopteri; order Cypriniformes; family Cyprinidae; genus Enteromius; species Enteromius anoplus. The sequence continues at coordinate 3,580,999 of JAUMHG010000043.1, read as the reverse complement.
GAAAAACCCCAGTAATTTTTACAATATAAAATAATAGTTTCACGTGATGAATGGGTTCAAATGATCCTTAAACAATCTTTCTAATATGCTGATGTATTATTAGAGTAATATAGATTAATTTTATTTTAACTAAATATTTTTGATCATTAAATCTGATGCCAAACTTTGGAATGGTAGTATTTTATATATATATATATATATATATGAAGAGTTAATTTGCAATTATTGTGCATTTCAATTAATCTCAATCAAATCACAGTTGGGTTATTTTGAGTTCACTGTCTTTTTGAGTCTAGCCTTGGTTACATAAAGCTGTGGATCTTTCAACAGCAGTTCGGACACTGACAAAAGCACGAAGAACAGAACCAAACAGCCTAAGCACAAAGACGAGAAACCTACAAAATACTGCCTGCTCATACACACATTCGCCAACACAGAACAAAAACAGACGAGATGACGTGACCTTTGACAGATATACACACAATAAAAGGCTAAGAATGTTCCACTCACTCTTTGATTTTCTGGGTGAGAGGTAGGATCGTCTCTGCAATGCAATGAGGAGTGCTGTAGTTCTCACCCTCTTTCTTCAGATAGTCATAGTCCACCAGTGCCCAGTCTCTCAGAGTGAGAGGAACCTTTGTGCCATCACCATATACTGTCACCTAAAACCACAACCACAAATGTTCTTGTCTTTCAGAACTGTAATCCATTTACAAAGTAAAATAAAGCATTATGAGAGCTATGTTGCTATTCTTTATCTCTGCATCTACTTCTCTGAAATGGTTATTCATTCGATAAACTTAGTAGTTTCACATACTTCTTAGTTCCTTCACATCGAATTTTGGTTTCTACATACCAGAAGCCTCGTGCGTTTCAACACCAAAACAAGAATGGGAGATGCTCAGTCATCACAACTTTTTACTCCACACATTTTGGCTTCCCAAGTATGTAGTTCTTTCTTATTAAGTGATTTTTCTACCCAGAATATTTAACAGGGTATATTTAGCATGGCTCCACATCAACAAAACCTACCACAGAGCTGCTTATTCTGAGAAAAATTAACCATTGAGAAAGGAAGTGTCATTCTGACTGCCACCTAAAAATGACCTTACAGTTTTAAGTGTTATTTAGACACTAACCAATCAAAATTATGCCAAGTTGGCTTTTCGCTTTTTTTTAAGCTACCCTACATATGATTTAAAAGCAGCACTATATTTAAATGTTTACAGACTTTTACAACAAGTGAGAAAAAACACATCAGTTATATTGAAATAATATTGTGCAGCATACAAATAAATTCTAATGTGAATGTATAGTATGGCTTACAATATACTGTATACACACACACAAACACACACATTTCCAGTAAAATTACATCTAACAATTCCATTATATATAATAATACAATAATTGTATCCAAAATAAGTTTTTGTTTATGTAATACTGTACATGTAAGTTTTTTTATGTATATATAGATGCATACACATACAGTATATACTTTTACGTGTATTTATATATTTTCTATAATATATAGATATATTTAATAAACCAATATATTTCTCTTAAATATATTTATCTTAAATATATACATGCATGTGTGTGTATTTATATATACATAATGAACACTGTACACATAGACTACATACATTCTGTAAACAAAAACTTTTATTTTGGAATCTATTCACAAAGTTGTGTTGGGAGCTGGGTCTACACTACGCGAGCTAAGATGACTTTCACCTTGATATTTTAGCGCGGATGTATACCTAGCCGAATTACACTGTAGCCCTGTTCGGACGGGACTAGTTCTCTAAACTACTGTAAGTGTGAGCTTTGATTCTTATCACCTGTCGTTCGTGATCTTCATGAACCATTTTGGATGGGACTAACATCTCCGTGTTTAATACAGAGGTGAGAGGTTTTTATTTTTTACGTCAAAATATATTAAACGTGCGTGTGATAAGAGCATCTACAGCATATTGCGTTGGCTAAAACACACAAGGAAACGCGTTGTGAAAAATATCTCAGACATCGCATTCAGACTCTTTCACAGAGGTTGTGAGAGAAAAACACAGACATGGTAGATTTGGACGGGATTAAAATCACCAAGTACGTCTGTGAAACAAAACATTCTCTAAAGACCCCCTGTAAAACTAGTCCCGTCCGGATAGGGCTTTACCTTTAATCATTATTTAGGTAGCACACATATACTGAATGCCTTTGACAGAATTCAAATGAGACATTTTAATCTAGATTAAAAAAATTAATCTATGCCCACCCCTAATATATATATATATATATATAAATAAATAAATATATACACACACACACACACACACATATATATATATATATATAGTCAATTTAATTCAAGTTTATTTATGTAGCGCTTTTTATGATATAAGCAAAGCAGCTTTACAGGAAATTACGTTTCTACAATATGTTTGTGTGTTTTAGCCAACAAGATATGCCGTAGATGCTCTTACCGCACGCGCGTTTAATATATTTTGATATATAAAATAAATAAATATACACAAATAAAGAACCAGATCATGTAAACTGTTAAGACTGGTTATTGTAATATCAGTATCAGGTAAGATTACTCACGTTCATTTCTGCACTCGGTTACATATGTTTTAATTATCAAAATTAAACATGGGTTTACTACAAATAAAAATCATAATAGTTGAACTAAAGTAACCACACATTAACATGGTTTTGCTGCACTAGCCGTTTAGCTACACCATGGTATTTGTGATTATACTAATACAACTACAACACAACTATTTTTTTTTATTGCGCGATAAAGAGTCGCACGTTAACGCCGATAATGGCCCACCACTAATATTTATATATATATATATATATATATATATATATATAGTGGATACAATGCTACATTTGTTTGACCATCATAAAGGGATTGCTCACCAAAAAAAAAGAAAATTAGATGTTCATCTGCGTATCCCAGGGCATCCTAGATGTAGGTGACGTCAGTAGAACACAAATGAAGGTTTTTAACTCAAACTGTTGCAGTCTGTCAGTCATATAATGGAAGTCAATGGGTACCAAATGTTCCAAAGAGTCAAAAAAAAGGTAAAAAATGATATAAATACTGTTAATGTTTTTGCTAAGACCGATCATTTTGTGTCTTAACACGTTAAGGTATCGTCACTAGCCATAGGGTTTAATTTGGTTTCGTCTGTTTTTTGTTTTTCTTTGTCTCTCAGAGCTTACGAACGTTTGGTGAACTGTCCGTTTAAGATTAACTAGTCAAGAAAACAGAAAACTGTATATGTATTTGCACTTTTTTTTTTATAGTAGCGTCATTTGGAGTACAGGAAGACCGAATGAAGGACGGAAGACCAGTGGAGGTGGAAGAAAGAAAGAGGCATGCATATTTTGTGGTGTACTGGGAGGCAGAGATTGAGTTTCGCCTCAGCTGAAACAATAGCACCATTTACCCACAGTGGGATCTGAAATCATTCAGCCTCTCTGTGTGAGGTTTAACTGCTGACCTACAGGAACATCCAGCTGCTACGGAGAACATCATCCATGTGACAAGATGACATCTTTGTCTCATCTCTGGACCTCTCTGTTCCACAAAGATCAAACGTCCATAGAAGGGCTATCTGAGGCTAGATGTAGGAGCAGCATGGTTCATTCCCGGAGAAATGCTGAACACTAAACCCACAGTTTGGTTGAAAATATCAAGCGTAGTCTAGACATATAGTGAATAAGAATGCTGCTCTGAGTCCTAATTAGATTTACAAGTTCTGTAGTGCAATTAGTTACCCTTGAGACTCAGGGCTTTGTTTGAACAGTTTGGATAAACTGGGAGGATGTTCTGGGAGTGCTTTAGGTTCACAGAGGCCATCTGAGGTTGATAGTCAACACCTGTTTAAACTTCTACAGCTTCGTATGACTTACTTTTTGTTTTTAAGCAACATAGGTCTCTACTGCTGTTTTTCGGCCTTGAAATGGACAGTAAACATTCATTAAGATGTTCATGTACATTCACTCAAGTTAACTTCACAGAAGTTCATGATTTTCCACTGCATTACATTTTTAATGAGTTTACTCCTGCAAGATGCACCACACCAGCATTGAACTAACTGGAAATGAGTAGCAGCCAGCTAACAGGCTGTCACCCCTCCTAAAAAATGTTTAATCTCTGGTGGTGTTTCTCGTTGTTTGTTCTCCGCCAAGAATCCATTAGTTCTCATGTGAAGTATTAGGCAGCGCTGGAGTCTTCGGATGAAATTGAAATTTTGACTTTGAACCTCAAGGGATCACACTAGGCTAATGGCTAATATGGTAGGATCAATGGTTCTTCAATGAGGCTTTGAAATAGCAGGCTCAGGAAAGATAGTGGTGGTGACTTTAGCTTTGATCTTTCTTAAGATGAACTGCATATTCATAAATGTTAATAGGGACCACGTTAATAAATGACTTGGCCATTGTTAATCATTGAAGTGAAGGAAATTGGCAAGTGTTTTTGTTATCAAATGTATAGACAAACAATTTTTTATTTTTTTATTTTTGGAAACGTTCAAAGGTATAATTCAGCACAGGGTCAAGTTTCTCAGACTGTGTGAGGGGAAGCAATTTAAATCAGAAATACTTTTTAAGATATCTAATATTTTGGTATTTTGCAATGCATTTTTTTTTCCATAACTGTGTATGCATATCCAATTCCCATGTTAATGAAAAGAAAGAGATGCAGATCTTGAATTTAGGAGTCCTCCATTAGCAAACTCTCTCAAACATGCATTTGAGTGCTGTCTTTACTGCGCAATTTCTACTGACTGCAAAATTGCTGTACCTCTAATTTACTGTAAAGCTATTTAGTCACATTTAACTATCAAAGAGCTACTGCAATTTTATTTTTGAGGTAATGAATAATCTAGCAGTGGCCTAGACCCAGGCACTGTATCATAGTAACTGTGCATTCCCTGAAGTCTCTTTGGCATTTCCTCTCCCAACCCATTTCCCAAATCGCTGTCATCCTCAAGGATGTGGCTCATTTCTTGCCACATTATAGTTCTCATCAAAATATTTATTTTTTCACCCTCTGTGGAAGAATTTGGTGGGATGATGCAAAAGTTACTGTCATTGCCCTATCTATTGAATATTTAGTCTCTTCACACCATTTTGTGACAGTAAAATAAAATCTAAGAGAGATATAAGAGATTACATTTTTTTGATTATGGCTATTTAAATGGAGGTTTTCTTTAAGATGTATCAATCCAATTTGCATTTGAGACCATTAGTGCAATTACATTTTATAAATCACCACACCAACAAGTGCACAAACAAATTAATATTTTATTTTACTTCATCATTCAACATAGAATAGACCTGCTAATAATTTAGAGATTGCATAGTCTTAACTAGAGATTGCTCATGTCTCAAAGTAATTGATCAAAGTAGTGTAATTTATTGCATTCAATAAAATCTTTTTATTTAGGTTGTTATTTTGGACCAATATGTAACCTACTTCATCTTTTTTAACTTTCAAATGTTTCATTTGCAGTTTTTTTATTGTTACATTGACAGATTCATCTGCCATTATCTTAAATCCAAGAAACATGCTTTTGTGCATTTTAGGCATTAAAATTATATATTTCTAATGATATTGTAAGTATGGTTCAAGCCGTTGCTAAAATATAATTATACTTATTTGTTTCTGGGTCAAGGTGACTCAAACTGATGAAGCAACAATATTGAATATAAAAACAATATTATCTGAATAAAGAGCAAAGCATTTGTCTGTCGTTTCTAGGGCTCGGATCAAATTTGTAACTTAATTAAATCTAAAATGTTTCTTCTGACAACAGCAAAAAGCTAAAAATAAACACAAAATGACACAAACAACAGCACTTTTTCAGTGGCTCACTAAAAGCCTTCTGCATATTACAGAGAGGCAATCATAACAGAACCCAAGGAGGTCATGGGCTTTGACACGTGACAGCGCTTTACTGGTCTCCGCTCTGCTGTTTGGTTCCCACACTCTGGCAAAGTGGACTGGTCAGTGTCAGCTTAGTTTGAATGGCTTTATGTTTTTGCCTTTCGTTCCCCTTTGCTGAGTGTTTGAACAGTCCTAAAGTAGATGCTGTTGTGTTGTTTCTCATATTTTCAGAGGCACTCCTACACTTCTAATGGGTGCGCCTGATAAAATTGGATCTTTGTTATGAAAGCTAAAAGCAAAGAGGTTTAAGAGGTCATCTTTGCCAGGACCTCGGCTGTGGGAAACGGGGAAGCAGGAGTTAATTTATCTCTTTTTGTAAGCTCTTATGGAAAGTAGGCACATTTTTGAAAGTAAAAAGCTATTACAAGTTCTCTTTCCATTCCATCCTAAAATAAATTCAGTAATAAAAAGGGATTCAAGAATCAAAAAGAATCCAGTTATTGAATGCTCATATATTACAATTAGTGTACTTACTATTACTATTATGCAGCCATTTAATTTAATGTTATATTCACCTTCAAATAAAAAATCTATTTATACAAAAGTTTTTAAAGGTGAATATAACATTTATTTGTTTTAGTGCAATTAATAGTACGCTTTTATCTTAACTTAATTACAATAAGCACACTTTTTAAAATGTACAATTTGTAATTATAACAAGTTAAAGGTTTTACATTAAAGTACATTTTAAATCTTGTATTAAGATTTTGTTGTGCTTTAAAGGAGTACACTTATTTGTATATGAACCAAGAAGAAGAAGAGGAAGTTGGCGAGTGACGCAGCTGACACGTGATTTGATGACATCATCGTTTCACAAAATATACGGATTAGCTATACACACGAAACCGCAAGGGTGTCGTTTTCAGATTTATCCACTTTGGGACCCGGTTTTAAAAAATAGCGGTTTCAGTCTCCTAAAACGCCGGATCCATGTGGACAAAACGCCAATACGATAAAAAATGTATACGTATACAGCGAAACGCGTCTCCGTGTGGACAGACTCTGAATAACATTTCACACCCATAGACCCAAAACGGCACCTACAGGGGGCATTACAACTGAACATCCTTAATGCCATTAATATATATTATCAGTATATCAGTGCTGGCCATCCTAACATGTCCTCTAATATGAATTGCGTACAATAAAAAAAAACAATCAGGAGCCAATCAAATTTTAGTGAATAATAAAAACAAATCCGAAATTGCCTACTGTAAAATAAATCTCTTAAATGAACAAGTATGTGTACCTATTTCTGCGGAAATCATGCTGTTATAATAATGTTTAAATTTTCAGAAAGAACTAAACCATGCATTTACTGTAAAAGAAAAATGTAATACATTTTTGGAATTTCCAATATTCTACTATGTTCTTCCTTCAACTTAGACGACTTGATACATATCTCTCCCATCTCAGTGCATGCACTTAATTGCTCTGGCATGCGGCTCCAGTATGTAATCTTTAGCTTAGCTCCATTCATTCTTTAGGATCCAAACAGGGATGAATTTAGAAACCATCAAACACTTCCACGTTTTCCCTATTTACAGACAATTATGTGATAGTTACAGTTTGATACACAAAATAAAACGTGGCGATAGTTTAATCGGATAAAGCGTATGGCGGAAGCACATTGCAGTACTTCGACCTTGGCACTGTAATATCATCACTGCTTGGTTGTATTGACGGAAGTGATAGGGAGAGGGAGGGGCGTGTTTCAGGAGACATGGTATTACTGCGTCGAGGTCGAAGTGCTGCAAAGTGCTCTTCCGCCACACATTATCCTTACTTACTAACGTTTTCATCCCTTATCCTTATCATCCCTGTTTGAATCCTAAGGAATGAATGGATCTAAGCTAAGCGCTAACATAGTGGTGCCTTGCACTAGAGTGATCAAGTGCACACACTGAGATGGGAGATATCAACTCATCTAAGTTGAGGGAAGAAAATAGTGGAATATGGAAAAACGGTGGCGTTTTCCTTTAACATTCAGTTAAGTGTCCAAACATTAATTAATCGCTTAGAAGTATAATCAGTCACACTTTATCCAATCCTTGCCATTGACAATCCATTAACTTTAAAAAACAAAATTGGTTTCACTTTATTTTGATGGTCCCTTTAACTTATTCATTTGATTATAAGTAACATTGCACCTACTTATTAGTCGACTGGTAGGGTTAGGTTTAGAGTAGGTTGATATGTACTTGCAAAGTTACTTATAGTCAGTAGAGCGTCTTTTGGGAGACCATCACAATAAAGAGTTAGCAGATATTAATTAGAGAGGGTACTAATATTCTAATGAGAGTTAGTTGACATGTAGGTGCAAAGCTACTTATCGTCAACAGATTGTTCAAAAGGGACCATCAAAATAAAGTGTAACCAAAAAATCTAATTTGCTGCTTATGAATAGTTAGTAAGGTATTAATTAAGTTTAGATGTTGGGTTAGATAATGATTGTAGAATATGTGCATTATGAGTACTAATAAACAACAAGTATGTTGATAATAGTTAGTAATAGTATGTTATTAACCAGCTAGTTATTAGTGAAAATTGGTCCCTATACTAAAATGTCACTTTTTACTTTTTGTTAACACTTTAGAATAGGTAACGCTTGTTAATTTCCCTCAATAGATTCTTAATTTGCTGCTTATTAGTTGTTAAGTCTGGGTATAAGGTATAGGATTAGAGATGTAGAACAGGGTCATGTAGAGTAAGGCATTAATATGTGCTTAATTAGCACTAATAAATGGCTAATAGTCTAGTGATATATAATAAGGAGTGAGTCCCTGTTTCCCAGAGCTCTGCCTTATCTGTTTGGTTTAGCCTGCTGACTGTCTGACAGTCAAATCAAAACAGCATTTGAATTGGGATTTGAATGTAAACAGTGAGCAGAGTGACTCTTATAAAGTGTGTCAGGGCTGGTTATTGTTTCTTTGATCATTTTCATGTGCACTAAAAGAATATGAGACCCTCTGGCCATGTTATGAGATAAATCTACTCTTACTGTAGTTCAAAATGAAAGAATGGGAAAATAGAAAAGCGATCAGACCGATCTGATATCAGACGAACTATAAACTGGAGCAAAATAGTCATACCATGACCCAGTTTAACCCATATATGTGCCATATCCAATATAATAAATAATGTAGAAAGTCATATGGTTTATAGTGGCTGCTTTTCGAAGCCTCCACCCTCTGTCTCTAAACGCTAACATATCATGTTATAGAAATCCATTTCATAAGTCTCTTGCAGGGAAGAACTCCATCACCCTTCCCTCTTCTTTCTTTTTCTCCTTCGAGAGAGTGAGAAGTGAAAGGTATGCACGGCTTGAAAAAGAGCCAGAAATGGGTCTATTGTTCTTCCTTGACCAGGTTCTGATGATCATAAGTGTTTCTAGATCTGTCCTCTTTTGGGAATCGCAGGCACATGCGTTATCTCCATCAGAACCTTGAAGGGAGGACAGTGGAGGAGAGGTCACAAAGAAAGGATATCTTCTCTGTCTCTCTCTCTCTGTTTCTCACTTTCTCACTTCTGGGCTGCAGATAAGGAGGGGTTAACTGCTGCAGACGCTCAGAGCCTGCTGATCTGAAAGCCAGACGTGGGTTTAGAGAAGAAGAGATGGGAGTGAGAAGAAGAAAATGGGTGTCTGTGTGAGAGGGAGACAAACACATAAATAAAACAATATTGCTTTGTTCATTTTTAAAACATGAGGTTTAAACCTCCCACAGCAATAATGTTTGTGGTGATTGTGTTGTACAGGTTTTGCTGCACTTTTTTTGAAAAGCATTATAAGCTTTCTGGCAATATTTCTGAAATTGTCCTCACAGTTATTGGGAAACATGTTAGAAAGCTTAATGATGTTTTTGTTTTAAGTGTGTTTCAAATTGAATTATGTAACATAAAAAAGAAAATGTAGTGTTGCTGTGGGTGTGGCTATAGAGCATATTTTCTATTGAAATCCTAGACTTTCGGGTTGGACATTTTATTACTTTATTTTTAATTTTTTTAAAGACTACTCCTAAATTCAAGGCTTCATTTATTTGATCAAAATGCAGTTTAAACAGTGATTTTGTGAAATATTATTAGAATTAAAAAAATTCTATTTGAACTTGGCAAAGCTTTTTTAGGAGCCGTTACTTCAGTCAAGAAGTAATGATCAAGAAACATTTATTTATTATTATTTATTATTTGAAATCAGCTCTGCAGCTTGATATTTTTGTGAACCCTGTAGTTCTCTGATGTTTCTTTGATGAGTAGAAAGTTCAAAAGAAGTAGAATCCTTTGTAACATTAAAAATGACTGTACTGCACTTTTGATCTTTTTAATCCATCCTTTTCTTAAATGTGTTTATGCTGACAAACTTGACTGTTTTTGTACTTTTACATGTTGCAGTAGCACCCTACAGGAAGGTTTTTAGCATGCACTTCATTAAAGGCAAGGAAAGCATCACAAGTGAGAATATGTGTCTAGTCTCCCCACGTAAGTTAGCCTTCTGTAACTTCAAAGAGCCTTTGTTATCACGGCCATAAGCTGGGTTTAGGCTCTGTCTGTCTCCACAAAAGCTCCACGAATCACTTTTGTTGTCCACTAATAGCCTCAAACACAATCTATTGCAGAGCACTGATACAATGCATTCATGTCCAGTGAATGAAACTGCATACTGTGTGTATTACGTTTCCCACCAGCCGGCTGCCCGGCAGAAAATGAATTCATTAAAATAATAGAATTACAAATTGTCTAGCGCCCAGCGAACAAATTTAGAAGCCTGCTCAATTTTGCATTGTGAAACAGGGAAATATAGCAAAGTCTGCAATGCGAAAAGTCTGATGGAAAGAGAAAAAAAAAAAGCGTTATTCATGTTCGTCCATGCAGCTCTTTGCCTCATTCATTTCTCTTTACCACTTCTCTCTCTTCTTAGTGTCTGATATTTATTTTATAGCTCCTCTTATTTATCTGGCTCTTAAAAGCTCTTTCAGGAGCAGAAAATCTTGTGTGTCCAGCTTTTAAAGTTATTTGCTTAAGCTGGGAATCCATCGCTTAGTATTGCTGTTTAAAATGATTCCATTTGTCTCAGTGAAGCTCTTAAAAGTGTATATTATAGCCCTTTATAAATGGGACCTTATGTGCGCATGTATATTTCTTGATATTGAGTGAATGATTAATGTTTAGGTACTTTTAGGGTGACTTACTCTTAAACAAAATATGCAAAACCCGTCAGCAGGACACTTAGTGAATTTGCAACACTGAACAGACCATATACAGTAAGTTCATGTTGTGGTGATTGATAGTTTGTGTGTAAATGTGTATTGAATGAGCTAAAGTTATAACTTGTGCATGTTGTGAAGCCTGGAGGGTTTTGTAGAGCTTGTTGAGGGATTTGTGGTGTTTTTTAAAGAGAACAATCAGGAGCGAGCAGGATAGAAAGATAGATTGTGTTGAAAATAAGCTTTTGCATTTGTCCACATTGTAGAAATAGTTTGCATCCTGTCCTGAATTCTGATTCAGATTTTTTCTCTCTGCTGCTGTTCTGAATGCAGCGATTGAAACCCCCTCTCTGACGGCGATTAATGGTTGAAGTGTTTGTGCAATCACATGTAACGAGTTCTTAGTGAGGCTCATTGCTATTAGCTTCATTAAAAGTAATGATGTATAGAAATGATAGCATGGGAAAATCCATGTTCCCACTCCCTTGGTGACTAAACATTAAGAACAGAAATATACAGGAGAAACACATTTGAGGATGTTTAGAATGTCTGAGTAAAATATAAAAAAAATTGCATTTAGTAAAAAGTTTTAGGTTTAGTACTGCACATGTTCTAGTGTGTCATTTTTCTGATATAATGATAATGGATGTAAAAGGGCTATTTTATTGTATTTAATAAAATGGCATTAATTTAATATGCAATTTAGTTTGACGATGGTATCCATCACTTAAACAAGACTTAAGTTTTAGATGTTTTATACTGTTTATAGATACACACAAACAAACATATCTATCTATCTATTT
>JAUMHG010000043.1:3539802-3562135 GCA_032359395.1 Enteromius anoplus | reverse complement strand
TTCAGGGACTATCAAAAAAACTGTTAGTTTATGTTTTGTAAAAAAAAAAAAAAAAAAAAAAAAGTTAAACGCTTGTTCTGTAGTCATTCTTTGTGTGTAGAAGTGATTTTAAAATGAACAAGTTTTGTAGGTTTAATGCCTAGCTTAATTTTGGTTCATTTTAGCCTATCAGTGAAGTAATTTTAAACCATAAAAAGCAACCCAGCATGCTGGGTTTAAATATATAACCCAAACTTCTCCCAGTGCTGGGTTACCAAAATGACCCAAATTGGGTTGCTTTTAACCCAGCAGTTTTTACAGTGAGCACAATGCCACAGCTAAAATATATCCAATGACTGACCAAATACCCATAAAAACAGTATGAAAAAGAGAAAAGGTCGCAGAAGAGCTTGAATAGAAAGTGCTGACAGATGTAAGAGGGACTGTTACAGCAGCCTTTGTTTACATTTTCTCTAGCTTTTTACATGGTTTAAAAAATATATGTTTGTTATAAGTTACCCGGTATTCAGAGTTTGGTGGGGGTGGAGAGTCGGGGTTGCGGGGGGTCGGCCCAAACCATTTCCATACACACTTATGAGAAACATACGTTACATTCTGGTGAAGAGGAACCGAGCCTGCTGCACTTCCCCCCAGTCCCCCAAAATACACACACACATTGGTTCTGTCTGTGCCAAAAACATCTTTTTTTTCTCAACTCCCCCTTTTCTCAGTCACTCCTACCCTCTTTCCATCTCTCCAACCCTCCCTCTCCTTCTCTCTCTCTCTCTCTCTCTCTTGCTGGAACGTCAAGGGTGAGATTGTAAGTACTCAGCTTAGGCACAGATCACCACTGGACAGGCCAGAGAGAGGAGGGTGGAGAGAGAGGAAAAGAAGGGAAAAGTTTAAAACAGGTAAAAGTAGTAGAAGAATGGGCTACTAGGGCATTAAACTGTATTTTAGCAACCTGAAAGCCTCCTAAAGAAAGGTAAAGAAAGTACAATAGAAAATAGAGTAGGTGCTAGGTATGGGCTGTACAGTTTTTTGTGTCATTCTGCTGTCTTCACTGCTGTGCCTCTATGGGGTGCAGACTCAGGACTTGAGAGAGCAGGATGCACTCTGCAAGGAGGATGGGTGCTTTGTGCTCCATTTTCAGCGCAAGATCTTCCTGGAGGCTTGGCGGAGTTGCAAGGAACACGGGGGCAATCTGGCCACCATCAGGCATCCAAAGGAAGCAGCGATAGTCAAGGAGCTCTTCTCAAATGTAGTACTTAGACAACACCACAGAGGCAAGGCAAATATCTGGATTGGCCTTCAGAGGCAACCCCGACAATGTTCACCCACCCGACCCCTGCGCGGCTTCTCGTGGGTCACTGGAGATCAGGACACCCAGTACACCAACTGGCTACAAGAGGACTCAGCCAGTACTTGCTCATCCCCACGATGTGTGGTGATGCCTTACAGCACTGCGGCCCAAGATCAAGGTCATAATCTGAAATGGAAAGACGGACCTTGTTCGATTTCGGTGGATGGCTACCTCTGCAGGTACAACTTCCAAGGCATGTGTACAGCTATTGCTAATGAGGGAGGTGGGAATTCACTGTATAGTACCCCTTTTAACCTGCTGAGTACCATCTTAACACATATCCCATATGGATCGGTAGCAGCTGTGCCTTGTCCTGCTAAAGATGACCAGTCAGTTCTGTGCACACATAAGGAAGACGGAACTGTTGGTTGGAATAGGGAACCACCTTTTTGCTCTGATATGCCTAAGACAAGCTGGTGTGATAAAGACAACGGAGGTTGCCATCACATATGCAAGGAGGATGACTCCAACTTCTATTGTGATTGCAATAATGACTATCTCCTGGCTGAGGACAGGGTAAGTTGCTTTCCGTCTGACCCTTGCAATGGGGCTCCATGTGAGTATGAGTGCTTGCCTGTAATGGATGGCTACCGCTGTGCTTGTCCTGATGGCTACATGCTGGCACCTGATGAACGGGGCTGTATAGATGTCGATGAATGCCTACAGAGTCCCTGTGAGCATATCTGTGTAAATGCTCCTGGAACCTTTGAGTGTCGCTGCCACGATGGCTACCGACAAGATGAAGAGGGTGCCTGTGAAGATGTGGATGAGTGTTTGGACAACCCGTGTGAGCATGAGTGTGAGAACACACTAGGCTCCCATATTTGCCACTGCCATCTTGGTTTTGCCCCATTACAAGAGGACCAGAGTCATTGTCGCGACATTGATGAATGTCAAATCGAAGGAACGTGTGAACATATGTGCATCAATTATGATGGAGGCTTTGAGTGCTACTGTGAAGAAGGTTATATGCTTCAGTTTGACCAATATTCCTGCAGGCCCATCGGGGAGGACATGGAGACTCCCTCAAACACCGTCTCCAACGCATGGATTACTCACAACCCCATTTGGCAACCAGAGGATCCCACATTATCGTGGCTCCCTCCACCTGATTCTGTCTGGAACTGGCAGACTGAGCTGCCCAATGTGGAGACAGTTCCGACAGACCCAATTTCGACTACTGAAGAGGAACCAGAAACCACTACACCGACTGAAAGTTCCCCTGAGGTCAGTGATGTTGACCTTAATCCAGAACTACCAGTTCATAATACTTTTTTTCCACCGGCAATTCTGACGCCCACACCAGACTATTACGAGGATGAGAGCACCACGGTTCCCACAGTCCTCCCTTCCTCCACAGCTTTAGGCGGTGCTTGGAATTGGCTCTGGTTCAGCTCAACCCAAACAAATCATGAGACACAGGAAACTGCAAAGAACCTTCTCGACCTTATTGTAGAAAATGAACAAGACCATGACAATACTGACATCCATGATGATGAACCAACCACCTTTGGTCTAGGCCAACAAACTTCCACCCCGCTCCCAACGCAGTCACAAGGAATCGAGAAGGTCGTTATTGATCATGACAACAGCAGTAGCCAGAGCCAAGGAACCAGCTGGTTGCTAATCGGATTGCTAGTGCCACTTTGCATCTTCATTGTCGTGATGGTGGTCCTGGGCATTATCTATTGTACTCGCTACACAGTTAAACCACAGAACAAGAACAGCAGCGATTGTTATCACTGGATTGCTGGCGCTGGTGATAAAGCGGCTACTGACATATCTGGTAGCGTAACTAAATCTCATGTTTAAGCAAGTAAGACTGTGACAGGACAGTGTGAAATATGTAAATAAAGCTTGTTTTGTAACTTAACAGAAGCAAGAGTTCCAAGAGGAATTTGAAGAATTGACGGTAGCGCCCCATCCTTTCCTTTTGACATTTTTTTAAATCCATGATTATTTATGGATGTCTTTTTGGACAATCTGCTAAGCAAGAAACGCGAGGTGGGGGGCAAGGAGGAATGACTCTAAAACCACTGAGCCTCATTCTCTGCTGTCCTCAAGAGGCAATAAAAGTTCTTCTACTGTTGGTCACACTGATCTTTTAGTTTGCTAAACAGTTGCTCAACAATCACATAGCAACTAAGAGAGCATACTTAATAGATGAGGATGTGTGCTTGGTTGAGTAATGTGAGTTATTTATTTTTAACTCTCCATCTGAATAGGTGTCACTCAAGAGAGTTGTGTCTTAAGAGATTTGTTCTGTAAGAAGCCATAATTTCAGCCCATGTTCCTTGTTGTGAATTCAATCTAATCCAGACAAAGAAAATTGGTTTTCTGTCTAATGTGTTAAATGTTGTTTTTACCAAACCGTGCCTAACAAGACTTGTTACAAGAAGATTCGAAAATGCTTTCTAAGCTTTGGTTGTTAAATAACAGTAATCTTGCTAAAATTGCTCTGAAATCAGTCCTTTATAGGTTAGCATGCATGTTGACAGTATGGTCAATATGCCACTCTGTGACTGTCAAGTTAATCATAATTCATAAGCATTATGAAATGTCAAAACAAGCAGTCAGACAATCATGTATGAATGGCTTTTCTTGATCGTTTGCAGTATGTTTTGATATTCTTGAGGAATGTGTGAATGTAAGGTACAGATAAACTTGTTTAAACCACAAACCACCAAATTTCCTGCTCTATTACTTGATTTAAAAAAAAATGTTTATTAAAGTGCTCAATAAGGTTTAAACGTTTGTGTATTCATTGTTTGAGAAATGCAGTATTTGTTGTAGTTTTTTATGGTACGGCTAATGCATGCCTATAAAGTCAATAGGCAAGTTGTGATTTCATTTATAGAATTTGTAGCCATTGATAAGGATGTGGTAAGGGTTTACTCAGTTCTCCATCGTAAGCCATGTTCACACACACGATAACTATAAAGAAATTCAAAAGTGATGCCAATGATATTGTAGCTGTGGTGTGGACTCTGCTATCCTTTAAAATTGAGAACGATTTTTAGAACTACATCTTTATCGTGATCGTCATTGGTGTGAGCGTCTTAAGGTGTCCTTTTAACACATCTTATCTCCTCATTGCGGTCTTTTCTCACTTGTTCCACATGGATACTGAGAGATTTGCTGTGATTGACAGTGGTACTATAAAAGTACAGAACGTATGTTCTGTACTCAGTACCAGCTGATTATCCAATCAGATAAATCTGGCCAGACATCAGAGAGCTCCTTACTGTCATGCAGTGTTGTGGATAATTGGCGTGCTCAGCCTTCACATCATCACAGGAAAAGCACTCTGGTGTAATCGTTTGAAAACTGACAGCTTCCTACATGTTTGCTGTTGTGGTTAGAGTTCTGTATCTTCAGATTCATTATTGGGTGGTCAGATGCACTTTTGTTCAAAGTTTTGGGGGCAGTAAATAGTACATAATACAGCATGAATGCTTTAATGACAGTAAAAACTTTAACATTGTTGCAAAAATAAACAAAAAATAAATCCTGTTCTACTGAACTTTTTATTCATCGAAGAAAAATGCATTGGGGTTTCCACAAAAAATGTTAAGCATCACACCTTAACATTGATGATAATAAGAAATGTTTCCTGGGCACCAATTCAGTATATTAGAATGAGATCTGAAGGGTTATGTGGCACTAGAGACTGAAGTACACTGGGACAAAATTGCTGTAGTTATGCAGCTGTTTGCCAGTAACTTGTACTGTAGATTTAAATTTATGTTATTTACTGGCAACAGTTTGTTCAAAGTTAAATGAAAATTAAATATTAACAAGTCTTTGTCTTTACAGAATAAAACTATAAAATAACAACCTACTGCAAAGAATTCTGGGAACCAGAAACCTTCATTGACCTTTTTCAGTTTTTTTCCTTCGGATTTTGGTTCCCAGAATGCTTTGCATGAGGCTGTTATTTTAGTTTTATTCTGTAAAGATAAAGACTTTTTAATGTTTAATGTTCAATTAACTTTGAACAAACTGTTGCCAGTAAATACTGTAATTTTCTACAGATTTTTTTACAGTGTAATTATATAAAAAATGCAGCCTTTTACATAAATTACATTTTATTACATGTTAATTTTAGTTATATTTAAATATTTGAATAAATGCAGCCTTAGTTAACAGGCATATACAGTTACAGTGACTCTAAATGTCTGCTAACAGCCAATGGTGGATTTTTAATCAAAACAAACACATTTTTGCTATTACTTTTGATCAGGTGGTCTTAAAGTGTCCTTGCAGAGCAACCAGAAAACTTTAGCACTTTTTTGTGAACTGTTTTGCTTAAAAAGTGTGTGTGCATGTGTTTTTGGGAGCAAATGTTCTAAAGGATAATAATGCCAGTAAATTTGAATCTTGTGGGGACATTTTTGGTCCCCCTAAAAAACAACATTACAAATCTAAAATAGCACATTTTCAGTGTCCCCGTAATTCAAAAGGCTTAAAAACATACTAAATGGTGTTTGTTTGAAAACCTAAAAATGCCTGTAGTTTCCTGTAAGGGGTAGGTTTAGGTTTAGGGTCATTGTAGGGCAAAACCACATACAGTCAGTACAGTATAAACACCGTTACACCTATGGATAGTCCCCATAAACCACAAAAACCCACATGTGTGTGTGTGTGTGTGTGTGTGTGTGTGTGAGAGAGAGAGAGAGAGAGAGACTCGCATCTTTCTTGAAAGTAAAAGTTTTTGTCTAAAATTCAGTGTCCGTAACTCCGTCTTTAATTCTGTAACTGATCATAGTGTTCAAAACACTAAACAAACATATTTTATTATTTCTTGGGAACATTTCATACATAAAAACAATGTATTGCTGCTGAAATCATTATGCTTTCTTAAAAGCATTTCACTAATATTTCAAATAATCGTTTTAAATATTCTAATCAACCTTCCATTATAATTACTAATGTCAGTTTAACAAATGCTCACAGTAATGAGTTTTATTTAAAAGGTTTGCTGATTGTTTGTGTTTGCTTTGTGCCCTCAGGCATGCTCACTCTCAGCACAGTGATAAGCAGCTGGGTAAAGATTTCTTCAAAGGAAAATGCAGGAGTATATCATGGCCTCTCCTCATTCCACATTCCACAGACGCCTCTTTTAAATTCAGCAGTGCATTAGGAGAGGGAACGGACCGATTTATGTTATGTATTCCAAAGAGTGTTAGGCATCAGTGGCTTAGCTGTGTGTCTGGGTGTGTTTGATTGCATGCATAACTAGTCTTACGCTTTCCTGCCATTCCCGATAAACAACCTGTCAGCTGTATTAATTAGGGAAGAGTTATTCTTGGAGCAACGTTCCTACATTCCACGTAACCTATAGGATCCTAAGTCATTTTATGCCTCGTTTCCAGCACCTATGGAGGATGATACGACTCATTAAAAACACCCCGTGATTTCAGTCTGACATTTCATATTCTGTCAGACATTGAATATTGACAAATGTGTTCTGCATACCTAAGTGCATTAGGACAGAAAGTACCGAAGTTTTATTTATTTCATTTTCCCTCCAAAAAATTGCGATATTTATCACCTAGAAATGACCCAGATTCCAGTACTACCATGTGTTAGAAGTTTGAAATCTTGTGGAAGAAAATATTCATGAGTCTGTTTGATGTTAAGGTGTTTTCCTTCATTCTGTTTGTGTTCTTCATTTCTAGTTTTTATTGGTTCATATCCGAATGTTCAGTTCATCTGTAGGACTTTGTAAACTTGCTGGGCGTTTGATCGAGTCACGTACAGGCGAGTCTTGGCTATGCTGTATGTGTCCAATACAAGCAAACCATAGCATGTATCCTTATGGACTCGCTTGGCTGCCTGCTCTAATGTTAATTCTATGGTCAGTCATGTGTGAAAATTTGAGGACTCTGAGTGTGACGAGAAAGTACGATCTGGTACGAGAATATTCAGAGAAGGATGGAGAGATGAGTTCTTTCCCTAATTACAGTGACATGGATCCAGGCTGAATATCTCTGCACAACACCACAGACGCCTTAAACTGGGCTTTTCATATATTAGGCTGGAATCTTTGTTTTACTATTCAGAAATGTTATTTACATTTTGGCTGATACTTCCTTAACCAAAATACTTTTAACATCATGCATTATGTATGTGAGTGAGTACTGTAAATGCAGCTATGAGGAGAAATGAGACGTGGCTCTCTGTGAATGTTTATGATCTGTGCACTAAGAAACGTTTGATAAGACTTTACAGTTATTTTTCAGCTATATACATCAAGTGGCAATTTTATCTGGTACGTTTGATTGTGAACAGCCCACTCTGGTACATAATTTGCAAGCCTTATGTCTTTTAAAATGGCCACTAGGTGTCTATTGAATGTCTGTCAGCTTTTTTGAGTGTACACTGTCCATTAATGACTTCCTGAATGAATTGCTCAGTATCGGATTTTCATCAGTCGACTTGATAATCTGCTTTCAAGTGAATCTACTTTTAAATCTCCTAAAAAGGCAGATCTCGTTTCTGATGTAATATACACAACTCATTTGCATCTAAATTTCCTCCATGCCCAAAAACAAGTCAAGGATGTCTGACACAGTCTTTCAGTTTTCCTTGCAGATCAGACAAAATGCAGTCATGCCCTATTTTTCTAAAGCTCTTGGATTACTTGCAAAGATCACGAAATTCCCTTTGAGTAGTGCTTTGATCCAACACGAGCATCACGTTCTCTTGCCAAGTCACTCCAGTGAGGGCTGCCTTTCTCAAAGCGTTTTGTTTTCAGGAAAATCAACCAACACACCAGTCCTGTTTCTTGTTCTGTTCTGGGTTCTTAAAGTCCTAATAACACCTCGTGATATCTTGTGTTTATGTGACAGAGGGATTAACATCTGCAATTAGATTTTTTTTTTAAGATCTGGTTCACGCCATTCAAGGTCTATCTGTTTTCACAAGCTGCTGAGCAGATGTGCAGATCATGGGCTTTCCCAGGCTACTCCTTTGATCTGTCAATCAACCTTATAATCAGCCTTATTTTTCATGGCACATTGTAGCAAAAGCAATTTAACTGTAGCTTTATTTAGCTTTATTAAAATACATTTTTACACTATCGTTTTCGTTTTAAAACAGCATTTTAGAATGGCACAGAAACTGGAGATGCGATGCAAACCCTAATTCCTTACCACTTTTCAAGTCCAAGGAATGTTACCTTAGAGAAAAACATTGTTCATTGTGGTTAAATTGCACTCATCAATGTATAATAAAAGATCTGGCGAGAAAGGAAGAGGATAGGGATCGCCCGTCTTCCACCAAATCCCACCCAAGCACAGCCACTGCATCCACCTCAGTGAAAGTGGGGCTGGCACCATGAGGAGCGCCGGTGAAGGCTCTCTCCTCAAAGAGAGCCCTCCGAGAGCAAAGCATTTGCTGAAACGGACCCGTAATCAGCTCCCTCGCGAATTGACTGTGTGTGCTTTGCTCTTAAGCAAACAACACTCAAACTGTGTGTATCCCAGCCCGTAACGTAGTTTGGGAAGGGAAAAACACTGCCCGAAATGCTGCCTGCTCTTGCCTACACTCGTCATTTTTACATAGGGAGTGATAATAGACAGAAAAAACTAAATAAGACTGACTCACAGAGAGCGCTTGCTGAATGACTAAAAGCTGAATCCGGCTGCGCTCCACATGCTTTTATGCTTCCTGGCCAATGATGCCTGCCTATGAAGTCTTATGATTATAGATACTATTCAGAGCCGTCACGCTGGAGGCGTTCCCCATAGCGTCTTGTCGATGCAGCTTAGGTTCCTGAAGAGGAATACATATGATATCACACACTACACAGTAGATGCGCATTTGTGCAGCAGAGATGCACTCTCCCGCAGTGAATGACGTAACAGACAACTAGTGTCCAATCCTGTTCCGTTCACACAGAGCGTGTGTTCCGAGAAAGCGGTTGTGAGTCCGGAAAATTTACAGGTGTGAGTTCGGTTACAGAATGCGGTTGTCACACCAGTTAATAACCAAACTGTGTGTGAGCATAATCGTATTAAGGAATTAAAAACAGAATTGACAACCGTATTCTGCTGCTGTGTGAAAGTATAGAACGTACTGTTTTTAATGGTTGGGCAGGACATTCAAATGTAGAACCTACTCAAGTAGTAAGCGATTTCGGATGCAGCATCAGTTTTGCTCCTTTTACACTGAAACGCTACCCTGGAGTTTTCAAAGTTAAACGGGGTCTGCAGCATTTTCAAAAGTCCTGGATTAGTGCAAACTATAGGCGTAACCATAGCAAACGGGACCTTAAAATAGCCCCCCCAACCCCGAAAAAAAAACCATACATGCACAAACATACATGTAAAAATACACGAAATGTAGATGAAAAGCATGTTCGTTAAAATTATGGCCTACAGCACCTGAATAATAATCACATGAGAATCACATATCTTCAAGAGAGTTCATGTGTAAATAAATGGAGGAACAACAAGATATGAGGATGCCAGAGTGTGTCTGCGTTAGGGCAAAGAAAGCACAAGGCTTACATTACATTACAATATTTAAAATTGTGAGGTAATAAGATTAAATATAAGATTAACATATTAGTAATACTGTTTAACATTGTGATGTAGATTATGCAGATGTATTATGTAGATTTTTTTTTATATCTGTATGTCTGTTTTCATAGAAATGGTTTAGGTTCAGATTCAGATCAATGTGATTCTCTTTACATTATTTAAGCCTTCAATGGATAGTTACCCAAAAAATGTATCATATACTCTCTGTCATGTTGTTCTGTGTTGGTTAAAACCTCACTGACTTCGAAATAGCTTCTTCTGCGTCCAGACAAAAAAGGTTTGGAAACAATATGAAAACAAAATGTCTTTTTGTGCAGGTTTTTTCGATACAGTTATTCTTAAAACCTCAATAATGAACACTGAATCTTGGATTGAAAGAGAAAAGTTTAAGTGACCAAATGACCCTATACCATCAAACAAACCTTTGTAGTTTAACTGTTCTGCTCTGTCTAACAGGCAGACTATGTCAGTGACATTAGACCGTGCTTAACTTCTTAGCGTAATGCAAAATCAATAGATCTTAAAATAGAAAACAATACATGGTGGTCATGTGGGATATGAATCTGAGTGTGCAAGTGATGACGTGTAGCAAAAATTATGTATAAGCTGTCACTGGGATGGTACCTTTTCAAAATGTACACTTTTGTACCTATTAGGTTCAAATATGCACACTTTAAGTAATAATATGTAGCTTTAAGGTACCAAAATGGAGCCTTTAGATACAAACATGTACTTTTTAAAAAGATGCCCCCCCAGTGACAGCTTTTGTAACTTTATTTCTTCGGAAGCAGCTACTATGAATAAATTCTATTTCAATTCTACAATGATCTCTTCTAACAATCCAAAGTCATTACTGTGGCAGATATCTGATTACATCCTAGTCTAAGGCCTTTTGTCTGGTTTGTAAAACTTTATAAAGATGTATTAATTTTTTATGGCGCAGATAGTTTAAGTGAAGTAAAATCTGAGGTGAAATCTAATATTTCCCGTTCAGATATTTCTCCGCGATTCCTGTCTAGACAATCACATAAATGGAGCTCAGGTGAATCCGAGGAAGTTTTTGTCTGAGCTACGACGCTTTCTATTTATTAATGACAAACCCAGATGTATTTTTCATTCGGAATCGAAGTCTTTCGAAACTGCATTATTTATGTCGTTGTGAATAAGGAAGGCGACAAGATGCAGCACATTAATGCATGAATATCACGAATGATGTCATCAAACCAGAAAAGTGATTTCTGCTGTTCTTTGGGCATTTGTTTCCTCGGGAAGCCTGCGCTACAAATCGAAAAGATGGCATACATGAGAGAGAAAAACTGTTAAACAGTTAAACAAGTGTCAGTTAAAAAAGTTAAACAGAAACTGCCATGACACAAATGAATAAAGTATGTTTTTTAATATCTTTCTTTCAGTGAAGCATCAGAAAATATATTTTCTATCCAACATGGACTAAACTGTTTTATTGCTTGAATCATTTTATTGCATCACTACATTTAGCAATGTTCATCAGTGAACTTCAGATTAATTGTCATAATAAACAACTTTTCTTTTTCAACCAGGCAACAACTTGGCATATTAAAATTAAATGAGTTTGCAGGTGTGTGTAAATAATCGTTTTGAAAGTGACTCACACAATCAGAGTCATACGTCAGTATATTGTGTATGTATTCAAGCTCAGCTGCTGAAGTGTGTGGTTTGGCATCCGAAAATAAGCACAAAACAGATGCGCTGGTGAAATAAGTTGCATGCCATCAGCGCAACCTGCAAATGATCATTTATTATGCTCGGATTTTAATAGCGAAAAGATTCAGTGGGTTGAAAGATTGCTTCAGGTGTCTGTGTGTGCTTGCGGCTCGACTAGTATGGAAAATTGAGCTCAATCATTTGTAAAAATTTCTTATTTGGGAAGTCATCAGAAAATTCTTGTCAAATTAGATTCAATTGATTAAATGAATAGCTCGAGACAAATGTTCATTCTGCTGTGAAACAATAAACAGTATCTAAACTATGGAAATTTGTAGTAAACCCATCATGAGGAGTTATTTGATTATCTGAGCCTTTTGCACTTGGAATGCAGCCTTTATTGGTGGAAATATGGAGTGGTGAGCCATGACTATGTAAAGTGAGTCGCTTCTAATAGATATCACCTGGCTGGACTATATTACTTAGGAAAGAATGTTTAAATTATATTATCCTTCCAATTCTATCATACGAGATTTAAACACAATACCTTATCCTTAGCTTATGTCTCCTCATTTACTCCACTGAGGAATGAATAAGAAAAGGATTCTCTTCGCTATGTATTTATGGCAGGTCTTTGGCTTCGCTCCTTTTGGTGGAGGTCCCCAGTTTGTCTTACTAATTTCTGCTAAATGGCTCTCTGGAAACTTCACTGGAACACAATGGAGGTTATTAGAGCTTTAGGTGAAACCAGATGTTGGAGGGTCATAAAATCTGCATTTCTTTAAACGGTCTACTCCTGCGGCACTAGCGCTTCGTGCTTTGACCTTGCTTTCCAAGAAAATGCTTGAAATGGGAGGTCCGTCGGTATCCTAACATTTACGGAACGATGAAAAATTGATGTGAACTCTTCTTTAATTGTGGTCCTGTTTACAGCACACCAGGGCCTTGTCTGAAATTGAGGTTGTTGCCCTCATTTTTGGGCCCCGTTTTATTTTTAGCCATTTCTATCGATCATAATGTCATAATCTGACACCTTTTCTGTGATGAGTTTCTAAAGCACCCGACCTCAGGGGTCTCAGCAAGGTCTGCAATGCAGAATTTTTCTGTAGACAGAAGCTAAGTTTGAGAGCTTTTGTTTTATTTTTTATTTTTTGCATGCTGTGGCTCGCATACCTCTGACAAAATGATAAGGACATGTAAACAGTACAAGAGCTCCCACTTGACCTTTATTCTAATAATATTACCAGGCAAGGTGCTTTTCTTCACGCTCTGTTTTAGATGGTGTCATGTTGACACATTGGAAGAGGGGTCATAATGTAGCAAGGAAAATTGCTGTTGCGTCCAATCATTTGTGCTGATAACAGTTGTTGCCACAAACACATGAAAAGCATTTTAGGGGACAATCGTTTCAGAATCACACAACAGACGTTAGCAGTGTGACAGGTGTTTAATGGTAATGTTATACTCATGCCGTAGACCGTTGAGGAAATGTCACTGTGATGGACTGAGTCCTATGTTTCCTCCATGTGGCCCCTTGGGGTTGTGCACATTTTCAGCCGGCCTTCATCTACGGTTCTGCTTCATTCAAAACTGGTTGATTAAAAAAAATGACAAAGAGCAATATATTTTTATAAAGGAAACAATCTGGCCTCACAGTTAAACTTCATTAGCATAATAAAGGCAGAAGGAGATTAGGGTGGGCAGTGATTAAAATGACTGCAGCAGTTGTGATATCACGGATCAGTTATTTCTGTTTAGTCATTAAAGCTAAAGCCAGTGTCCGTATAATATCACCTCAAACACTAAGCCTTCATGAACATGAAACGAGGCTATAGGACAAGTGAATGTTGTGTGTTCTTGTAGCTTGTAGCTGTGCATGTTGTGAGTTTTTGATGGTTAGGCTAAGCACGTACTAGGAGCTTTTAAAGCTTTTTGCATGATTTTATTCTATTCAGATCAATAGTAACATATGATGTATCCTCCATAACTCTTGCTAATAATATTTCTGCCAAATCAAGGTCTTTTAAGTGTGAATATAGACCAGCCATTTCAGAACTCCCACTATAAATTAATTTATGGTTGTTGGTTTTTTTGCAGTCATGTTAAAATATCATATATTTATTATTGTGTTTCTTTCATAACTTTTTTTATGTGTTTGCAATGGGGAAAAAATAGTTTGGAGTCAAATACTCCTATGTTGACATTTGGAGTTATTCAGTCCCTTAAATGAAATCTCAGTGTTTCACTTAATTTATAGACCAAAGAACACATTAATTGATCGAAGGGAATCATTTTTATTTAACATGCTCCTTGAAGGTATATGAATGGCTAATGCATTAGAATGCATGAATTTTAATGTCTGTTCAATAAATATTCCGAACAAATAACATTGAGAGGGTCGCTGGCTCATTCGACTACATTAAGTCTGTATTTGTCCAATTACAGTTAAGCTTTAGAAGGATTCCTCAGCCTTGGGACTGAGCATCTACATGCTAGCAGATAAATTTACTAACTCATACTGCCTTCCGTTTTTGCCTCCAAGGCAGAAGAGTTAAGTGTTGCTATGAGATTACTTGGTAATGGGCTTTGGCATTGATTCAAAAATTCCCTCTGTTACTGTAGAGACCTTATTTAGTTCCACCATATCTCACAGGTATACTGCTTTTCACATACAAATGATCAAATTTGTTCAGGCTTTCTATAATTGGTCTGAAGTTAAAAGGCTCAACCAACTTGACCTTTCTATGATTGAGGGCAATAAGTTGTTCCTCAAAGTATATGCTCAGCATTGTGGGCATTATTTTGACAGTCCAGTCACAAAGCGTGGACTCTTGAGGGGATTTACTGTGATTAGTTCCGTCCATCTTGATCAACAGTAAAGGTTTCAGTGGCAGCACTGAATATATGATCAGCGCCAGCCTGTCATGTCTATACATATATATGTCTATGTGTGTGTGTTGTTGTTGTTGTTTTATTTTTTATTAATGTACATTTCTTTTGTCATTTATTTACATGTACTATTTTTTTTGTCTTTTACACAATCATATGTTATTCTGAACCTGTATGACATGATAAAATTGATGAAGAATATCCTAGCCATTCTTTTAAAAGTAAATGAAAACAAATAATTTGCTTAATGCATGGTCTCTATCTCTAATTTACACACACACACACACACACACACACACACACACAGATGTTGGTTTTTGTGGTTTATGTGGTTTATGGTGACTCTCCATAGGCGTGATGGTGTTTATACTGTATAAACAAATATTATATGTAAAATTAGTTGTCCCGTGGATCATATGCATATGAGAATTTTACATATAATATTTTGTTAAAGTATATACATCTTATGTTGCCTTCTAGTGCATCCATGACTGTTTATTAAAGCCTTTTGTGAAACTTTTATTTATTTTTTCATACAACCTTGATAAAACTATTAAATAGGATTAATACTTATGTTTAGCAAAATGTTTATATTGACCAAAGGTGACAGTAAAAATACTTTAATGCTACAAAAAAATGTCAATCATGAAAAATGTAACATGATTTGCATAAAAATATGAAGCTTAATTTAAGCTAAATTGCCTAATTTGCCTTTACAGGAATGTATGTAGTAAACATAAAAAATGTTGTTCAGTAGACAATGTTTGCATGGAAGAAAGCGATTGTGCGCTGTTTGCCTGTGGTTATTGTCATCTGCTAAAAACAGATTTTTCTGAATAGCTATAAATACTTGCTAATATTTTCTACCATTCTTCTCTCTCCCTTCCCCCTTCTCTCTTGCTCTCTCCCAAACATCTTCAGTAATTTATTCGCTTATGTGGCCATGTGTCCTTATTTCTGACTTTGCAGACGCTGACGTGATTTGAGTCACCTGCAGTAGATGATTTCAAATGGTGTGAGTTCTTTAGTTAATCTTGCGCCTGTGAAGGTCAGTTCAGTGTTTACAAAGTGCATTTAAATGTGCTTATGAAACATAATGGCTAAAGCAGGGAGGCAATGAAGCATGCATGTGTTTCTACTCATAGAGGTTCACTTGGGAGCACTAGGTCTTTTCTGCCTGATGCTGCAGTAAAGTAAACCGACTTTTATTTTAAGGTAATGTTTTGTGCATGCTTTAGTGCACGGATAGCTTGTTTGCGTTGAAAGTTTACATTCAAATTTGTATATATCTAGAACTCAACATATTTGTATAGCTGCTTCACCACAAATACTAAACGTCACTGAACGCAACTTGATAGGACTCCAAATTGATGTTGCAAGTTCAAATACACACTCTTTGCAAATTCCCGCACATAATTGTGAAGCATGCTGACAAAAAATAAATGCTTATTTCTACATATTCTCATCATGTGAACAATGCATGCGTTCTTTATTCGTCTTTTCTGCTTTTCTGTGACTTATTAATTTGTTTTTGGTCTGCCTGATTTATTGGCTGAACACATGGTAAAGTCTTCTATCGGACCTGTATATCCCCTTCTACACTAAGTCTCTTTAGGATGTCTTTTGCTTTGACCATGAAATGTTCTTATGGCATAAAGCATAAAGTAACTACACCTCTGTGTCTATTTCTTGCTAGTTAGAGACAGTTTTGTCTGTCAGGAAGAAAAAAAGAATCACGTCACTAAACAAAACCAGCTGCTGGATTCGCAGTGTTTCTGTATTTGTGTGTGGCAGCAACTATCCCATACTGAGAGAGGAGTTATAAGGTTAAGGGAAAGAAATGGGCAAACTTCCACATCTGTGTCATTTCAGCTGTCATTAGACTGACACCAATCCATGGCAATGAATTGGCTGAGCAGATGGAGAACCTCAAAGTGATTGAGAATGATGCAACATGCACAGTGGTTTCAGTCAGTGGCTTGCAGACTAGCTTCCTCCAGTCTGAAACTTAAGTATCTGTCTGCATCAAGTTCAAGTGAATTTAATTACGATTCCAGCGAGCACCTTGTAGCTGCAGCTGAAAGAATTCTTCACCATGTGATGCAACGGCCCTGCTCCGGACAAATAGCAGACGCCTGACAAGGTTCTCTCAACTTTTATTGTCTTGTTTATTATTGAATTTTAAATACCAACAACTTGGACTCACAACACAGTTTCAAAGCAAGGTTAACTAAGTAAAATTTGGGGCATTGACTTGTACAAATCATTTGACTCACAAACATAAATTGAATAATGATTTAAGCAAGAACAACTGGAGTATTTTGTTATGGAGATATTGTGAATTCAGAAGTACACAGAATCCACAAACTAATCACATAACCATTTTAACATATGTTTCATATAAACATTAATCTACAATTAATCTACAGTTAACATTATTACATAAGGATCACAGATTTAACATATGGGGGATATTAGTTGTTCATAATGAGGTCTTGCTGGCCGATCTTTACCACATAAGTAGAGATTTTGATGGAAATTCTTCGTATTTTAAGGCAAACTGAGACATGGCACATACTTATTCTCTTATAACTTCACACCAAATATTCTGACCTTGCTGACCTTTGCCAACAATTTTCTTACAATTAAGTTGCAGTCACATTAGTGAACTTTCTCAGGCAAAGTCAATAGTATAGTGATGCATGAAACATCACTCAGACAGAGGTCACATTCAAACCAAACAGCTTTCTGCTGCAAATTTCTGTCTTATGTCTACGTGAGGAAACATTTTCGAGCATGCAATTTTGCTCAACCACACTTTCAGAAGGAGTAAATTTATGTGTCCTAATTACCGTATCATGGTGTTTGATTGATGCTAACCACTCCCTAAAGCACATTTGAATTAAAACAATGTCGACACATCACTTAGTAATTCAAAGTTATTCAAAGATTCAACAAAATTTCATTTGTTGTCTATACAGATACAGTCGCCTTGTCTCTTTAGATATCTATATTTCATGATTTTTCATAATTTTTTTTTAAATTATGAAATATTAGGGGACTGTAACAATTTTAGCTTAGTGTAAATGAAATTATTCTATTTGTATGACCAAATGCATAATTGTGTTTATAGCTGCTCAGAATGGTCTACCAATGTGTTCATTTTTCTTACAAACCAATGCTATGAACTTTTAACCAAATTATTTGCCAATTGACCTATCGGTAAGCCCCACCCCCCCTTTAGTTGCTGTTGCTCACTCGGACAAGTTGTTTTAAAATGACAGCTGCCAGTGTGAAAACCTGATGTTTTTGGCTCAATTTTGGGCGCAGAAGTACCATCATTTAAGCTGGACTTAAATATGCCATGAAGGGATGTTTGAAATATTTTAAAATAAATATGTAAAAATACAGATCACAATGCAAACACTGGATCCAGGATTAACACTGTTCATGTACGGGTAAGTTTACATTAATTAACATTTAACTAGTTTAATATAGAGGCACTGAAATGTAGACCTTAGTTTATGTGCTTTTGTCTTAGACTGTAAATGTCGTGAGAAAAGCTTGTACATTAGCACTGACTCACTAATTTAAACGTTGGAGATATCTGGCTGAAGCACAAGATGACAAGATGAAAACTGTGACTTCATGAGAGTATGGTATCCAGAAAATGAAAATTTTTGTCTTCACTGGGATAATAGGGTTGAATGCTTAGGGACATTTTTGTTTGGGTTTAGGAAATGTAATAAAGTAAATCATGTTGCCTATCCGCTCAGGATACCTGGAGTTAGTATTACAAGTGCCCCAAGCAACTTTTTTTTTATAGTATAAACACAATCAAATCAACATAAGCTTTAGATCTTTAGGTGTTTCTCTACAGCACTGAAACTTAAAGATGTCAGAGTTCCCGTGCAGCTGATCCTCAACTGCCACTGGCTCATCTGCATTTGAGGGGGTGGGGTTTAGTTATAGGTCAATGTGTAATGCACTTCATGTCTCAATTAATGATATGGTTAAGGGGTAGTTCACCCAACAATAAACATCACAGATAGTCAAAACTGGGCATATATTCATAAAACATCTTAAGGCTAAATGTAGCTCATAACTCACCGTTTTAGAAAAAAACACTATAATAATGGGTGAGTCATTTTTCCTCAAAGAGTATTTCACAAATAATTTCAGCACTAAAACTAGCTCCTAATCTGTGAAATTTGAAGAGGACCCCACAGTCACTAAGACAAAGCCACATGTTAACCAAAAATGGCTGTTGCTGGCAATTTGGCTGAATTTGTCAAATATATATATATTTTTAATGTTTCTATGAATCTAATGAATCTATGAATCAGTCAATCACTGTGTGCATAGTTATTCTTTAACAATTGAGAACTGTATTCTTATTGTTAATGGGTTTTGAGAGAAAACTCTTCTTTTAAAAACTTTCACTGATATTAAGGATAACTTATTGGCGAGATAAAAAGTTTTGTGAATACGGGTCCAGGTATGGAAAAAAATGTCATTTTGAGTCAGCTATTCCTTGAAACTTTAACATTCTCACTACCTTCTCACAGAGTGGTTGTGCGAGACGTACAGGTTCCATTACGAAACACCATTTCGGAGGCCAAGCACTCCTTTGGAAAGTCCGGTGGGCCACATGTGGTCTGACGCCGCAGGGCCACAGCACAGTAGTCTACTTGCTCAGCATCCAGTCCGTTCTCCAGCCAGCGAAAGCAAATGATACGCTGAAATGAGCGGCGGAAGTTGTCCGACACGAAACCGTAGAGAATGGGGTTGGCGCCGCTGTTAGCGTAGCTTAGAATGACAAACAGCTGAGTCACCATGGGGTCCGGTGGCTTGCGGAACACACTAATCAGCTGCACAATATAAAACGGCATCCAGCAGAGCACAAAAACGGCCACCACCAGCAGCACCATTCGTGTGATCTTCTTTTCAGAGCGCCGCCGCTGCAGCCAGCCCGCTTTCAGACCCACCGCTCGCATGCGCACCACGATCAAGCAGTAGCACAGACAGATAGCACCCACGGGGAGCAAGAACCCGAGGAGGAACGTGTAGACCACAAATGCTTCTGACCACGAGGACTCAGGCCATAGGAAGTTGCAGTCCACTCCTCCGTCCTGCGCCGGGACCGTGTCTGCGAAGATAATAATGGGCAGGATTACGAGCAGCGAAAGCCCCCACACGCAGACGTTGACCACTTTGGCGACGGTCGGCCGACGGTAGCGAGCCGCTTTGATCGGGTGCACCACTGCGATGTAGCGGTCCACGCTCAGCACGGTCAGGCAGAAGATGCTGGTGAACATGTTGATGCCGTCCACGCTGAGGACCAAACGACACATGAGCGAGCCGAACGGCCAGTGATGCACCGCGGCCGAGGTCGCCAGGAAGGGGACGCTCAACATGAAGAGTTCATCTGCAATGGCGAGATTGAGAATGTAGATGTTGGTGGCCGTCTTCATCTTGGCATACTTGAGGATGACGTAGATGACCATGGCGTTCCCCGTAACGCCGATGCAGCACACCAGGGCATAGATGGAGGGGATGATGATCTTGCTGGCATCAGGTTCTGGCTCATAATACTCATAGTCACCGGTAGAGTTGAAAGGTAGGCCAGTTGGGAACGTGAAGCTCTCACTGCCATTGTATCCAGCAAGCTCTGCCATTTTTGGTTGTATTGGTTTGTACTTTATTTTATGCTTTGCACCCAAATTAGTTTTTTTTAAATGTGATTTCCAAAAGTCAGTCAATGTGTCAAATGGTCAGACATATCTCCAACCATTAAGTGTCCTTGAAACCAATAGGATGGTACTTGCAACCAACCGACAGCCTCACATGGGTCTCCTCTCCATCACCTGAGGGACTCCAGTTCCTTCAGAACTCGGAGATAATAAGCAGAAAAACTGAAATCCGAAGGCGAAACTGTTGCATCTGCAGAATTCTAAGCATTCTAAACATACCTCTTCGATTTCTCAGCAAACCTGTGAGAGTGTGAAGGTGTTGAAGGGCATGGCTCGCTGAGCATCATTCAACTCCTCATTCTTGGCAGAGGGAAGGCATTCCAGCTCATTAAAAAGAAATTGAGTCTGTGAATCAAAGTATTACGACGTTACTCTCCATGCGCTCTTGCCGCAAGAACAGCCTCCCAGTGGAGAAAGTGATCGACGGCATATTGTTAAATCAAGATTAGTTCATCAGAAGTTGAAGCTGTTCTTAAAAAAGAAATGGAGTTTAGGTCTAATATACTTAGTTTGCTTTGTATTGTTGGTATTCCTTTTGTTCCAGGTGTCATTAAGATCTATAAAAAGGAAAAGGAAAAAAACATGTTAGTTAAAGCCACTGATGAAAATCGTAAGGTTAATAGAAATAGCATCTGCTTAGTGCAAAAAGTGAAAATATCCAAATATCGCTCACGTCTTTCAGCCCTTTTGACCTGGAGAGGATTTTCATTTTCTCCAAAATAATGTTAGTCTCTTTCCAAAGTTTTTTTTTTTTTTAAGGGTTAGGTTAGGCTTTTGTTGTGCTTTTGTATCTGGACTTGTGGTATTCCCAATCAAAAAAATGCTACTCTTATAAAATAATTGCTCACAAATTTCTTATGTTATGCTATTACCATATTATTGGATTCAATATTTTAAACTATTCATTTTCTTTAAATGAGCACAGGTTTTGTTGTTGTTCAGCTCCACTGCAGGGGCGGATCTAAAAAATGATTCATGAGGTGGCAAGGGAGTGGCATTAAAATTATGAGGGGTGTCAACACTTACATGGTTTTTGTAGAATCAAGGAACGCAATTCCTATTCGGTGTATACACTAAAGTGCACGTTTTTACATTGTCCTATTAAAAATGAAATGTGTGATTGACTTGAACCTGATATCTGGATTGGAAAGTCAGATAAATTAAATGAGATGGTACGGTATATTTAACTTCTCTTTATTGAGTTCTATGCAAACCTGTAGCGAGTTTAACTCTATGCCAAGTTTAATTTACAAAGCATGACAAACAATGCAGACTGCATATGGATATAAAGTCTCAGTGGATCAAGTCTCCTTAAATCAAAAACACATAATAAATATACAGAAACCACATTTAAATCACCAAAAAATATCTTCAAAATGAATACAGTAAATCACAGTATTTCAAGAGTTCAAGCTTTCTTAATAATAAAAGGTAAGCAAATTTGGCATGCTGTCTGGGGAGCGAGCAAGGAGAACGGCGAACTCCGAACCCTAATGGATAGAACCCTAGCGTGGGCAAGAGTTCGGCGTGAATAGGAGAGGAAGCGGCAGAGAAGGGGTGGAGGAGGGATGCACAAAAGCGAGATGCGGGGAGAATTTATAGCGAGGGGGAAAATTTTGATTGGGCGCGAGTGAACAAGGGATGATTAGGAAAAGAGCTGCCAGCTGTGTGCGATTATTCATTCAGCGATCCTCTCGAAACCACGTTATTTGCAAAACGTTTACTTTAGTGCAACAAGAGCAACAAAAATGACCTTTTAAAGTATTCAAATATCTTTGATGCGACATAAAAACAAATTCAATAATTTTAGTGCAAGTTAAGGAACAAAGTACTTTTAAGTCCAAGTATCTCTTCTTACTGGAATTAGTTCACCTGTTTGGAGTCTTTGGGTTTGAGTCGTTCGTTCATCACGTGATAGCCCCAAAAGCCAAAAAAATGAACTACTCGAAAGCATGGGCGTTGATTTCATTGCATGCAGCTGACAGGAAATTGAATTGGAATTGAATTGGAATTACAGGAGGTGGAATTCAATTCAGGAAGAATTCCACTGAATTCTGTTTATTGCTGAGCATTAATTTGTCATTGCACTTAAGGACATACATTTGAACTTTATTTAT
>JAUMHG010000043.1:3485475-3505564 GCA_032359395.1 Enteromius anoplus | reverse complement strand
TACTTCACATACACAGTGACATTGACATTGGACCTTTAAGGACCAAAATCATATCAGTTTATCCCTGAGTCAAAGTGGTCATTTTTACCAAATTTGAAGAAGTCCCTTTAAGGCAGTCTCATAATAAAAATAATCCCAACATTACTCAGTAATATATTGGGATTAGTATGTCTCAGACCATAGAGTAAATTCAAGTAAAAGTAAAATTGGATAGCATCTTAATACCCATCATATGCTAATTACAAATTAAAAACAAACCAATATTTTCAATTAAAATTGTAATTAATAAAAAGGAAATCTGAATAAATACTATAATTCTTTATAAATAATACTGAACTAAGACCTGGAAAATGTCAAAATGTTTTAAAAATTACAAATAAAAATTGAGGCAAATGTTCAAGTGTGGATTAAAGGGTTACTCCTCCCCAAAATGCAAATTTTTCTCATATCTCATATCTCATTTATCACCCCCGTGTTGTTCCAAATCTGTAAAAGCTTTGTTCATCTTCTGAACACAATTTAAGATATTTTGTAAGAAAACCGGAAGGCTTTTGACTGTCCCATTCACTGCCACGTAACGAACACTGTCAAGTTCTAACTGCCATCAGTGGATCAATGTCTATTTAATTTATGCTTTTCTGTGTCAGCCACAACAAAATGGCGCTAGGATGATGCAGAGAGACACAGAGGAGACAAAATGTTGAAAAAAAAGTATTTCTTTTTATTTTCTTTGCATACAGATTGAACCACTGATGGCAGACGGACTATTTTTGTTTCATACTTCTCTGGACCTTGACAGTGTATATTTCTTAGCAGTCTTCTTAGCAAATATGAAATTGTGTTCAGAAATGACATGGGTGTAAGTGATTAATGACAAAAGTTTGGGGTGGAGTAACCCTTTGTGTCCTCAAAAGCACTGAAAAGTAGATCATCCGTACCCTCTGCTTCATCTATATGATTTTTTTTCCCTTTTTTCCTCTCTGTCCGGGGATGCTTGTCTTCAGCATCTCCTTTCGATTGTTGTCCTGCCGAGCATTCATCTCTCTAGCAATGCAGTAACAACAAATATGATGAGCTGCGATGAATGAATCTTGGCCTGAACGTCTTAAAGACTGACATGTTCATGAAGGTTTTATTCCCTTTCTAAAACCGGCATCACGTCTGAACAGTGTACAAGTCCATTTCTAATGCACAGATATTTTAAAACCTTACACAAGTCATGCATGCTTAGAGCTAGTAGCATAAAAAGAATGTCATTTAACTTCAGATTAGAGTCCTGCATTTACGCCCAGGCCCGATGGGCCCTGACTTTCTTACGCCCCTCGGGCCAGGCTTCGGGGCCAATTTTGACATCACAATTCAGACGCGGGCCGGGCCTCTGGACTGTTTTAGGCTTCTCCTTATTTTTATATTTTATACATCAATCAATTAGTGAATACAACACGAGATGCTCTCTGTAGCTAAAAGCGACTCTACGGTGTTTATTGTTCCGCCGCAGAGAGAGAGCTGCCGTCAGCGCAACAGTTCTGCGTTCAGATGCACGCAATAATTTTGCCGCAATGCCCCAGCAAAAGTAATTATGATGAATGTGTCAGGGGAAAACAAAAGGAAGACATTTGAATTATTAACTCATAAACTCAGAGAGCATTAAGGCGAAGGCTATAAAATCCAAGTGCTGGCTGGTGCCTCTATGTCCTGCAGAACACGCTTTATAGCGTCACTCTCTGCACAAACCCTCAATGTCGCACACATTATTCACATATTAGCGTTTAAACATTGTTATATGTTTAAACTGTTTAAGCATGCCTTTCAATTTTTTAAGGCAAGTCATGATGATTTGATCAGTCATACTTTATGATCAGCTCACAGCTTGATACTTTAAAAAACAGATTTAACGAACAAAAAACGTCTAAACCAGCTTAATAAAACAAACGGAACAAAATATAATCTTTCTGCCATTGCACTCAAAACTGAACTATTTTAACAGCTGAAGCAGCAGTATAAGATTTCGGTAGAAGGGGAAAAGACAAGCTCGGGTCGGACTTGGGCTGGTAATTCTGACAAGCTGTTGGACACAGGCCGGGCTCGGGCCTAAATCTGAGGCCCTTGCAGGGCTCTACTTCAGATGCACTTAGTTTAAGTATACTGGATATTTAAAGGATTGAAGCAGGCATGACATCTCACACACTGTTGTATTTACTGAAGTCCCTCTCACCTCTCTTGGCACACTTTTCTTAGCGGCTGGTGTTTTGGAGTTGAGTGTTTTAGACTTGTCTGGTAGGGGAGTACAAGAAAACAATTACCCAAAGGAATGTTCAAATGGCCCTGAACACAATTACTTGATATTATCAGAGAGAAGTGGAGAACTTGATAGTGCTCAAGGCTGTGTGTGTGTGTGTGCTTTGATAAAACATTTCTAAAAACGTAGAATATGTTCTATTATGGATATAGGTTAACTAGATGTATATAAAAAAAAAAAAATCTATGGAATGTCCTCAGCGTGTTTTTTTATGTAAAAATAGGTTTAGGAGTATAAAAATCATTATGTCTCTGGAAAGTTCCTATAAAACATGAAAACTCAAAATGTGTGTGTCTGTATGCGTGTACCTTTGGCTGGATCAGCCCTCTCCAGTACAACTCGTAGGCCATCGAGGTTTGATATAGGCACTCCAAGATCAAGAACCTCTGTCTCTCCACTCTAAAAATGTCAAACATTTAGTATTAGACTCTATTCTCAAGAAACGACTTTACAAATTAATTAAGTTCCAGTTTCAATCACATTTAAAGGTGTCATATGATGCGATTTAAATTCAACCTGATTTAAGCTTTTCAACCTTCTGGAACGCCTTGCACCACCAACACAGTTTGTGCTTGTTTTTAACTACTCTAAAGTCAGCGCCTGCTTTCAGGCCTAGCTTTATATGTGTCGCATAGATCTTCTTCTATGCTTTTGAAGGCTAATGCTGAACGTTTGAGCTCTGTGATATAGTAAAAGCTTCATAGAGCACTGGCTAAAAATAAACTAGCTTTCATGCTTTGGGAGGTGCCTTTGTTTCAAGGCATACGCTCGTTTCTCTCTGCTTAGTGCTGTCTTCCATTAACTTCTAAAAGCTGGCTCAGATGACCACCGTTTGACGTTTAAGAGGGGGGAAAAACAGCAGCGTTCCTGCTATACCACATAAATCCACACCCTTAGAGACCGAACCAGCTGCATGAACATTTCACATCAGGAAATGCTATTGATTTAAATTTGAGTCTAAATCACAGACAATGCTATCTTCTGCATAAAGACTGAATTCAGTTCTGCACTGACAGTATGCACAGTAAAAATACACAACGTATGCCAGCCATATGTGTAACTTACTATTTGTGTAACTTACATCACTTACTATTCTCGCAACCAAGTCACCAAGGTGGAGTCCATACTTGGCAACCACAGGACGCAGAACCTCAGTCACAGGTTTTGTGGGCTTTGCTTTCAACCCAACCGATCTGTTAATGGGTACCAGGTCTAGTCTGAAAATAGCAAACAGGGTGGATTTATTTATAGACTAGTGGCGACCACAGCACACAATTGTATGA
The DNA here is from genome assembly GCA_032359395.1 of Enteromius anoplus. Classification (NCBI taxonomy): domain Eukaryota; kingdom Metazoa; phylum Chordata; class Actinopteri; order Cypriniformes; family Cyprinidae; genus Enteromius; species Enteromius anoplus. Next base: position 3,501,982 of record JAUMHG010000043.1, on the reverse strand, counting down.
TAGTCTTTTCTACATTTCTGACACAGTCTACATTTGGGTGCACATATTTGGGTCATTGAATACTTAGGGATTATCATGACTTTCAAATGATGACCAGATGTGTGCAAGATAGATGTTAATAACAAATTGTACCTGAACAAAGTGCGTCTCTCAAGACGAAGTTCTCGGGAGCTGAGTGTAATACTTTCTTGGTCCAACACCAAAGGCTAAGCAGGGTGCAAAGAGAATCTTAGCATTCACAGAATAACTAAAGGAGACGTCCTAAAAGCTGTGAAGGTCTCTCTACCTTCTCTCCTCCGGTAAGGAAGAGGTCGACAGCAGCCAGGTTGATGTGCCGTTTCTGACAGAGCTCCAGCAGCACCTGTCTGATGGAGGCGCCCTGTCGAAGAGGAATGGAGCAGCTGGAGCCGTCGGGTAGCATTACAGTGCACGTCCTGCTACATCGCTCTTTCTCCTTTTCCCAAACAGAACCAGAACCTCTCAGCTCACACTGCTTTTATACATACAAAACAGTATGAAACAATCAACAAAGTTAGTTCACTGATGTGTCAAGTTCCTGCATTGCCTGGCAATTGTAGACAATTTAATGAATTTTATTATGTCAAATTATTTGCTCATATATTCTGATTATTTTTATTAAATGAAGCACTTTATAAAACTCTCGGGAATGCACGATCTGTTGCTTTGACTTGCTGAAAAAGTATCCCCTTGCATATCTAATTTCTAAGTATTGTAACTCCCTAGAGTCCGAAAGGGTGCACTCCCTAACTCCCAATCCTCTTACCTCATTCTTTCCTCCGGAAGACGAAGTGTTGAGCTCTTGACTCGCACCAGAAGACAGAGAACCCTGAGACTCTCTCCGTCCATTACAGTCTGTGCATACATAAAGATAACCAATCAAAACAAGGCAGACGTCTCATATCAAATAACAGCCTACATTAAACTGCTTTCATATGATTACAACGTACAGACAAAAGATTTAGCAAAAATAAACATATTATAAGAATATATGTTAAATTAATAAATTAGTATATTCAATTAAAGACATTTTTCTCTTTTGATATCAAAGAAAAGTTAATTATGAACTACTTTTAAGTGGTTGCTGTGGACATAATGACACAACTCATTTACACAATTAATACTGAAACATAAAATTCAACCTCACAGAAGGTTCAAAAATAGAAATAGACGTGTGAACATTGAGTAAGTTGGCAGGACATCAATAGATCCCATTTGACAGGTAATGGGAAAAAAGGGTCAATCAAGGTCGATCCAGTTTATGATTATGATCTTTTCCTGTTGAAAGAACACTCTTTATAGTGTTCACATATCGTAAACCCTGTCTACGTATTAAGAATAGTCAGTACTGCTACATCGACCGCAGAAAGAGTCAGATCTACAGAAATATACAATGTTATATATATCGGGAAATTAAATAATTGCTTATAAATGATAATTTTGAGACTCACTATAAGGTAAATCTGGTGCATCTCTTTTTTTCTGTCCTTTCCCAATACTTGGATATCTGTACCAGGAAAAGAAGCCGTTTTTCTTATCGGAGTGTTTTTCTCTGAGGTCGTCACTCGACCTGCCTGTTTTGGGCCTCCTATTTTCCTGCAACACAACATGGCACAATCAGACAGAATACTACAGCAGTGAATCAGGCTAAAGCTATAGGAAACGTCAGCATACATTACATTCAGTAAAAGCATTCTGTAAAGCTAGCACGGAACTAAGCCATACTAAAACATTGTTTTATATTATTACTATGTAAAGTGCAGTTAAAGCATTACAAATATTTTTAAAGTATTAATAATAAAAATGTAAAAAGTTTTTTTTCTCATATTAATTTAATTTTTTTCAGGGTAAAATTTTTTAATCTATTTAAAAAACAGATGTAGCAGAGAAAATTAATTACATTAAAATCAGAGGTAATTCATGTCATTTGAAACAGGTGAGTTCTATATTAACACAGAAAGTGGTAATGTTGCTTGGCAACCATAATCAACTAATAAAGAAGTGAAGTAAACAAAAACCATAAGCATTTATGATATTACTTAATGTATTCTTTTTTTACTTTACTTTATTACTGCTGTAGTGAGATTAGCACCTTCTTAGGTGTGGAGAAAGTGGAACGGTCAGAGCCAAAGCTGTGTTTGGAGGGTGCAGGGCTACATGGAATCGGGCAGGGGTCAGGGAGAGGTCGGCCCTCGACATCAGCCAGCATACACTCCTGATAGAGAGTAGACTTCAGGAAGCGAGCGTAACTGTCCATCTTCATCAGGTTAAAGATCTGCAAGGATGAGTCAAGGTTTATAGAAGGTTAGGTCTGCTCAGTCAAACAATGACAACTCCTATGTGAATGTGGGAGTTTAATCATGTGTGTACACGGACCTGCAGCTGTGGCTGTTTGAACATGTTAGGCTGTGGAGCTGTCAGGACGTCATCAGCAAGCTGAGCTTGACTATCGATGTTCACCGGCATGGTAGCTTTACTTGAAAGGAAACGATTGTAGATCTCTTTGGCCTTCTGGGACAGCTGAAAACAACAACTACGATTAAATGAAACACTCACGACTCTAAAAGGATAATTTAATCACCTTAATGTCCATTAAAACACATAAATACACCAGTGATTTATTGTTAACCAAAATGACTATTTCTGTTAATTAAAGCTGAAATATATATTGATGAAAAACTTAACAAACCTAACTAAAACGAAATGTTTAAATTATTTTTTTTATAATACTAAAATACTAAAAAAAAGCATACATTGACCATAAATAGAAATCTAGTAAAAATAACAAAACCACTTATAATTCAAAATATGATTCATTTCTGTAAGAGTATCAAAATAATACTAAAATACACGGACACCCTTCATCTTTGAATTTTTGTTTGCTCCTCACACAAAGCTATTAAGCTGCTTCGAAACACTTGGAATATAGTGCACAAATCCTACAGACTTCTTTTGCTGTGATTTTTTTTGCCGTTTCATTTTTCTACAGAAGAAGAAAGTCTTTATGATTCCAAGTAAATGATGCCAGTATTTTCATTTTTTGGTTGAAATATCACTTCAAGGGTCATTGAGCTGATTGAATATGTATGACTGAGGGAACTGTGTATGTGTTTCAGATGATTACCTGCTTTTTGTCATGTTCTGGAACTTGGCTAAAACATTCACAGGCCTGCCAGAATAAGATGTTTTCCTCACTAAACTCCTTCTTTAGAAACTCCTGCAGGAACACAGAAAAGTACATTTGGTTCTAAACTACCATCCTGTGACATTAATCCACTTCTGCTTTATGATATGGTGTCAACAAATGAAACAACACAAAGCATCCATCTGATATACGCAGAGGCGAACCTGTCAAAAGCTCACAAAGGCCATAAGAATTGTATATTGTTGACAATAAGCAAATGTCTAAGACACTCTCCAGTACTTACAGAAAAATAGCGGACACCAACAGCATCTTGGAGCAAACGCTCAAAGCTGACGGCCCATGATGCAACTCGGCGCTCTGAGAAGCGACAATGGTTGGTGACGCTGGGCAGGCTACCATTACTTTCCAAACTGCTCACGCTGCCGCAGTCATGACGCTGGAGACCGCTGCGCTCTGGACAAGGCAAAGAAGAAATATGAGAGTGGAGATGATTTAGGTTGGGATTCTTGCACTCTTCTGGTCTGGATCACTAAAACAAAACGACTTCTCTGTTCTGAGATGAGATGTCTGTAATACTGTGTCATGAGGTGATGACTGGGAATGATTTTTCATGTTAGGATTACAATACGCAGATAAATACTAAAAATCATCAAAGTGCATACTTGCAATCAGTAGTGTTATCAACTGAATTGAGAGAAAAAAAGGTTTGCTTCAGTTGGAGGTTGAACAGAGGTCAAGCAGTCTCACTCCATTGGTTGAGCGAGTGTTGCCGGGCTGGTCAGGTTTGCTCAAACTAAATAACGTTGAGAGGGCACAGAGCCACAGTGTTTACACATTTTGGGAAATCGATGTAAAAAAAAGTCTTATTTATGGTTTAGAGTTAAAGGAATATTAGACAAATGACATACTTTAAAGTCCTGCTGATTTGAATTAAAAAGAAAAAAAGGGATTGAGTGATTTGTGGAAACTAAAGCTAGATTATATGTATCTTGTGCTGTTTTGTATCTTTGTTACAAACCGTTGCGGTCCCTGTCATGAGTAATCTTTGTTTTCCTTACTTTTTCGTTAGACAAGTCCAGACAAGCCTCGAAGCTTTCTCTCTAAATATTGTTGCCATAACTGCTGTCAGACAAATTAAACGAAACTTCCTCATTGGTCTGTTGAGTGTTTCAATGACACTTTTTGCTTCTGACCTGCCCACCTGTTATAAGGTCTTTAAATAAATAATTAAGTATAGTAAAAACAGTAATACTGAAAGATATCATCAAGTTATTATGTGTTATTATTATTTTTAATATATATTCATTTCAAGAAATATCTCTAATGTTTTAAACAATTGTGCTGCTTAACATTTTTACGGAAATTGGTTTGTTTCTCACAGTTTTTGCAGTTCAATAGAATAGCATTTATATATATATATATATATATATATATATATGTATATTATTCTTATTTTTAATTAGAGAAAGTGTGTTCTCTTTGTTTAAGTGTACAACTTAAGTGCACTTGCTTAAATTATGATCTTGTCCTTGAATTGTAACACTTCTCTTGTATCTCTTTATAGACAAATGTAACACTTTAAGACAAATAAAATTACATTAAAATCAACGCCTCACAGAAAAACAGAGTCTACAATATTTTCACAATAGCAATCTCTACATCAAGATAACAGTCAAGAAAATTAAACAACTTCCTGAATTCATTGATTTCGCTGGTTAGAAAAAGAGTTGAGAGTACTCACCTCCATCTGATGCAGCCGACTGAAAGAAAAGAAAAAAAGACATGAATGAGAAATTTGTATCCTGACTTCGGTGGGGTAAAGGAGGAGAAAAAGAGGACAGAGGTAAAGTTACAGGGCTGGAGAAAACGCCTGCAGACATCTCTGCAGTCTCTCTCATCTTAACTGAATGTGTGTGATGTGTGTTTGTCGAGAGGGGAGGGTTTTTACATATGGTCGTTGATGTAGCTGTGTGTAGTAACACGCAGCTGTTCGCACCTCTGCCTTAGTTTCCGCCCACAAACACACACACATCAGATGACCTGACCCAGACCTATCCAGACACTTACAAAGAGCTAACATTAGCAAAGAGCTTAAGTCAAGCTTTTCAGGTCATAAAAACACTCTTACATCTCTTGGATGAGAAGAAGAATGCAAATCAAGCAAGCAAGTCTCAGATATGAGGAGTTGACCAATATAGTAGAACCATTTTAATAACTCATAGCCTATTAGTTTACATCAGCATCCCAGAGACCAAGAGAGGTGTGTGTATACGCTCGTATGTGTGTGTAGGCTGGGAGCACAGCACATGGACAAACACACACCGTGTTTGTTCAGTGGGAGGAAGTGTAATGGAATGAGGGCAGTTATTGGGACAGCAGACGGACACACAAAGGAACAGAGACTTTTGTGAGGTGAATGCAAATGAGATTTTACAAATGTAAAGGTGGGAGATAGAAGTTCTTTGTTGGCCCATAATAAACTGATAGAATCAGATTCGTGACTCACAAAACCTCTGGACAATGTTTACAGAGTGATATCATGCATGAACATGCGCTTTTCTGTCTTGTGCCATGTTACCAGACGGATTTGTTGTGCAGAGAGTTTTAATTTCAGCCGCAGGCACTTTTCATTGTAGTCACCACTAAACCAACGCCAAACTTACAGCAGTCCAAAAAATCTTTCCTTCTAGACACAGATGCACTCAGTGCTTTGAAGGAATGTTCCAGGTTCAACAGTAATGCGGTTACATTAGACGTCTAATGGGCAAGACATTACAGAGTGTATAAAATCAGAAATGAGCAATTACATTTACAAAAATGAATACTTTTAGGGTCTATTGTTCTAGGAAGATGAGATTATTCATACACAACATCCCACCGGTTTCACAGACAGAAATGGACATCTGAGCCGCTTCAATTGAAAGAAAAGTGCACTGACTGATCTGATAACATGTCAGTGCCTTTGTTTTGTCTTAAGATGCACACCAGGAATGCTTTTTTTTTTTTGTAAGGCGTGTTTAGAAAAATTACTTATATGTTCTAAAGGAACTAAGCCCTGTCTGTGAAACCAGGCTCTAATATATAAAAAAATTTCATCTAATATTTGGTATAATTAACAAGTAGGGAACAGGCCGATACTTTTATTTCAGCACTTTCAATGCATTTATAATTGTTCAAAACACTAGGTGCAGAAACCAAAAGAATATGTATAATGTTAGTTTTTTTTTGGTCTATAATGTTAGTTATATTAATACTTATATGTTACAGTTTATTTGCTTAGTTTATTTGTTTAGCACATAGATATTTCCTTGAGTTATTTCTGCAGTATTAGACTAGTAATCACACTTCTCACAACCATAACGTTTAGATATTGTTTCTATATTTTGGGAATAGGAACAGTTGTTCTGGAGCAACGCCCCATAACTTCCCCAGTGTGTTCAGTACTGTAAACATGAATGAATAAATGATTTTCATGGTTTGTAATTATGTTGTAATTTACCTCTGCTGAACTCACAGAAGTAAAGAGTTTTCATATCTGTCTTTAATGGTAATGTGTTAAAACAGCAGCTCATCAACATTCAGAAATGGCACATTCCAGTCCCGGTGCGTCACTATTATCAAATCTTAGCTCTTCTGCCACTATCACCATGACTAACGGAGAGCTATTTATATGCTAATATAAGTCAAGGATTCTGAGAAAGGAGAACAGCCAAAAGGGGACACATAGGACTTGATTCATTGTGGTTCATGTGAAGGACATCTTTCTGTTATCTTATAATAGGATTGACCAGTTATACATGAAGTGCTAAGCCCGGATGCTTTAGTGATGATCAAAGACAGTAAAAGAATCTTCAAATTATTGAAAATGTTACAAGTCAAAAAAGAACAGGAAATGCTTCCAACCTTTTTTTTTTTTTACATTTTTTATATTGCTATAAACGTTGCTATTAGTCCCTGATTATAGTCAAAGTGATATCCCCATTCCTTATTCAATATATATTTCAGTTTATTATCTGTCAGCCATTGCCAGGGATCAGACATTTGGAAAAGTAACAGCACAGCTCTCCTCAACCAGCTGCATAATTTGAGCAATCATTCATCTCTGTAGCATAAACAAGAGGTGCATTTAAAATCCTTACCCTATAGTAAGAGCAATAATAAAGTGATGCTTTCCTTAGTGACAGCAGCTAACAATGTACAAATATTATAGCATTCTACAAACATGAACATATGTAAACACAGCTAAAGCCTCATCTGCAATGTGTCTTTTTCCATCACATCCCAGTCCAAGAATGCTCTTAACACAGTGCACAGACACAAGAGGGACGGCCTTGAAAAACCACAACCCTCCAGGCCACTTCAAAGCACAAATGTGTCTTAAAATGGTGAGTTGCACAGGCCGGCTTACACTGAACATCTCAAACTAGAGTCTACTAACATGATTCATGAGACCTTACTTTGACAATCTCAAACCGAGACCCCTAGATAAAGACTTTCTCACACAACATTCAACCAAACCCACTGATGTAAAACCTCACTCCTTATAAGACCAGAAGTGGCCTCTTCTATGCTTCTAATTGTAGCGAGGGATGAAGTTAGTAATGGGAAACAGAGAGAAGAAAATGAGAAGCTAAGAAACGGTGGAGCCTGAATACTGTTCGGGTTGCGCCACCACCCTGGTGTATTTAGTCAGAAACACTATGGCAACAATTCATCTCCGACCACAGACTCTGAGGCCACCAATGACACGCGTTTCAGGCAGGAGTGCTCTATAAATATCACACGGGGTTTCAAGGCAGCAAAAACTGGTAGGCATACAGCGTTGCAGGGTTCAGCGATGGCTTACAGACATCTGGTTGTTGTGACCTGTCGAGTGACATTTCTGTGAACCAATCAGATGCCTGAGAAGTAAAACCAAGGAACTGTATTTATGGATTCTAGGAGGAAGTGATGAGGTAGTTTCTGTGTTTAGAAGAAAACATGTTTGAGCCTGCAATAGAATAGCAAAAGGAAAATCTGGGAAAATAACAAGGCTCATTTTCCTTCTTTGCTTCAACTTTGTGTTTGTATATGAGACTTGCACTTGGAAAATTATATTTCATAGTTGTAAATACATTGGAGTACGCTGGAAAATACATCTCATCTACAACAAACAGATTTCAGTGTGTATATAGTCAAGCTGTTTCTTGAAAAATAGTTGCTTTAAAACCATTTTCACTCGAAATTGCTCAAAATAGCTATTTTAAAAATAGCAACGACAAAGAAATGGCCAGACACGCATAGAATTTTACGCAGAAATACCATTTTTGGTAATATTTCAAAAATGTTACATTTACAATTAATAATGTTACAATGTACTATGATATTTTGGAAAAATAATTTTTGAAAAAGTAATTTTTGTCATCTTCTAAATCAAATTTTTTTGTCTAAACAATGAAAGTCACACAAAGGAAGATATTTTGAAGAAAGTTTGTAACCAGGCTGGTTTTCTTTTCCTACTATGGAAGTCAATGTTGACCCAAAACAGCCTGGTTACAAACTATATCTTTAACTATGAGTAATACCTATGCCTTGTAAACGACTTTAAGTAGAAACCGTTTCATTGCATTTCTAGGCCACACATACTGCTGCAAATATTCCTTACAACCATAAATGACTTTCTTCTGATGTCTTCTTCTCGTGAATCTTCACACCTCCACTGGCGTTACGCAATCACCCTGAGCTACAACTGCATGTGTGGCAAAAGCTGCAGAGACTCGCTTTGTTTATATTTCCACCTTCTACACTACGTGAGGTGACGACTTGCCCTTTTAACCTACAGAAGAAATAAAAACTGCTTTATATTTCAGTATTCTGGTGAGGAGTTACATGTAGCAGTTTAATTTTCTATCGCTCGAAACAGTTTCACTACCTCTAGGCTGTCAAGTACGGTCTCTCTTCTCATTCAGGATGTTCTGTGAATTCAAACAAACACATTCTAGCTTCTTCTGGTGACATCTGTTGATAAAGGAAGACAAAACCCACAGCCAGAGCACACTATCTCTAGGCTACAGCTAAAAACACCATTACAAAAGGCAAGCAGTTGATCTAAACAAAATATCTGGCTTGTCATAACACGTTTAAACTGAAGTAACTGTAATACATATAGACAAAGACTATTTAAAAGGAACCACAACTGCAGGCAAGAATACAATTAAAATGCTCAATATACCTGACTTAAAGAAAAAAAAAATAATATATATATATATATATATATATATATATATATTTAAACAGATCTAAGGATTAAACCACATGTACAGATTCTTTTCTGGACTCTGCATATCCGGTTATGGTCAACAGAACTAATTCACGCAAATGTACAAATGCAAACTAATTAAATGCAATGCAGTTTAAGTTCTGACTAAATGTTCAACAACTGTGCCATTGTAACTCGTTTTATTTAGCTAAATTAAAACTCAAGTAAGTGAGGAGGACAGACGTCCAGACACACAACTGTGGAAACATCGGAGCGTGAAACGACTGTCTCAAGTCCAGCTGAGCCAGGGACTCCCTGCCGCAGCTGCTAGGTGTGGGACTGCAGGAATGAGTTAAAACAGCTAACGAGTAAAGCAGCTGATCCAAACAAGCCTGATTATTTGGAATTTTTGAAAAAGAAAAGAAAAGAAAAGACAATCAAAACCTGAGAAAAAGATTGTAGCACACACTCACCGCTTTTGGGGGACGCTTTTTCCTGAAGGAAAGTCTCCTAATAAGACTCATAGCCAGGAGACTTCTCCTCTTTGTCTGTGATTTTGGGTTCATTACTGCAGCTGCATGTGTGGGTGATTGTGTGTGGATATGAGAATACCTGAAAATCTCCACCCAGGATCAGACAGCGACACAAAAAGTCTTGTCCGTACAGGTTCAGTCGGCCCCCAACATACGACAGTATGCTACAGACTGAGTGTTTTCTGTAGAACTAACCTGCGAAATTAACAGAAACTTCCTCAATCTCTTCCAACTAATTGACCCTGTAGTCAAACTGTTCGCAGTCTTCATTTTCCTAGGAGTTTAGTAAAGAAATTAGTTTTGGTCCTTCAGACAAAGAATGTCCTATAAATTCAGTTGATATTTTGTCACATCCTATTAATTCATTTCAACCTATTTTACAATTTATTTAAAAAACAAATACATTTCTACATTTTATATATATATATATATATATATAAAATTTAAATAGAATGAACATTTTCTTCGGCAATCCCATTGACAAAGTGAATGACTATTTGACGATGTGTTTGGGGATAAATTTAGATATTTGTTTTCGCACTGGGCATGATGGGTGGGCCTCTCCCAGACTGAAGCTAGGCTACCAGGGAAGGGTGATTATATTATATGCTATTTCCCTTCTATATTCTGGTTTTGAACCAGTCCTCAACTGCATTTGTGAGTTCCGTGGTAGGAAAAAATAGAGTTTGCCAGCTCTGTATAGGCTTGGCTGGTGTGTATGCTTCTGAGTGAGAATAGACTGTGAGCTCATGAAAGTGTGTGTGTGGGTTGGGTGTGTATGTACGAGAGAGAGAGAGATAAAGAGGGCTGCAGATTTACAATATTAGTTTCCGCCTATTCTCAGCGAACAGCTCCAGATTAAGGAAGTATTCCTGCTGTTGGGTGAGCAGGCTTGATCTGACTTTATAAACTGATTGATGGACACACTCCTACTGTAGCTAAAAAAAAAATCTTTTAAAGTTTAGTTGAAGCTGTAGCCCAGCAAAGCAAATATGAGCCCAGAGTCATTTTCAAGGGGGCAAAACAAATCTCTTCCTCTTATCTCTGGCAGACAATAAACTGCCTGAAAATAACATCAGAGACCTCGGAGGAGACTTCCTTTGTGCCCGACGGAGGAAGGGAAAGCCTGATAAGATGGTTTGTTGGAGGAAAACTCAAGCGTTCGTTACACTAGCTGCCAATTTTCATCGATTTCCAAGTCCAGAACATTTTAAATAAAGAAAAAAAAACATCACATGGCTTGCTATTCACCTAATAAAAAGCAGTAACATCTCAATGTAAACCACACGATTACAGTGAAGGACGAAAAACAAAACCAGATGCAAAATGGAAACCACAAAATATCGTTTACCAAGGCCACGTACTCTCTTCCCAACCATAAAACGAACCACAGCAATACTTGAACCGCTCTCTTTGAATACACTGCAAGACCGTCCTTGTAATCATCATCAGGACAAAATGCAAAACCCACACTGACCTGAATCTTATGAGGAACAATGACTGGCTCGTCTCCAGGTGTAAATGATACCACATTCACTTATAAGAGGTCACAACCGGAGGACACTGTGGGAATGTTTGGCCTCTGGACAGAACATCCTACAATACAATATACTACAATACAGTACATTATCTAACCTGCGATCTATAGTTACAGTCATCCTTCTTTCTAGTCTCCATTGATGTTTTTTGTGTCCACATTCAGAGTGCATGAACCAGAACTTGTAAACCGGTTTTTGTGCTTTTGTGAATCAGTGAAAGTGAATCCTGTGTATCAGATTGAATTGCGGTCTGCATATTTGGTTATGCACATGAAGTTTATTTGCTTTAATATTACTTTAAAACTTACTTACGGCATGCTTTGTGATACTCTCTAAAATGGCGTAAGGCAGTGGAGTAAATTATGTTATTTTTTATTTCTTTGTACAAAAAAAGTATTCTCCTGGCATTGCAAAACTGAAGGTGAGCCACTGATGTCAATTTAGGGTTGGGCGATGTCGACCAATTTGGCATCGTACCATGTCTAATGTGAAACGTCGTGATGGACGTTGGCATCATTGACATAGGCGGCGGTTGGGTGGGTGTTTAGTTGTAACTAAGACAGCAAGCCCCGCCCCACGACTGACAAAAACGCGAGTGCTTGAGTTGCGCGCGGATGACACATCAAGCATGCGCGAGGGTTTCAAATGAGCTGGCGGGCCCAATTTCTTCGCATGTACATCAGTTTTCCTCTCTCGGAAATGATTTACCGCGCTTGCCAGCATCAGTTGTGCGCTCGCTTATTAACGCCATGGATTTGCCGCCATAAATTAAGCGTGTTTTTCACGAGGTGATGCCGGTACCGCGGCGAGGCGGAGGATCACGATGTCCACTCAGCATCGTGATGTCTATAGGCCATCGGCGATGGACGGTGGCATCATCTATCGACCCAACCCTATGTCACATGGACTGTTTTACTGATGTTTTACTATGTTTCTGGATCTGGGATCATTTCAGTTGTATTGCTGTCTATGGAGTGTCTGATAGCTTAATATATCAAAAATATATAAATTTGTGCTCCGAAGATGAACGAAGGTTTTATGGGTTTGGAACGACATGAGGGTAAGTAATTAAGGACAGAATTTTCATTTTTGGGTGAGCTAACACTTTAACCATGGCCAACAACACAAATAATAGTTAAAAGGTTGTCAAAAATACGTTTTGCCAGTAATATTTTTCATGAGGCAATTCCAATTAACGATCATAAGCAAATTTGTAGTGAAAAAGCTTGAACACAATTGCCCATAAGGGACATATCTGCAAGCGTTTACACAGTTCCACATTAGCATCTGTGATCTGCACAGAATAAACATCTCCCCACTCCTGTGTGTAAGAGTAAGTCCTGGAGGAAAAGCATCCATCATCATCTGAGCTTAACCCGTGACCCCACCCAAATACACTTTCAAACGTTCTCTCTTTCCTCCCTCTCTTTGTACCGAACCAGTGGTCTTTCAAAACGAAACCTAACACTCATAATTATAAGCGGGTAGATCTCTTTCCGGACAAAAATAGTTGACTGAAACCAAGTGTACACCCGCCAAACACTTTCAAAGCTATCGTGGAGTACTGGAAGGAGACGACCTGTTAAACCGAGACCGAGTCAGGCTTGGGAATCAAGGAAAAAGTTCATGGTATGTATGGAGGTTGTTAATTTTCAAATAACCTGTTTTTTAACAGCAAAGGGATTTAAAAAGTTTATGATTTACATCATAGTTTTTAGATCGGTCTATTGGTCTCTATGCTCTATATAACTCAGTAAGGCTATGTTTAGAGAACTAGTGAACTTTCATTTTAAAATGCATAACTTTTTCTATGGTTCACACTTCTGGAGTTTTCAGCCCACGAAAAACGATTTGCTCTGTGTATCCTTGACAACCATGTAAAACAAAATAACACCACGCTCAATATTGTACCCGCCAGTGATTAGCAACCAGCTTCCCATTTACACCTATGCGCATGCCCAGTGTGCATCAATGGCCATGTGACTTTTTTATTTTAGAACAGAATTGCACTAGTGTACACAGGGCATAGATAATATTTTAAGTACTTCAGGAATTCTGCCTTCAAAGATATCTTGTTTTTCTTTAATAATAATAATAATTACATATCCAATTAAAAATGAGATTTCATATGTTTTTTATTTGTTATAGGAATACAGGCAGCTCACTACACCTGATATCATAAAATTGATTACCTGGCAAATGTGATTCACACATTTTATTTTGCATGAAATCTGTACATAAGTACATAAATGTAAATGATGGCGGGCCACGATCCATGCCAGCAGTTGTTGAAGCGTAAAGTGCTGAATCGGAAAGGTTAATAATAAAGGGTAACAAGCAGCTGAAAAATCACTGCTAAATGGCTGAGCTGAAGAGAGAAAATTAGCCCCCTGGCTGCGTCCTCCAACAAATAAACGCAAACCAAAATTGCTTACAACCCACATCAAACATTTTACATTCGCTTGCAACATTTCATGTGAATAAGTCAATGTCTTGAAACAATTCGTTTGTACCATCACTAATGAGCAACAGTGGGGTATGTCCATTTGAGCCAGACGATCTTCAAAAGTGGCTTCAAATGACCTAAATTATTTAATAAATTATTATGAATACATTAGATTAATAATAATAGTAATCGAAAAGCAGATATTAGCTTAAAAGCTAAAAAGTATTAAAGCTTATGATAGCAATATTATAATGATATTAGCATCCACACCAAAACAAACACAAACTAGTTTTGTAACGTGCTCAAGCTCTTTGTCACCTGGAATCTGTTTGGCTGTTAATGATTTTATCAATCATCTAGAAAAAAAAAACCCAATATGGTTATTTTTGGCATTATCTTTATGTGTGGACTTCCCTATTCTTATATAATTACAACAATTATTAAAACGTTATAGTTATCATCCTCTGTGTGAACGGTCCATTAAAGTGAAATCAGGTCAAAGGAAACATTTGTGGTGGACAGAGGAATAATCACATAGCCTGTGGTTTTGGGTTACCAGACCTGGGAGCACGGAGAGGCCACGCATCCAGAGAAAGAAAACATCGCCCTTTAGCTGAACAGGTGGCCTTTGCTTAAAGAGTTCACGATTCAACTGTCAAACCACATGGAATAAGGACAAATACTGGCAAGGAAAATCATTCAAGAAGAATGAACACCAAGTACAGACTTGCATCAAAGGACATGTTTTGCCTCATCTTGGAGTAGATATTTGAATGTTAAGTCATAATGGTGACCTCACAGATAACTGTCGCCATCTAAACATATAAAAAAAAAAAAAAAAAATAAGGTAATGGTATCTGTACATAGACATTACACGTATATGTTTTGCAATGACAGTATGGTGTGTGCAAGTTAACACATATACAGAAAGTGTTGACAGACCGCTTAAGGCTAAATTTAACAAAGCTGTTTCATTGTAGAAGACCTACCCAAAGGAACAGTCCAGTTGAGAAATCCTGCACTGATGTCATCCGTTTCAAGTATGGTTTACTTAAAGTTTAGTGAGTATAAAGATTTCACCAAACATTTCAGGGAGTCACTCCAAACCGACCACCAGATTCCAACGCGAGACCACACATGCTTCTGTCAAAGCTTACTTCAGACAGTTGATTCAAAAACAACCTATTCTAACTATATGAAGAACAAGCCTCATGCACAGAGTTTTATCTAAAACAGATGCCGTTCCTACAGAAGGAAACTTACAGCAGATTGAAGAGTTAAGGTTGGCTCCATTAGTAAGTATTATTAGTCCTCAGCGCTCCTGTAGACACTCAGTGTAAATAAACATGTCCATTCAGCCGCACGCTCTGTGAGTTCACAGGATGAAGCTGGAGTGAATGTGTCTGTCTGTTGAGTCCCAGCTCTGTCCCTGGTTTCAGCCAGTCTGACTTTCCCTCCTTGCGCTCCGTGCCTTTTCCCTCCTCCTTTCACTGTACACTTCAGACAGATTCTCCTCCCACTGTCTAGCAATAAACCCTCACTCCCTCAGACTACTGAAAATAGTGACATGAGATGTCATCAAAGCAACTCAAACGTTTGAATCCCTGAATCTCAAATTCAGTAAGTTCATGATTTGAGATTTTCTCACTTGAATAAGGTTTTTTTTTTTTTTTACATAAATGTTGCAAGATCTTATGCACCACAGAAAGTTCTTATGGAGCATCTGACAGACAGGAATGCAGAGCCACAATATCAAAACTGACCGCCACAAATATATTTTCCTTAAAGGCTTTGATTTTCACCCCATGTTGTGTTCTTCGGAACACAATTTAAAGTGCCCCTATATGCCATTTTAAAGGTTGCTAATATTGCTTCATGAGTTTCTTAAAACAGGTTTATATGTGTATGCAAGGTCAAAAAACACTTTAGTTTTCCCCAAAAATAGATTTAATTTTACCTTATTTCTAAATGATTCGTAAACGACTCGTGGCAAGCAGTTCGAAGAATCAGTCTGTCTAAACCCCAGCATCTTCTTGACATGATGTAATCCACGTGGAAATTGTACTGTTTGCGGGCGGGCCATTTCTTCGCGACATAGAACGTGGGCGGACATTATGCAAATATGTTACTTCGTGACGTGGAACCATAACAGAAAAAGATTCGAATTGCTGACGAATGTGAGCCGACTTTTTTTTTTGATAGACAAAAACTTCATTTATCATGCACTGTCTGCATCACAAATGAAGCATGAAACACTGCATGAAAGATCATATTTGAAAAAGCATAATAGATATAAAGTACTTTAAGATATTTTGGATGAAAACGGTCACTACGGAAGCGTAGAGCTGCCACCAAGGTAAAAAAAAAACTGAGCTTTATCACGTTTGTACAATACACTTATCACGTTCGTACAATATAATTATCACGTTCACGAACTTGGAAGCCTGAGAAGCGGACCTAGGGGAAACCCGAGGTCTCTGCGTCACAAGCACGCGTTGTTCAATCACTTGAATCCGCATGCTGATAACAACATTTTCCAAGCTGATCAGTAGCTGCAAAATTTCCCCATGTCTCAATCCAAGCATAAAA
>JAUMHG010000043.1:3470544-3481340 GCA_032359395.1 Enteromius anoplus | reverse complement strand
TGTACGAACGTGATAATTATATTGTACGAACGTGATCGTATATTGTACGAACGTGATAGTATATTGTACGAACGTGATAATTATATTGTACGAACGTGACATTATATTGTACGACCGTGATAGTATATTGTACGAATGTGATATTATATTGTACGAACGTGATAATTATATTGTACGAACGTGATCGTATATTGTACGAACGTGATAGTATATTGTACGAACGTGATAGTATATTGTACGAACGTGATAATCATATTGTAAGAACGTGATAATTATATTGTACGAACGTGACATTATATTGTACGAACGTGATAGTATATTGTACGAATGTGATATTATATTGTATGAACGTGATAATTATATTGTACAAACGTGATAAAGCTAAGATTTATTTTTACCTGGGTGGCAGCTCTACGCTTCCGTACAAATGTGCTTTTCAGTAATGTGCTGAAAAGTCTGAAAGACATTTTCTGAATGCTCCATCTGCCATCAGTGTCTCAACAGTAACATTATGTATTGATGAGAATACTTTTTGTATGGAAAGGAAACAAAAACAATGACTTTTTTCAACTATTCAGTCACCGTAGTGCCATTTTGTAGATCTGCATATGTTATGTGCATGTACCAGATGCTCTCCAAAATAGTGCTACGGTGACATTACAGAGCAGAATCATTGAATAAAGTCGTTACTTTTGTTTTTCTGTACAAAAAGTATTCTTGTAGCTTCATAATATTATGGTTGAACCACTGATGGCAGACGGAGCATTCAGACAATGTCTTTCATGCTTCTCTGCACCTTGACAGTGGTAATTGTTTGGCAGTGAAGGAGACAGTCACAAGTCCTTGAATAATATAACAACAACTCTGGAAACCAACCAACTCTGGATCCTGTCCCACTTCATGTCGGAGGGTCCTGTACCATAACACTCACACTATCAACTACAAGTTATCTATCTGCTAACAGTTTTTTGAAAAACAAAAAAAACAATACTGGATGGATTGGCCACAACATGAAATGTCTTCATCATTGATATACAAACCAACAGCTGTTATAAATCAGCTGTAAATCCCAATTGCTTGGAAAATAAATCTACTGTGTGCTATAAAACTATCAACGGCAAAAGCATACAATTATGTTCATTAGCATTTGATAATAGTTTAGATGATAAAGTCCAAACTGGCAGTTTCCCCAGTAGAGCTCCACATACTGGTGCACAAACACAAACTCTTTGTGTGCAGGACTCTACAGCACACTTTATCAATCTGCAGTGGCAGCAACTATCTTCTGTGCGGTTGTGTGCTGGAAACAGCATCTAGACAAGAGCTGCAAAACACTACAGCTTAATCAAAACGCCGGGCTCGGCTTTAGTGCTAAGAGAGGTGCTGTCTGAGGGGTGGATGCTGCCCAACTCTTCACATTTACTCTATAAAACTGTTACTACTCAGTAGAAAACGTCCATGGTGTAATTCCCTCTTTGCTGATATCAGGACATGGGGATCTGAGAATTGCGTCAAGCAATGAATCTGTATTATATTAGAGTACAGAAGAGATTGCTGAAGCAAATTTACAATCTATCAGTGGCTGAGATTAGATTAAACAAAAGAAAAACCATCATATGGTCACCGTGATGTTTCGACTATGTAACAGCCAGGTTACAAAATATAAATACATTTTCTAATATTAAAGATCGAGTTTGTCACAGCTCCTTTAGTTTAGCACAAAAATGCAGCCTAAATGAG
This sequence comes from Enteromius anoplus, assembly GCA_032359395.1. Lineage (NCBI taxonomy): Eukaryota > Metazoa > Chordata > Actinopteri > Cypriniformes > Cyprinidae > Enteromius > Enteromius anoplus. Next base: position 3,479,600 of record JAUMHG010000043.1, on the reverse strand, counting down.
CCGAATGGTCTTTCATTTAGATGTTATCTGGCAACAAAAAAACATGCTTAGATCAGGCATTTTCCAACCAAACAAGTCTCTCCATTTCACATCCCCTCCCTCTTGCTCTTGTTCTCCTGGTGAGCACCAGCGTGACTGATGTTCTCATAACCACACTTTCCAGTCTGCCTGACCACCAGAGGGGCATTAGGTCCATGAAAAAGGCTGCCTCAAGTTCCAGGAAAAGCCAAAGGGAAATCCTACTCCTCTCAGATTCCACACTTGGAGAGGTGAAAAACCTTTTCCAGCTTCAAACCTCAAGAAGTTTGCTGGTTAAAATCCACATGACTCTATTAGTGTGCGCAAAATAATATTTAAAGGTATGAAATGAACGCATCAATCTTAGCCTGTTGAGTACAAAGTACTCAACCTAGCAACAGTTTTGTTTGAAGAATGCAACAAAACCAAGATTTGAAGTAATAGTTTCTCCAGCGACATAAATGGCCATATTTGCTCATTGGTATGGTAACTTTTTTACAAAAAAACAAACAAACAAACAAAAACAGGATCACTGTTTCAGTCCAGTTGACCTGTGGAATATACACACAGATCTGGGCTATGTAGCTCACCCAAAAATGAAAATTCTGACATTACCTACCCTCATGTCGTTCCAAACCCGTAAGACCTTTGTTCATCTTCAGAGCACAAATTAAGATATTTGCTAATAAGATCAGAGAGCTGTCAGACCCTCCATAGACAGCAATACAGCTGAAATGATCCGAAATCCAGAAATTTAGTAAAAACATCGGTAAAACAGTTTAGTTTGGCGTCGCTGAAAAATAACAATTTACTCTGCCATTCTTCTCCCTTGACTTACAGCTTTCGCCATTTTAGATATTATTACAGCGCATGTGTATGCACGCTTTCTTCTAGGCGTAAACAGCTGTAGATTACGTTCATGCGCGTGCTTTCCCCCAGATGTAAACAAGGCTGATTACGTCAAATACATTAAAGCTTGCGTATGCATTGTGATACTCTCTAAAATGGCAGAAGACATAAGACACGGGAGAAGAAAGGTAGAGTTAAATGATGCTGTTTTTGTTTTCTTTGCGCAAAAAAAAAACAAATTTCTCCATTCGTCACTAAACTAAAGTTGAGCCACTGATGTCACATGAACTGTTTTACCAACGTTTCTGGATCTAGGATCATTTCAGTTGTATTGCCATCTATGGAGGGTCAGATGGCTCTCTGATATCATCAAAAGTATCTTTTCTCAAAAAGTAGCTACATATGAGTTGAAAAGAGACGAGGGGGAGTAAATCATTTTTTAGCATTTTTATTTGTGGTTGAACAATTCTATTAAATAAATACTGAAAAACTGCTGAAAAAAGAAGTGTGGTGAAGGTGGAAGCTTAAAGAAATTTGTGTTTTCAGACTGTCCAGCCACAATAAAGGCTTCTTTAAATTTGAGAGAGGATACTAATGGTACCATCATCATCATGCAGAGTACCACGTGCTTCTTATAGTTTCATAGTTATCCTCATCCAATGAAACCAGAAAAAAACATTATTGTGCTTGAGAATAATGCAACACAATAAAACACCACTCTGTGTATTTAGAGAAAGAAAAGAAAAGAGTTTCCAAGTAAAAGAAGCAGGAGTTTGAATTGTATTAGAGTATAATACAGTCTGACTGACCCTGCTAAACAATTAAACACACCTGTATCTCTGTTTACATCGGTCATATGAGACATGAGCACTGCAGCAAATATAAAACTTACAGAAACTATGATTCAATAGTATGATGTTGAAGGCAAAACAGAAACTGCTTTATCTTACCTCAAGGTCATTAAGTGAATGGGCCAGGCTGAGACGTTTAGCGGCACCTGATGGTCTTCGTACAGAGGAACGTCCCCTTGTGAGTGCCCAAAATAAAGACCCCTGAGAAGACAAACATTGAAAGAGGTATGATTATAGTTGATATACATCCCCTTCATAATAGTGACTGATGTCTTACAATACAGTGGCATTTATCTTTCTATCTCAAATTCATTTTTCAAAACACAGGAACAAAAAAAAAAAAAAAATGTTGCCATTGACCATAACATTTTCAATGCATTATATTATTTATTGTAAACAGGAAATTAGGGTAAATGCAAAATGGCTTTTCTAAAAAATAATTTAACACTTAACTGTGGATATACTGTATACAATATAAACTGCAATGCCACTGACATTACAATTGGTTAAATGGTACTATGTAAATTATTTAAATAAAATGTTTACATTTTATTTATTACATTTTTTTATTTTTATTAAATTGTTTTTTTTACTTTGCAATACATAATTGATTTACGTTTCAGAATTAAATCTGAAGGGCAAGAGATGTCAGGGAGAGACAGATGCCAAGTAATAAATCATCTCAGAGAAAGGAAGGAAATAATATTATTCCTCTGTTCCTTTACATGGCTGACAAATTGTTGCTAGGTGACTCTCGACATTGTTAATAGAGCTAAAGCTGATCCATCCGGGGTAATCATATTGAACTGCACTAATCAACCCAATAGCTCCATCTGCTGTGCCTGTTACTTGCAGCACCATCTGTTCCTTGGCTCATTGTACTAAGCCCTTTAACTTAGCATGGTGTTAAACCGGCAATACACCTGCCATAAGAATGACCATAGGGTAGACATCAGAGTTGAAGCAAAAATTGTCTCATTTGATTCATAAAACTACAGTGGGACAAACTAAAAAAAACCATAGTTATATTATATTCCAAATTATTTTGATTAGATTTTGAATATTACTCATGCATAATGTTAATTGTATTATTTTGCAAACCACTCAAAATACCTTTGCAACTGTATTATTAATTGTAAACCAAGCTTTTTTAATATAGTGTAGTATTATAACAGATTTGGGTACCAAGTCATCAGAGATTGGTTTCATCCTGACCTTATTTTCCCTTTCCTTGTGCTTGGCTGCACTGCTGAAGAACCTGGAGTTCAGCTCAAGCTGTGGGGTGAAGTTCATTCTCTGAGGATGTTTGAGATCTTCTAGTGGTTTGTATCGGAGAGTCGGGATTTGTTCCATAGCGGGCGGAAGGGTGCTACTTTTACTTGTGGTTGCATCGCTGTCCCTTTCCACCAAGCATTCAATGCTGTTGGGACGAGACTTCTGCCAGCGTGTCTTTAAGCCAATGGAAGGCCTGCGTTGACTGGTTCTTGGTTTAGGTGGAAAGTTAGATTGCATGCTAAGAGGAAGAGGAGTAAAAGCTGAAATTTCCGTCTTGGCTGAGACACCTAATGGAGTCACAGGTTGAGCAGCTCCCGCTAGCGGTTCGGACAGAAGGCACCTGCACTCTGGTTTGAGAAGTGCGCTGTTTCTATGCTGGGAATGATATGGTGGTGGGTTGCAAATGTTTGGAGACGTGAAGCTCCACTGCCCACTGAGACTGTCTCTATCCTCTGGAGAAGCATTTCCGATCCCGCTGTCACTGCCACTGCCATTGTTGCGTGTATTTTGTGATTCTTCTTCAGGATTCTCGCTGTCAAGTTTCAGTCTCAGCTTTTCAATATAGTCCCCCATGTCGGTATAAAGGACGGACACAAAGTGAGAAAGCGAGTGTGGAGTTTGAGGAAACTCTAAACAGCTTTTAGTGTCTGGATCTGGAGTGCAGGGAATCCCAAAGTGCACTATGATGCTTTGGTGCTCCTTGTGTTCATAAAGCTCTGGATCTATGAAAAACACATGACATGTTGCCTTCAGTGTGCTCGTCTGCATCCCTGCATCAATATTTTTGGTCATTTCAACCGAGATGAGGCCAAAGAACCTGCTATCCTCTGTGCAAATGACACAAAGCGCCAGGTTCTCTGCGGGGTAAGATGCTAGAACATCATCTCGGTCGTCGCAAAGCTGAACGCAGTTGCATTTGACCCTCATCATGACCAGCGAATGGGTCTTTTGCTCAATGCCGATCTGACTAATGCATTCACGGATGGCCTGCAATGCCTCCTCCTCAGATTGCGACGTCACTAGCTCCAGTTCCATGGAGTTGATGTATCCCACAATCATTGCAACGTTCAGGATACTGGAGTCAGACACAAAGTCGTTCTGACTCTGAAGGTCTGAACACACAGAATCCTCACTTACGACTCGAGACGCATTATCCTGTGAAAGACTATTTGACCTACGCTGCTGCAACCAATAAGACATATCTGGTTCAGACAAAGGTCTTTGTTTTTTCTGCTTCTCTTGATGGGCGGTCATGGTGCCCTGATCAGAGATCTCAAAGACAGTATCGAAACTTCCAACCGACTGTAGCATCGGCTCCCTCGTGTCCATACTGTTGGGGAAAGCATCCTTTTTTCCAGGGTTGAGCCACGGCAGTTTATCTTTACTCTGGTAACCCAGTTCCTCGTCACTGGAGCAGGAGGCCATGGGCGGCCTGTCACCTGATGTGACCAGCAAACACAGTGATCGTGTTGAAGTACCAATCAGCTTTACCACAACCTCATGCAATGCCTCAGACACATCTGTATCGTTCACACGCAAGATGCGGTCCCCAGGCCGCAGTCCGACACTGTACGCGGGACTCCCTTTTATTATTCCCCGCAGGACACAAGGTGCTTGTCCGGCAATGGTGAACCCGTAACCAGCCCTACCACGCTCCATCTCCACCCTGCGCACTGCCGGGCTTGGGGGGCGATCCAGATGTCTCATAGTCGACTCAACAGGCTTCAGAACTCTCATTTTGGTACCTTGTACTGGTATAGTTTATAGTATATAGTTTAGTTCAGATACAGTTCCATCAGTCATCAATCATCTTGCCGCACTGCTAAGGATTAGACCTGAGGGGAGTAAAATGACTACGGTTAGAATGTGAGACTTTTCAGTAGTTGAGATAGTTATGAAGAAGGCAAATAAATGTCAAGTCAAGTGAAGTTTATGTCTATGTTTAAAGCAGCTTCGCGGGGTCAAACAGAAAAGCAGATGGGTTTCGATATGTGAAATGATTATAGAGATACAAACCGTGACCACACACACACACACACACAGAATTTTAAAGAAGTGGCCAGAAGGGAGAAATTTTTCAACCCCACCTGTATTCCTTTTATTTGCACAAACTTTAAGTTTTACTTTAAGAGTTATTTCCCCCCTATTTTCCTATTTGGTACTGTAAGCTGCTTTGACACAATCTGTTAAAAGTGCTAACGTTATATAAATAAAGGTGGCTTGACTTTTACATAAAACAAACGCATCAGTCTGATGAAAAAGCTTTATATTAAATGTATTACATTTTATTTTATTTAATACACATAGGTTAATATAAAAACATATATATATATACACACACATATATATATATATATATATATATATATATATATATATATATATATATTAACGTAGAACTAAATGAGAACAAAAAAACTTTAAAAAATAACTCAAATGGTCAATTAAGGGAACAATTGCTTTAATCTTCAAAAATAAAATTTACAAAAAGACAAAATGATAAACGTGGCGGTCGTTTTTAAAAATAAAAGACAGATACAAAACTATCCAGTTGGTCTGAGAGCTCTCGTGTCACATGCCGAACACTTTTCATTCACAAACAAACACGCGTTTCAAACGCACTTCTTACACTTAAAGTCCGCGTATTTATAAACGACAAAAGTCTACAGCTACAGCTTACCTGCACTCTTTTTACTTCCATAATTTTTCTTCGTTTTATTTCGGAACTCCCTTCGCGCGACGGACTCAAACCACTGCCATTCACTATTGTTGGGGATACAAAGCGTCATTCTCTTGTCGCTATGGCACCGTAACGTTTGCAAAGTGATATTGGCTCTCTCATTGGTCGACAGACGTGTCAATCATGTTCAATATTTAAATATATACGGCACTCTCATTGGCGGATGGAAACCCCATGCTGTTTTTTTACTTGGATGTTTACTATTTACTATTTCTGATGCTTGTGGCTAAGCGCAAGTAATATTAGACGATTGTTTCAAAAGTAGGAATTAACGGACATGTATAAATAATATTCACTGACACATTATTTATAAGTATTTTAAACGGCAGAAGCTACTACATATGCCAAGATTATTAAAGCTTCTTAAAGTTGCATTTAGACAGTGTTATCTTTCTGAAATACATTAATTTGAGATATAAATATATAAAGATAACCTTTATATATAAATACATTTAAAATACAGGTTTAGTGTTGCAGTGCATTTTTTTAAAATGTATGTTTCTATTCATGACGCCACACCCAGGTCATTGAGCGCTAACGTCTTTCTTCTTATCTGTTGATATCTTCCATGAAGCCCTGACAGCCCATTCAGGCCATCACAGACAAAGAACTGAGGTGATAAAATGCATGTTTGTCCACCATTTGTTGCTATTAATTACTAAGTGCACAAAGACAAAGCAGAAAGGATTAACTATCTTGCCTGCACATTAAGAAGAATTAAAGAGCATGTGGTACATTAACCATTATAATGTTTGGGTGCAAGTCAGGTTCAATCTATCTGGCTACTTTTGGGAGTCTATAAGGTTAAGTGACAAATAAGGGTAGTCTGAGATGATAGCATACCATACTATTTTAAGTTCAGTCACTGACTTAAGTTTTATAGACCATTGATTCCAATAAATAAATACATTTTTGAATATTTATTTATCTGTTTTCCACCCCTCAAGAATTTTTTCAACTTTTTAATGACACTTTTTTCTCTTCTACAATCTTTGGACAGTTGGACCATCTCGATATTTTTGACACCTCACAAAAATATCAAAATTATGTTTAGTTCAGAAATACATAAAGGGGTGCATTATGCTCAAATTATGAGAATAGCTATTTTTTTCTGTTTTTGTATATTATAACAGATCTAAAATAAATATGAGTGTCAGCATATAAACTGCCACTAAAACAACTGTATTTTGTAACATTTAGTAACATGTTACACCATGCTAAACTGTGCTATGATAACGCTCTAACACTGAACTGTACTGTTACTAACTAAACTAACTACCATTTCGAATCATTGTCCGTCTTGTTCAATTTACTTTATCACCCATCATTTGGTGTCATCTTGTCTGGCCTGAACTTCTGGCCTTCTGTAGTTTTCCTGAACATAGTATCCTTTCAAAGAATGCCTTAAATGAAATCTGAAATCTTTTCGACCCCAGTCAACCAATAACCAGCCAAGAATTAGCAACTAACACAGCAATTTAGAAATAAAATGAACCAGATTTCAACACATTTTGTGTCACATAACTTTTGAGAACTACATTTTGTTTCAGATGTGGATAAATAGTGATTTCTTCAAAAATGTCTTGCTTAGGTTACATATGTCAACATTTTTGAATAACAGATTTATGGTAGAAGACTAAACAGTGCCTAAACAGGTCTAAGATGTACAGCTAACTAGTTGGTTATAGCTTTTATACTTAGCATATAGCAACACTTCCTTAGCAAAGACAAAAAAGGTCCATATCCCTTTTCCTGAGGTCACAGTCACTCAGTTGTAGGTGTTCCTAAACCCTTCGAGACCACTGGGTTAAGCCAAGAAGGGGCAGACGGAGCAGGAATCATCTTCTCCAGCAGGTTCATCATTCGCTCCTGAAGCTGGAGGCTCTGCACCTGCAGGAAGTTCTGCTGATGCATAACGCGGCGAACTTCGTGACATGCCTCCTCCACGGCGCGGCTTATCCTGCGTTGCTCCTGCAGCATGGCGTCCAGGACACGCAGTTTCTTTCGGCGCAGTGACACGTGTGAAAGCCTCCGCCTCTTTTGTGGCTGCGACCTGCCGATGGACAGACATGCATTTATAATTCCACAATTATGAATCTGAAACGGATCTGTGATCAGATTGGACATGTTACCTGGTCTCAAAAGAGCTTTCTGAGTTCTCCGTTAGGCCTTCCTCCTCATCGTTGACTTCTCTCTCTTCTGAGGAACCAGTATACTCTGGCAGAAACCCACTCGGCAGAGCTGATTGGGGCACAGAAGCATCAAGTTGAGACGTGGACGGGCCAGACGTCGAGAGGCTCGGCGGGCTCATATGGGCCTGCTCTGGCACCTTTGACAAGATCCTCTCAATAGATTTGTAATATGGCCAGTCAGGTGTAGCATTGCTTCCATTTGCAGTGTATTTCAACTTCCTGTTAAAAAAGATACTGTTAAAGTACTACTTCATATTGTCCCCTATTGGTGTACTGTAAAAATTAGTTTAAACCCCAGTTTAACCCACTGCTTGAGCTTGTTTTTTTTTTTTTTACTGTAAGACTTCATTCACACTTTTCTGGTTAGCCTTGCAATGGCTAAAAAATAGGCCTGTTGGCCATAAACTTACACAATCTGCAATCTTCCCATGAAACACAGCTTCTTGTTTTACTGGACTGGATAAATTCATGTAAGTAAAATGTCTAAAATATATATTTTTATCTGTTAATAATGTGTCTAGATCATGTAGATATTAAGGCTGCAAGTGTCTTACCATTTTGAGATTCAATCAGGATTTTATGATTATTAAATAAGTTCAAGTTGAAGAATAAATTCATTTAAAATGTTAAACTATTTGTGTAGCAATATCTTTTTTTCTAAAATGTCATGTTGTTGTTGATTTTAGGTGTTTCTAAGTGTTTGCCCCAATATCTGCTTGCTATACAAGGAACAGGTGATAATGATCTGGAATGCAGGAGGTATCTGTGCCATTAGCATGATAACTGAAGGAAACAATAGGCTGTCAGGCAACATTGTGTGAATTCCATGGAATGGGTGAATTCTTTCAAATGTGTAAGTATATTGGGTGCACCTAATTTCTAATGATTATCATCGTTTTGACAACAGAGACCGTCTCTGCATTTGATAAATAAGCAGTTTAGTCTCATCATTATACAATACCATCACTCTGTTCTCCTATTTGATAATGTTCAGTGCAATATTTATTGTTAAAACACTACATAAATAAAAGTGATTGATATTGGGGTTATTTTGCACAGATGTTTTTAGCCTGAAATATATATATATATATATATATATATATATATATATATAGATATATTTTTAGAGAA
>JAUMHG010000043.1:3459494-3470444 GCA_032359395.1 Enteromius anoplus | reverse complement strand
ATATATATATATATATATATATATATTTTTACAGAACAGGATGTCACCAGACAAGAAAGACTGTCTCATCATAAGTGTACAATATCACTGATACTGTGCAAAAATGGGCACAGTGACTTTGAGATGGACTCTGATACAAGAGAAGAAAGTTTTAAAGTCTGGAAGTATTTTGTAATATTTTTTTCTTGTTTTGTCAATACAAATATGACCTGTTTTATAATTCTTGTGTGATTAATGTGATTATTATTATGTATTGTTATGTGGTTACAGAAGCATTACACCTCACATTTTTTAAGAGAATGAATCAGCAATGTTAGTCAAACAATCCGCTTTCAACCTCGGAATAAAAATTAGCGTGTATATATATACACTTATATATAGACTTACTAAAACGTGGAGAATCTTACTATTACTCTTATGTACGTTGTATACTTTGTCTAGGCTATATTTTATAGCCTTGTTTATGATTATGTATCAGTACACCACTGCATCTAAATCATATACCCACCGCAGCATCTGTGTTTACTGCGGTGATTTTGTTTTTATGTTGTCTTGCTTCTCTAGAGGTGTGTTTTTGCGTGTTTTCGGTCTCTGCTCGTTACTTAAATTCGATATCTCGACATTGTGAAACTGGCACGCTGTTCTGTTTTAGAATCGTTTTGACCGCATTGCCCTCCTTCGAGTCCGAGCGCTTCTCCGTCACTAATATATAGCTCATTGTTTTTCCAAACCGAAAGCATGCATACTTCGCTTGTTCGGACACTGCGTCTGACGAAAATTTCGTCATCAGTACAGCCTACGCTGTCCGCGTGAACTCTGATTTTCAGCGCAGACTTGTGCGCGAACAACAGCGCGCGTGCAACGCAAGTAGGTAGTGCGCATGCGTAGATCGATTGTATCCGAGCTTAAAAACCAATGCGGTACGCTCTAAAAGACTTGCGCTATAAAGTGTGCGTAAACTGTGCCTGGGCGTTTATCTTGTTTTAATATACTTGCAGTTTAAGAAAAAGTAAGAGTAGACACCCGTGCAATGATAAACAGATTATTGATATGATATGACAGATTTTTGCTATTTCCATATGTAGAAAAACAAATAGATAGTGTAGTATTTACTTGCCTGAATTGAAAAGTCATGTTGGTAATCTTCATCTTTATCTCTTCCCTGTGCCGCTGTTCGCCAGTTAATTCGTAAAGTTGCTTGGCCATTGTCTCGTAGATCTTAGCATTGCGCTTAGCCTTCTTTAGCTCTGTCACATACTCTTCCCAAATGTACACAAGAGCTTTCATCTCAGAATCCGTCCAGTTACGAGCCCTCCTGTGCTTCTCGTTCGAGCCCGGCACTGTGTAACTAAAGCAAAGGTCCTCAGAGGCCATTTTAAGAACTGATTATATACCTTTCGTTCGGGTTTATGATTTAAGCTTGGTTCTTTTTCGGTGCGGTCTGTTTTCCTGGCCTTACTTTGCTTTCTCAAGCATGTGCTTGTGTGTGCGAGAGACAGGCCTCTGCTGCCCTTCCCCCCATGCTTAGTTAAGAGGCCTCAAAATGGAACCTGGAGGGCTGGAGCAATCGCTTTAAAAGCTTTTAAAGAGGGAACTTCGTCAGCATGATGTCAAGTTACCCTGGCAACAGCCGGCTAAGGCCCTCCTCTTCTAGCCAAACCCTTCCCCTTCTCCTCTACTCTTTTGTCTCTGTCAGTCTGCAGCAAAAAGCTTTTAGCTGAAAGCCAACAAAGTGGGTCGGGCAGGCAGAAAATCTGCATGTGAAATATGACTCCTCTGGGGACCAAAGCGGCAGAGTGTGCTGTTGCCTAGGCAACCGGCCTCTCTCCAGACCACTTAGCGTTTATGAGCTTAAAAGCTTTTAATAGAGACGGGGCTAGAGGGACATCAAATAGAAAGTGCATTTGCACTTGATATAATGCCATTAAAACTACAAGAAAACTGAGAAAGAAAATGAGGTTGTTCATCCAAAAATGAGCAGTCAAGGCCGATTCGGCTTTAAACTCAGTCTAAAAAGGTTTTGGAAACGCGCAAGCTCGTATTTCAAGCATGTTGTGGCATGAAACTTGTTTAGGTTAGTGTAATTACCCCTCTGTCCCTGAGCCCTTTTTACCACAGTACATTTGCCCTCTAACACTTCCTCGACTCTGACCGCACCCAAGTGTTTCAGATTACTAGATCTTCAAGCACAGCTATAGGGGGTCTCGGACAGGACATTGGGGGTAGTGATTTGGGGGGCAGGGTTATCTTTTGACAGATTACCAGCTGAGAGGACACACGGTGCATGTGCTTCTTTATGGCTAACTCAGTTTTAACCGCATTATGTGCTTCGCCAATCTGTCTACCCACATCAACTTCACTCCGTTAAGAGTCATTTGGAGACATTCCAAACTGACATGACCACAGATATACATTACAGGGAAGGACAGTTTGGCTTCATAATCATTAAACCATGTTACCCCAATGAATATATCAAAGAATACATTAAAAACATCCTCTGTCTGTCTGTCTGACAATCTAGCTGTCTAGTTATCTATGTGTGTGACACACACACACACTCACACACATAAATACATATTTTGAGATTCATACCACCAAACCCTTTGCTCTTTGAATTTGTTTGGATACAGATTCGGGGTTATGTAACACATATAACATAAAAGCATTCATTAACAAGCTGGATCATCTGCCTGTTGAGGAAATGCCCTGGTCTTAGGGGGGGACCAGATGGTCTGTTAATTTTGTATCATGATAAAATTTTCATTCAGGGAGAGAGCAGCCAATCCTATTGCCATCTTGACAGACTAGCGGTGATTTTGGGCCATTTTGAGAATATTGAAGTAAAATGGCTGTCTTCTAACAGCTTTGTCATTAATAATACTTTTTTTTGCACATTATATTGATTTCTTATGGGAAACAATTGTTTAATATTTATGGCATGATGCGTAATTAATTGCTATCATTAAATTGTGTTATATATTGGTACTTTTATTAGTCAGAGTGTGGATCCTGCCTATCCTTTTGTTTATTTTAGTTGAACATCGCCCCCTACCGAGTCAAATATTTAGTGCCTTACTAAACTATGCAAAAAGGGCCACATTTTTAACGTGAGAGAAAAAAAAAAGAAGAAAAAAAATTATATATATAAATAAATATTAAACTGCGAAATGAACCCAAACCAGCATTAGCTTTTTTTTTTTTTTTCTTTTCTCAGAGTGCCTTTAATATTTATTCAGTATTCCAGCAGCTATGTAATATGCAAGAGTTGTTTTGTACATTTTATATTATACAGCAACATTAGTTCTCCTAGCTCCGTTCTCCGTCTTCACAGTTTTCATCCTGGCAGCGGTGCCATTTTCACTGTTGTCTCCATAGCAACTATCATGAGCAACTTGGCTGGACAATAAATCAAATAATACAAGTGCAATAAAAGAAATTAAAAACTTCACAGTGAAAAAAAACAAACAAAAAAAAACTAATAGCTTATAAGAAAAAGTTAAATCAATTAAAAGTATATTATAAAAAAAAAAAAAAAAAAAAGATGATACAAGAAAAAGAAATACTCATTTACTTCCACAACATGCTTCTGGATGCAGGGGGAACATAATTGTGTACATAAAACACATACATACAGCACATCAACTATAAATGTAAGCTTACACATTTGCATGTACATACATGCAGTCGTTTCGTCAACAGCTTTGTAAACAGGTCCACTACAGACCTACCGAGAACCGACCAGAAAGGCAACCGAAGATAGTTTGTCCACAGGATACAACTTCAACGGAATTAACAGGGTAGGTTAGTTGCTCCTCATAACCATTTAAAAGGCCCACACCTTCAACTTTGGAGAATCTAAACTGATAAAAAAAACCCACATACACTATAATTGAGCTTGGCTCAGTTTGCGCACAGGCCCCCATTTATAATTCCTCACTCTCCGACAGCAAATCCAATCACAAAGAAATGAGTTTTCACTAAATTTGTGCGTTGTCCATTCGCTGGCCGCCAATCTCACCTTGGCTCCACATTTCTTAAATACTGATCAACAAAGCAGTTTGCACTGAATGTTTTTTTTCAGTCCCCGAACAAGAGATCCCAAAAGCAATGACAATGCAGGTTTCTCATTTCGACATTATAAAATAATGTAAGATACGATAAAATAAGTACAAATATAAGTGGTTAATGTAAATACTGCAAACATTTCGAAAAACTATGTCGTCAAATAAATACGGTGGTTATTACTGGAATGTATATGTTAACAAGTGCCACTATGAGGCAGTAAACATTCACGTTCCAGCATCTAAAACTGCGACTGGAGCTTCAAAGTTGGCAACAAGTGGCGGCCTCGGCTACACCGAGATGTAATCGCCTCTGCGCCGAATGATACAACTACATGCACAGAAGTACCTTGTTTTGCGTACCCTTCACAGAACTACAATACATTAAATGGTTAAACAGACACCGGCAGATCGTTTTTTCTTCAACGTCTGCAGCCCACTAGCCACGAGATCGCACCGTACCAAATCTAGCTTTTGTGAGGAGCACCCTAACGGGAATTTTCATAAAGACAACGGCTCCACCACAATATCCCGCACAGTGCAATTGTTTGTAAATTACAGCTCTTCCAACTGGCCGTCCCACTCCTGACAGGCTTGTTCAATTTCTTTAGCAGTAGGAGGGCTAATATCACTGAAAAAAAAACAGAGCGGTGATGACTTAGAAACCTTTCAACTTCTTTTTGTTTTTGATTTTCGAAAGTGTCTCAGGTATTCTGAGAAACGGGAGCTGGGAATTGAATTCAGATTTGGCAACACTAACACAAAAAAAACAACAAAACATTCAGTCTTTGTCGTCCGACTTGAATTTTCAGTCTCTCAGACACTCATCCTCGGTGATGCCTTGCGCCCTCAGCTCTTCCAAGACGTTGTCAAGGTGACCGGAGTCTGGGTAACCGTGGCCAGTCAGGTTGGAGCCAAACTCTGTCTTGTGGTGCACCTCGTTCCAAATGACCGTATCCGTCTCGCCCGTGGTGCTGGATGTGCCCACGGAGAAGATCAGCCGGCGGTCCCAAGCAACCAGCAACAGCTTCAACACCTATCGAAGCAGGAATTTAGAGTTTAGAATAAAAGCTGAGGAACATCAAATGTTGACGTTGGAATGGGTAAATTAAGTAGATGTGTAAATCATAGTATCTTAAGTTTTTATTTAAGTCCATTTTAAACACCTGGCATCCAATAATGTAAAATGCCTATTTAAAAAAACTTCACATTTCAGCCCCAGGAAGAAAGATTCCTATTTTTCCATCCATAGTTCTAAGACTTAAAAAAAAAATAGAATGGAATAGAATATTTTTTACAACTTACAGGGGTTTTTAGAACCTTACACTTAATAAAAAGTAAATGCAAGATATTTAAGGAGCCTCAATGACCCTGCAAGAGGATGAATGAGATTGTGTGGAGACTCACCAGGCGGCCTTTCTCACTGTCAGGGAGGTAGCAGTGTCTTGGAAAGCCGCGGGCTGTGAAGGGCTTCCCGGGGTTGGGATGCTCTGGACCCTAAAACAATTATAGACAAAGCCATTTGGACTTACATTACAGTTATATAATGTATGCATGCATGCCATTACATAACACTGCAGCAGCTCAACATATGATGTAGGCGGCACAATGTGAATGAATGCTCTGGGCAGCGCTCTTAATGAAGAGTCTTACCTGAATGCCAGGGGGTATGTTGTAGATAATCCGAATGGTTTTGCAGTCAGGGTGTCCCGGAAGGGAGTGAGGAATGACGTGGTATTCCATCTTTCCTGGTGGCTGGTTGCCGGTTTTAACACCATAGATGGTCTTGCAGGTGGGACACTGGAGGCTGCCGTCTTTGTTGCCGTTGTTGTACATGGCCACCAGGCACTGCAGGTGGTACTGATGCCCACACTGAGACAGACGACCCACTGACTCTGCTCGAGAAATGCCACCGACACCTGGGCCTTTATAGCCAGACGGGCCACAGAGAGACTCCATACAGATAGTACAATCCTAAAAAAGATATTTAAATTAACAGAGATAAGAAAATGGAGTCAAGTGAAATCAAATGAAAGATATTGAAATTTTTATTTTACTAAAAAAATTAAAAATAATAATTTAAAAAAATATTTAAATTCATGTTGGTTTACCTCCTCAGGTGGATTGCGGACTTTCTGGAGATATCGTCTAACAACTTCCTCTGAAGTTCTACCTGCTCCAAAAAGAAAGAACGAATGTGTCACAAACATGTGGCATGATATATAAAATATAATTATCATATTCATATTTATACATACACTACTGGTCCAAAGTTTGTAATAAGGACTTCTTAATGTTGAAAGACATCTCTTATGATTACTAAGATTGCATTTATTTGATTTAAAATACTGTAAAAACAAAGGTATGGTGAAATATTATTAATATAATACAAAATTATTATTTTTTTATTTAATTTATGTGATATCTGTACTATAATTAACAAAATATTAAATAATAATATCATTAATAATATTTCAAAATATTAATAAAATGTTTTTATTATATTATTTTAAAAAAATCTTTTTGACAGGATATATGTGTCTAAAAACTAATATATTAGAAATGTATTTATAATTAATAATAATTTAAAAAAAAATCTATATACACACACACACACCCTTATATCTATCTATATTTTATCTATATATTTTATTAAATTTCTTGACACTTTAACTGAAATTTGCTGAATATTGTCTGTGCTCCTTGCCTTTGCGGGCCTGCTTCTTTGTAGTTTTCCGGCAGCAGTGGCCGAGGCCTGGCACAGGTTTGATGTCGCCCTTGCTGACAGGTGGGGGGTGGAGCACAAGTTTGGGTGGGCGGGTCAAGCAGACCGGCAGTCCAGCGGCACTCATTAGAATCCCAGTGATACCTATCCAATAAGAAGAGACTATTTTACATCCATCTATTTTTAGGTTCAGTGTCTTCAGCTGCAAAATTATCCCAAATGCTACTATATTTAATCATCACAGTTACTATTTATAACTTATTTGCATATTGTTTCTCACCTGCCAAAGCTGGATGGACAGGACTGGATCCGTTTAAGTTCTTCACAGGGACGGTGGGGACTCTATAAAGATACAAAAAACAGAAACAAGACGTGAAACACATGCTTCCACTGCGCAAGCAACCACTCGCCAATCAGAAACACCCACCTTAACAGTCTTATAGATAATCATAATCTGGATCGAACAGAAATAACCATGTTGTTGTCACACCTGCTTGCATACCACCCCCCCATCCTGACCCGCAGACGTGCAGAGTCATGCTGCTGTATGTAAACCAGGTGACACCTTCTGTCAAACCCACTGCTGCCACTAACAAAACTGGCACTGAGTCAGCAGACAACAGCAGTGTGTGCCGCGCATCAAAACCTCACATGGCGAGACAACCTGCTGTCCATATGTGGGCTGCACAGATTGCCAGAGTGTACTTGGTCAAACGTATCCAG
Source organism: Enteromius anoplus (assembly GCA_032359395.1). Lineage (NCBI taxonomy): Eukaryota > Metazoa > Chordata > Actinopteri > Cypriniformes > Cyprinidae > Enteromius > Enteromius anoplus. Next base: position 3,462,935 of record JAUMHG010000043.1, on the reverse strand, counting down.
GGCACCTCGCCTCAACATTACAGAACATATGAGGTGAGCTATAAAAGTTAACCCACAGTGATATTTTGAACTACTAGCAAACAAAGACGTATTCACCAATAACTACTAGTAAAGACAACTAAACTGTTCTTATTCTAAACGTAAAAACCAAACCAAATGATAAATAACACTGTATTTCAATAGTCCACTTTAGACATTCTACTCACAGTAAGTAACCTTGCATCTACATGTCATCTAGCAGTCTTTAGAGTAATATCTTCTAATATTTTATTTTGATGGATCCATAAGTATGTGTCAACTTATTCTACTAACCCTAAACGTACTCTACTAACGTTAAAAGACACGTAGTTGCAAATTAGTGAGAACTAGTTGATTACTTATAGTTAGTAGAATGTCTAAATTGGACTCTCAAAATAAAGTATAACCCTGTTTTAAATGGTTAAATCTTTTTTTAGACTTAGAAATTAAGGATTGACTGATAGCTTATCAATTAGTGTATAAAAAAAACAATAACATGTTTAAGGATACTTACTGTTTGACCTTGATAACAGTCATGCCTCAACTATTACGATGATCTCCAAAAGGAAAAAAATGTAGTCTAATAAGAAAAAACTTGAGAGTATGTTTTGTTCTCAAACTTCTTCCACAAATGTTTGGCAGTCTCTGTAGTCACATTGATTTGTTTCCCCCCCCCCCCCCCTCTGGAGAGCCTGGAATCAATGTAGTTTTGTACAGATGTATCCTCTGTCTCTTTCTGCGAGTTGTTGTTCTGCTGGATGAGGTTGTCTTGCCTCTCTCTGTCAGCCGTCGCTCTTATAGTGCTAATCCTCGAGTTTCCATCTGTTGACGAGCAGCTAGGAAAGCAGGTGATCCACGTCACAGAGAGCGGGATTACCTCTCAACGTCACACACTGACACACCGCCATAAGGTTCCATCACACTGGCACATAGTGCAAGATAGTTGCTCACACACACACACACACACATCCATACCATACCATGTGTGCGCCAAGCACACGTTCAACATTTTGGTCGTATATGGGCATGCATAGACGGCAACTATATCGACACAGACACAAGGATATATATGGATGAATCTAACAAAATCTGTCAAGAATATGCCTGGGGTCTTATTGCACTCCAAATACAAAAGAAATAAATCAGAAATTACATTACTAAAAAATATATATATACTGTAAATAAAAAAAATTCTTTATCTTATTTTAATCTTTAAATATATATTTAAACATAAACACTTTTTAAATATAATATTCCTCATATAATGTTTCTTTGCTGAGTTTTTGATCAAATAAAGGAAGCAACTGTGAAAAATGTGACCTTTCTAAAAATAGACATAAATAAATAATAAAATAATTATTTTACGATAAAAAAAAGAATACATAAATAAATGAGATATATAAATATTTATATACACACATAAATTATTAATAATTATATTTATATATGATTAATAATATTATTCATATTATTGAATATAAATGTGTGTCTGTCTGTCTGTATATCTGTGTGTATCATTTTAATCATAAAAAAAAATCTCTCAAAAAGCTCAAACTGAAAACATAAAAGAATTAAAAAAAAAAAAATCCCCAAATGACCAAATTAATCATCAAAAAAAATTTTTATATATATTTGTGCTGTCAAATGATTTATCACTTTCAAAATAAAGATTTTTGTTTACATTTATATAAGTATGTGTAGTGTGTATATATTTTTCAATTTTTTTTTACATTTATACATTCATATTCTTTAATTTTATAATATAGAATATATATTTTTTCTTAAATATATTTATGTATGTTTATTTATATATACATAATAAATATACACAGTATACACATACATAATGTAAACAAAACTTTTATTTTTGATGTGATCAAAGGTTAGACAGCACAAATGTGTATTTATATATATCTGTATATCTAAGTTGATATATAGATATATCGTTTAGAATTAGAATAACCATTGAAACATCAATTAAAATGTCTGCATGTTTTAAAATAATGACAAGTGGTCTTAATTTTATTTTGTGAGATTCACTCATACTCCCGAGAGCACTGGTGCTGCTCAGTCCAGCTCCGAGATGTTTGGAAAGCAGAAGTGATGAGGAAAAAAACATTATCACTGAGCTAAAGTTAAAGGCTGATAACAGAACGAGGCTAAACCATGATCACATAATGGTCATTAACCCTAGACTCTGTCCAGAATAGCTGTGTTGTCAGAGTTGAGAGAAGTGTGAGCGTAGTGACTGTACGTGCTAGCAGGAGTGTGTTTAAGGGTTATACAAGCCGCATCAATTGCTGTGTAACACAGAGACACAGGTCAGTGTGCCAGCATCAGCTAATGCGTTCACGGCGAGGTGCGAAAGAACACGGAGCCACCATCAAGAAGAAAAATGAGTCGGGGAGCTGACACGGATGCGCTGGGTGGGGGTGGGGGGGTGAAAGGAGGCGACCGGCAAATCTTCAGTCACGTTTGCTGCTCGCTAATCTAGCGGCATTAACACAAAACCCATATGGCTGCAGGAGTAAGCTCCACTCCTAACTCACCTAATCAAACCACGGCCAGATGTAGTCACTTACTGACGAACATGAAGACAGCAGTGAAGAGACGGAGGGGGAACAGAGAGCAGGTGGAGAGGGCAAACTCACTGACACGACTCTCGAGCTTGATCCGGCCAAGATCCTTTTTACTTTTTAGCTTGTTTGAGGGAGCCACTGTCGATTGAATCCCATTCGCCAGCACTGTTGTTTCTGTGATACGCAGACTGGGATTTATTTCTGTGGGCTTCAGATTTTATTCAAACACTGTGGGATCAGATGGTATTTTTAATGTAGCCTAAATCATAATTAATGTTTTTTTTAAAAACAAATAAGTTGTTTATGTTCAACAAAGCTGCATTTATTTTATCAAAATACACAGAAAAGCTGTAATAACGCGAACATTAAGTATATATTTTTAATATATTTTAAAATGTAATTTATTTCAGTTTTTACTGCAGTCTTCAGAGTCACATGATCTTTCAGAAATCGTTCTAATATTCTGGTCTGCTGCTCACTTATTAAACATTTTTGCTCATTATAAATGTTGAAAATACAAACATTATAATTAAATAATACAATTGTTTATTATGTTAAAGCTCTCTCTCTCTCTCTCTCTCTCTCTCTCTCTCTATATATATATATATATACACACACACACACATTTATTTAAAAAACAATTTCTATATTTTTTTATTAAAATATTATAAAATTATATTATAGTTTTAATTCTATTAAATTATTGTAATAACTATACAATTAATATTATATATTAATATAACTAATTATATTAATATATAATATAAATATAATATAAATATTTTAATTAATTAATTATCTTTAAAATGGAGTCAGCTGTTTTTGCAAATTAATTCTTCATATA
>JAUMHG010000043.1:3418280-3429806 GCA_032359395.1 Enteromius anoplus | reverse complement strand
GCTTTTGGTGCGCACTCGGGTGCGATTGTTACATTCACACCTGCCCAAACGAACCGCACCAAGTAGGAAAACGAACTGTAGTGCGATTCAACCAAACTAAATGAGGCAGGTGTGAAAGCACCCTATAATATACCAACAAAGATATTCAGATAAAAACATCTTTCAATTCAAATCACCAATACTCACAGTTTCATATACTCTGAAAATACTCTTATTAATTGGCCAAGAAGGCATTGAGGAAGAAATTAAAAAAGAAATAGTCAACTTTTTCTTTAATGGTTTGTATGACTTGCATGTCACAGGAAATTCTCTGAATGAACATGTCATCTTCTGTGTAAATGACAAAGTCACACCAGTGTGTTTATATAGCTGGACACATACAATTTAAAACATTTGACCTTTTTTGATGTTGGTGTCTTCGATGTGGCCTGGATGATCCTGAAGCGATCGCGTAAAAAACGACATGGCCGCGGCAAACGTCAACGCGAACCGGAAGTACTAAAGCTGGCTGAAGAGTCCGGGAAGCATCAGAACGGAAGTGTGCGGCATTTAGCGAATACTGCATCCGTGGTGTTGCTCAAGTCAAAGCACCGTTTCTCTGTATAGTTCAAAAGCGCATTAAATCATATTCGCCTTATTTTATCTAAAACTATATAAGTGGTTAGAAAAAGACGAGTTACCTCTCAAACATACATATCTTAATTTGTTGTTGCTTTAATACTTTGAAAGTTTAAATTTATTAGGCCTAGTTTTGTTCTGAAGATGAAAGTTTGTCCCGTTAGTAACATATAACTGCGTGGTCTGCACAGGCTTCAGGCTGCTACTTGGTGCAGTTTTTTTTCTTTTGTTTTGTTAATTTATTATTTCGTTAGAAATACATATTTGGCATATGGGCCAATTTAATAGGTTTTGTGTGTGTGTGTGTGTGTTTGTTTGTTTGTTTCAACTGATGAAGGACAGGCTACTATTGCACATATAATTTGTGGAGAAGGTAAAATTACGTATGAAAACATTTTTTTGTGATACACCAAAACTTTTTTAAGGATGACGTACACCATTTTATCAGTAAAAGGCCAGTGAAAGGGAAACAGGCTGGAGACAGCGTAAACACTGGATGCGAACTAGGCTAATGTTGTAAAACCTTGAGATGATACTTCAACTTTTACAGAAGTCTTTTTACACTCTAGTAGCTATACTTCTACGGCACCGGTGGAAAGTACCACAAATATTTTTTTGCATTCCAGTTTGCTCAAATAGCAAAAGAAAAACTTCCCAATAATGTTTTCATGACTGCCAACAAAAGGAAAAAAACTAGAGAGAGACTGACAGATAAGCGAATGATGTCAAATTAAGCACCCCTCCCAATGATAGTTACGTTAGAAACAGTCGTGCATAACTTTTTTTTGTCATTTGATGGAATTACCCATAAAGCATACAGTTTAGAAGATCAATCGAGGTGCTATAAACAGATTAACGCTTCACCTCAGTCTCTAAAGAATAATTCTTGCTGATAAAACTAAATTGGACCAGCGATTCTCTTACCGTGTCCCAGAGGGCGACCTGTCTCTCGCTCATGCGACTGAAGCCGGTTGTCAGGATTTTCCCATCGGCCAGAAACACGGCCCTCATCGGCCTGGAGCCCTCATGAGCCTTCTCCCGCACCTGAGTGTGACAGCGTCAAACAAAAATCACATACGTGTGCAAAAACATTCATCCGAAGACCATTTAAAGCCTCCAAAGTGATCTGATGCGGTAGATGAGGACAGAGCAAGGCCTAAACCACACAATGTATTTTACATTGATTGAAAGCATCACTAATATTCTATCCAACAAGTCTGTCACATCTCAAACAGAGCTGCAGTGACTTGTGGCCGGGCCAGTTGTTATGTAATACTAATCTTCCAATGCTTATGAATGCTTTTAAATGATTAAAATCACTAATTATTAAGATCATGTTCTATTTTGATAAGGGTTGGGTGGATAGACGATGCCAGCAGCAACCCGCTCACAAAAAACACGCTTAATTTATGGCGGGAAATCCATGGCATTAATAAGCGAGCGCGGTAAATCATTTCCGCGAGAGGAAAACGGATGTACATGCGAAGAAACGGGGCCCGCGAGCTCATTTCAAACCCCCGCGCGCAACTCAAGCACATGATCGCGCGCGATTTTCTCGCATCTGCTCGCGCAAACACTGTTGTTTTTGTCAGGCGTGGGTCGGGGCTTGCTGATTTAGTTACAACTAAACACCCCGCACCCGATAGATTTCCGCTCAGTTTAATTCCTGGAAATCAACTGGACCATCACACGTTAAAAGCTCATTGTGGCCAAAACAGCTGCTGCCCTGGTGTAGACGCCTGAGATCACAAACAGTAGAAACATCCAGATTAAAGAGCAGCTGTCAGACCGCTTGATACACATTCTTGGAATAATCCTATTAGTCCTCAGGTGCACTTACTGTGCATAAACTTGGCCTACTAAGAGGGACTTACCTGCCTACTAAGAGTTTCGGGTTGGGAAGATTTTTCTTTTTTAAAAGAAATGAATCATTTTATTCAGCATATGCTAAGAATATGTTCATATAATAATCATAATATGCTGCAAATCATCATATTAGATTGATAAGCTAAAAATTCAGCTTTGCTTAACATGAATATCTTCCATTTTAAAATGTATTAAAATAGAAAACAGTTAGAGTAGAAATAAAATGTCACAATATTACAGCTTTTACTACTTTTTAAAAAGGAATCAAATAAATATAGCCTTGGTGAGCATGAGACACTTTTTTTGAAATCCGTCCCCAAACTGTTGGTTATGTCAGATTGTGGCAGACTATTTTGACTTGTCAAAACATGTCAGACACACAGCTACCTGACTATTCATCGCTTGCTGCCTTTATCGTCGTGAGCTGTGTCATTGACAGAAGAGCTAAAGTTGTCTTGACTGTGTGCACTTCTTGTGCGAAACTTCATCATGAAGAGATAAACAGGCTGACCTTAAGGACTTTTCCGCGCCTGGGATCAATGACTCGTAAGGCTTTGTCTTTACAGGTGGTGCACAGGATGCTGCCCTCGCGGTTCCAGCTCACGCTGTATATCAGGTCTGGATGGGCGTCACTCAGCTGGTACACCAGCTCCCCGGTGCCCACATCCCACACACACAGGACATTATCACATCCTAGGACGCAGACAAACAAGATCAAAGGTCAGCAAGAAAAACATCTTACAACTTAAAGAGCTAAGATTTGCATCTCAGACATTTACATGCAAATGCAAATCGCTTTGGCCGGTCGCGCACAAACCTATAAATCAATCCGCATCAAGCCGTACAGTTTTAGAATAGAGATTTATGTTATTGCTCTATTGTCTTTTTATTGCTTTGAAGATGCACCAAAACATCAAAGAAGTCCAACATCCAAAGTTAGGGCTTAATAAATTATTTAAGACACCGGAATTAGAGCACATGCCAAAAATAAAGTGTGCCAGAACAGACTTAATCCAAGCAGCGTTAGCCGACAAAGTATATATATATATATACATACTCGAGGGAAAAGCTTACCTGCAGTCAACAGGATATTTAGAGCAGAAGGGTGCCAGGCCAGGATGCCCACTCTTTTACTGTGGCCCTCGAGAGTCACAACAGCTTCAGACATGGGAGAGGTCAGACCTCCGTCGGGAATCTGCCAAATCTGTTCGAGCAAAGAGATACAAAAGTCAATCTTTAGTGTCACATGATGCTTCAGTAATCATTCTAGCATGCTGACCAGGTGCTCGAGAAAACAGCTGGACTGCTTCATATACACTTTTTTTTTAATACTTTTCTTCACCAAGGATGCATTAAACAGCTCAAAAGTGACAGAACAGATATTTACCAAAAGGTGTCATTTGATTTTTATTAATTCAAAGAACCATGGGTGATATGAGCAAAATCTTATATCACGACACAAGTACTTTCATATCATAATAACCATATACAGTTACTTTTTCTTTCTTTTTTGTCACCAATGTCAATTAATCAACTAATCAAACAAATACAAACCTAAAAAGCTTCCTAAAGATAAATGAACACCAGTCAGTGACAAATCTATAGGTGTAGGTTTAGTTAAAAGAGACCTTGACAGTGCAGTCCTCTGAGGCGCTGGCAATTACATTGTCATCATGTGGGCACCACTGCACATCCAGCACCGGAGCGGCGTGACCGCACACAGTCGGGGAGTTCTGGTCCACTCGGCCGCTCTAGTGGTAAGAGACACAGAAACTATGTGAGCAGAACCATTTGATTATGCAAACTAATGTAAAACACCAACTGTAACTCCTCAGGGCGTATTTAAGGCATTGTTATAGCGAGAGAACGTGTGCCAACCTTGGCGAGCGGCAACACAAGAAAGGCTCCGCCTCCTCCGGCCTCGATGACTACAGCAATGAACTTGGGATTGGCAGCGCACAGCGGACCGTCCCATGTCACGCGCGACACTCTGACATCATCGAGGCAATGCTCAGCCTTCCAGGCCTGGGCAAACACATGCCTGAACTTACTCTGCCTGACAACACCCCTCCTGAAGGACATGACTGAGAGAAGAACAGTGGCATACACCGTTAGTCATTACTAAATCATATTATTACATGAGTATAACATAAATCACATCAACTGCGAGAACAAATTACACAATGACACAGACTTTAAGATCAAATTGACATGATTATTTGCTAAATTAATGATTAAAGCTAAAACCCAGTTGCAATTTAGTATGCAAATACACGCAAGAAAAAAAGACCAATCACAATTCAGTATGCAAATGTTGCAATGACATCAAGAAGAATGCTGAAATAAAGTAATAAAGTCTTAATGTTATATTAACAGCTATTAAAAATACCATAATTGTTGTCCAACAAAAAAGATACAGTTAACTGAACATACTGTAAGTTGTCCTTTTTTGAGACCCAGCAGTGGGGCATGTTGTCACACAAGCTTTAAAGGACTATTATTGGCTTTTTAGCCAAGATTTAAATAGTAAAATATTATTAACAGCAAAAATTGCACAAGATAGCTACTGTATAGAAAGTTTTGTAAATAAAACTAAATATTATAAATACATCATTATTAAATATAGGCCTATATAAATGTGTATAAATATTTATAATGTTACATATATTTCTATTTTATTTTTTAAATAAAATATTTTATTATTATTATTACTACAATTAATTATATAAACCCTGGTTTATTTTTGGCCGTAATACCAAAATTGCTGGCAATAATATAGCCTATCAAAAAATGATATTACCAACTTCTATTGGGCAATTAGGTCAGATAGGCTTAAATATTAAGGTAAAAGTGAGAGCCCCTTCTTGTCCGGTGAAACTCTAGAAGGCGGCAGCTCTCACGTGTCTGTGACTGTGCAGGGATGAAGTCAGAAACCACAAACCATCAACATTTAAGGTCTGATGTCTGGTCACCTTCCACATTTATATTCTAATGAGACTATAACTGGACAAACCAACCTCTCTGTGTTTAATGTGATACAACTAGACTCAATAAAGCCACGCCAAAACAGTAAAACCAACTGTAAACATCCCACTATAAATAACTTACAACTTGGTTAATCCTAAAGCTGTGAAATGTGAACTGTGGTCTAAAGGTGCTTTCCGTGAGTGAAAGTTTATGGGATATTTCCATCCGCTGCTAATTCTACATTTTTCTTTTTTTTTATTTTGTCTGATGATATATGGGTCAGTGAGTAATACGTTATTCAAAAATACACCACAAAAGGCTATTCATACCAGAATAAAAACTCATTTCTGTGATGATGTTCAAATCTGAATAGAATGTTTATGGTGCAATTTATGAAAAAGAAAGCAATTAAAAGTGTAATTAGGATTTATTTTGTTCGAATCAACATATATTGTTTTTAAAATGTAATTAGCATTATTTAGGATTTGCAAATACACTTTGATGTCGAAATTTACACTTTTTAATTAATCTCATGAAATATCAATAACTGTATAAAATTATATACTTGTAATGATTTATATATATATGCAGATAAAATTGAAAGGTTTTACAATTTTGTACATTTATTAAACAACATTAAAACGAATTAAATGAAACCAATGGCAATCACGCAAAAATGCGCTGATGACATGAATGACACATGATCTAACGTTAGTTACATTCGTTCAGTACACTGTAACGTTACCTCTGCTTGAGGATTTCCTTCTTTCCTTTCTTCCCTGTTCCTTTTCTTTTTGAGACACCTGCCCAAATTAATAAAGCGATTCCGGTATAAAAATATGACCTATATACAAAAAATGCAGCGATCTTTTTAAACTACACTAATCCTTGCAGTGTGTTGTTTATCCTGGGATTTTCTGCATGGTCAGGTGGAACAATTATGTCCAGGAAATTTCTGCAGGCATCGACAAATTAATCCATATCATCAGGGAAAACAAATGCACAATTGTATATTTTCAAAAGGCATACAAAGCTTTTGAGTAAAATGGTGCAGTTAAGGAAGTTAAAATAAATGAGGAAGAACGTCGACACCGCTGAAGGAGAAAAGATGATGGATGGTAAATTCCTCTGCTAATGTGCTTAGAATTAAAAGCAGAGATGTGTGAAGCTGGTCGTGGTTAGCAAGAACCAATATGGACGACGATACGCCTTTGTGGCAAAATAAAAGTCACGTACTGAGCGCTATAAGACTGCTTAAAATTGTATTATTAAAAACGTTATGTTAGAATAGAGTTAACCAAAATCTATGTCTACTGTGTGTTCTCCACTTGCAAAAGATAGTTATTTAAAACACTATTAAGTGTTTCTTTGAAAGAAAAACGTAATTGAGTACAAAATAAATTATTTACAAGGTATCAAATATTTATTTAATCTTCTTCCACATGAAATTATGTTTTAGTAAATATGAGTACTTTCATTTTTATACTTTTAAGCTTTATGCAGAATCACAGCGGTGTGAAAAGGAGTGATGCTGATTCTTTAATAGATTGGTTGTGCCAAAAATTCTGATTACAGATGTAAATTTCTATGAATCTGCAATGTTAGCGACTAAAAAGTTACTTATCTATTTAACGTTAGCTTGTTTACAAAAGCTTGTTGCAGTGAACTGTAACTACCACGCCAAAGCCGTTTCCCATGCATTATTTTATTTGTGGCGACTTGGCATAATGTTAACATTAACAGCAGACATCCCAAGTCTCCCGGAAGTTCCGGGAGTGAGGCTCCCGTATATTGATAGTGGCTCCCTGATGCCCGCAAATTGTATAAAATATCCCGGAATCTAGACCAAGCGGGCAAGCGCGTGCACGCGAGAAATTAATGTCTGCATCGTGAATCTTAAAATGCGCGCAGAAGGAGTGGGAGTGAGAGAGACCGTGCGTGCATTTGAACTGTGTGTGTGGTGTGTGTATCTCAGCCATACATACATATGTATCTCAGCGAGCGCTTAAAAATAGGGGGCTGCGGGGTGACGTCACAAATACATGAACGTTTCAAAATGGAATTCAGCAGAGCGTGACTCTCGGGCGCATTTTTTAAAAACAACCTAACATTATATAGTTTTAAAAATCCTCCTCCGTGTTAAAGAATAGCAGCGTCCACACCACAACAATAACGATATAAAGGCATAGAGAAACAATCTCGCTGGAATTACTTTTAAAACAATTTCTTCTACCTGAATACGTGTCTGAGAATTTAAGGCGGCAGACGCGCTTGAGTGATAAAAACAGACAAGGTTTTGTCAGATGAATTAGAAACCAAAGATTCCACATGTTCATTCACACGCTATGTTCATTAGTAGTTGTTGAACTCCAGTAAGTAGGGGATTTTATTCACTTTAAATAAAGCGATCCTGGCTGAATGGTAGGTTGAAATTCAAAATAAAAGTCAAGCTAAACGTTCCTAAAATTATTCATAAATGTGTTTCCTGTTCCAGCAGCCAAGCACAGTGGGAGACAATTTACAATAATGTACTAGGATAATAGCTTACAGCGAAATACCACCGTTAACACAGTTGTTATCGAACTAATTGTTAATATTGTGAAATGCCATAAATTAGCCTATTAACAATTTTTTATTCATTCCCTTTTTTTGACAGTGGTAGGTAATGCCACAGTATTTTTGTAACATTTTGGTGTTAATTATAGCTGATATGGTACATTCAGATTGTGCTGTTTAAAATGAGGCTGAAAAGCACCGAACATTGTGTTTTCTGAAATTCATTGTATAATATACGTTTTATACATACAGTATAATTACGGTTGATTTAACAAACCCCATACACTGCAGTGAACTGAATACGCCATAGTTACCATAAGGACCCATGGCTTTATATTGTGTTGGAAAGAAAGGTCACAAGAGGGTCTCAGTTGCTTGTGGTAACACTGCCCGCTTATAAAAACTAAATACATTTTAAGCGTTTGTACATATAATGAAGTATAAATGTTGTAAACAATGAAAGTGTCACTCCTACAATGACAATGACATTCTGTGAACATGCAGGAGCAATCAAAACAAGGTATGCAATACTTCATAATACTATTCATGCAGTGGGTACTTTCTGGTCAAAATACATAATATACACACACATATATATATATATACCAATACACCATTTTTACAACTCTGAATTTAAGACATCAAGGTCAAAAAGTCACAGTGAAGGATCAACTGACCAGAAAACAGTTCATGTAGTATTTCTCCCTCAATAGCAATTCAAGTGAAGCCTTAGGTTGCAATAATAATATATAAAAACAAACAAATCTTTATTCCATTTCTGGTCACACAGAAGAGCTCAACTCTGGCGGGTTCCAGTTCATCGGCACCTGAAACACATCCTGTGACCCATAATACTCAAGCGTCCCATTTCCAGTTTACACACAGTGGATTACACAATTATTGTTTGAGTAATGCTGGCATTGTTTTTCAGATTTGAGTTTAGATGCTGGCCTGGTCCATGCTTTTGCCACCTTGAGAACATAGTCATATAAAAGTTCACACAAAAGATCAGTTTTTGGGTTATTTTTCCAGAAAGAGCTTTTTATCGAGTGACCATACAGAGGAACACATCTCAGTGTAGTAATATCAGATGTGCTTTTATCGGCGATTCCATACTCTAAACGATCTGAGCTTTGTGAATAGTTGGGCTATGCGGCGTGAGGAAAAGTGTTGTGTTGGCCGGGAGCAGGATGTTATTGGGTTTTGACTTGGGCCGGAGCGTGCCGTTAGTGCGCTCAAAATGACTGGATAGCGCCTCAGATATCTGAGAACTGGCCGTCTCGCTACCGCCGTTCTCAAAAGCATCAGGCTCCATTAAACCTCTGTGGACTCCTGAATCGGTCGGGCTGACAGAATCTTCCTCCTCCTCATCCGTAAGAGTGGGGTACATGGATACTAAGGGTGAGCTATGCCCTCTGCTGCACCCTCGGTTACTCCCTCCTGACTGCGGCCTCCCCTCTGCTGGGAGAATGGCGCTGCCGTTCCGAGACCGCACAATTTCAACAGCCTGATCCATTGAATAAGAAGAGGGGTGGAGAGGAGGGAGAAGATGGGTTTCCTGTATAGCACAAGTGTAAATGTGACTATGATTTTTCAAAACAGCATATGTTTACTGGGTATTATTACTAAAATATTGATATTTTAAAAAAAACATATCTAACACAACAATAAGCAAATCATGAAAAGCAGCTAATTTTAAGTTTTAAATAATAAATGGTGATTGGATATTACTATAATTAATGTAATTTTTTCCCCACTGTTGCCTTGTTGACTATTTTTAACTCATATCCAACATTGGTACCAAATTAAAAATGTAAAAAAAATAAAATAAATAAATGTTAATCTATGCTACCATTCAAACAGGCTTTGTTTGGGTTATACAGAAATGTTGAATACAGAAAACGTAAAAATAACTATATTTAACTTTTTGTATTTATAAATAAGTTATTCATGTGATGGGAAAGCTGACATTTTAGTAGGCCTTATTTTTCAGTGTCACATGATCCTTCAGAAATCATTTTAATATGCTGATTTGCTGCTCAAACATTTCTTCTTGTTATCATCAATGTTGTAAAAGTGGTAACAGTTGCACTGCTTATTATCTGTGTAAAAATATGACACTTCTTTAATGGGTACAAATGCCAAAAGAATAAAATAAAATGTGTCCTTGCTGATTATAAGCATTCATTTCTTTCAGAAAAAAAACTTTCAAACAGTAGTGTATGGGAGTTATTAAAGGGATCATATAATGCCAGACGCACTTTTACAAGTTGTTTAAAATAAAATCTGGCCTGGCAGTGTGTGTACCTACCCTAACCACCCTAAAATGATAAAAATCCACCCAGTGTTTTTTTTTGTAATCTCCTTAAATGTTTTGCCCTTTCTCAAATCGAGCAATCTGACCGCATGACATTACACGGCCGGAGGCCCCTCCCGCGGTTGTTGATTGACAGCAGCGTTTCACACAGACTGGACTAATGTCTTACCCATGACCCGCCCTGAGTGAGCCATCATCAGTCCGAGATGCAGAGACACCTGACACGAATGAAGTGTCAAGCGTGAGTGATTTACATGTTAAGTCAATGCAAATTTGCCTTTTAGATATACACAAAACGAATTTTACCCTCATGTCTAGCTACCAGAATAAAGACAAGCTCTTATTCTGTATATAAAGTTAATATTATTACGTTAAGCCGTGTTCTTATAATGGACTTCTATGAGGGAGAAAACGCTTAACGTGATATTATTCACTTTATCTGTTGAACATAGGCTCGTTCTTTTGACAGTAGTTAGAGATTATTGAAAGGAAGGTTTGACAGCAATTTGGGTTTCCCTCGTCAGGTTTTAGGTGCGTGAGCCACGTTAAGCATTTTAGAATCTCCCCCTTACGTACCTTAAAAGTTATGGATAAAGTCTTCATGGAAACATTTATATCCTTTATCTGGGGGGGAGCTTGCTCTGTTTTGTTTTGTATTTACGTGAAATGTCAGCAGAAGCGACGTCAAACAGCATCTCATAGATCCTAAAGAATCATATCAGCTTATGGAAAATTGGCATTATATGACCCCTTTAAATACCATCATTTAGCAATGACATGGCTACAAAAAAAGCAAACCTCATGAACACCATTTTCAAGGTTAAGGTTAACCTTCATTCACTGACCATTTGTTTAAAAAAAGAACAGAAAACCAATTTGTGATTTATAAGCTCAAGTTGTGAAAGGGTAAATATCGCAAACTTATCTCATACCTGTGACAGGTTACTGTCCTGCTCATAAGACTCCATCAACCGAGCTTCTTTTTCAGTTCTGTCCATCAGTTTGTCTCGTCCTCTTCTGGACGTGTTATAAATTGCAGGGCGACCGAGGGAGTCCACCCCTCCCAGTGTGGATCGACTATCCCTGGAGCGAGGACGTTCCTGAGAAAGTAAACGTTTTGGAACCAGAGAGGAAAACAAAATTAAATTGTGATATGTTCTGCCTAAATATTTATTGTTATATATATATATGTATATGTATAT
>JAUMHG010000043.1:3400246-3410931 GCA_032359395.1 Enteromius anoplus | reverse complement strand
CGAAAACACATCCTCGCCTGCCTTCCTCCGCGAGGACCAGATTCCTCAACCTGCCCTACAACAACCTACTACCGGTCCAGCTCAACACTCAGCCGGTCTGAAACCTCTACGAGAGACCGCTGCTTCCTATTCGAGGCCTTGCCCGCACGCTCTCAGATCTCTTTCATCACGCTATCCGCCAAAGCTTTTCAAGTGAAGTAATCATCATTACTTACCACTCGCAGGCCCTCCGCTATTTTCCACAGCCCAGAAGCAACAAAAGCCCAGCAGCATCGCAACATCTCAAACAAAAGCAGCAAAGGAGCGATAAATCGGCCGGCGCCACCTGATGACGTCATATGCAAGCTGACGCTATACGCAAGCCACGTACCCACGACGTCAACGCGGCATTCCCTATCACTTCTCCTCAGTCTCGTAACGTATTTCACGCACCCTCTCACCCATTTTTAGGTTCTTTGATTCATTAAGTCTTTGTTTATTTAACCAACAGTTCCTGTTTTATTTACTGACTAGAGCTGTTTAAGTAATTCCTGGCCCTTTCCTGTCTCCGCAGAGGCAGCCCAATACCCCTACCTCTCTCTACCATACTGTCTCCGCAGAGACTTTTCTTCTTCTAACATTCGCAAAGGTTCACTATCCTAAAGCTTTCCTCTTTACGCCTCCGCTGAGGTACTTTATCCAAGCTATCCTTCGTCCCTCCCCACCTCCGCAGAGGTCCTCCATCCATAGCTACCCCATTAAAAAAAAACAAAAAACCTTTTGACTAAACGCCTCCCCAGAGACAGCCACCCTTCATCTGCAATGCTTTGATTCCCGCCCACCATACCCGTGTTATATTGCTTTGCTTGCTTGCTTTTCCAACCCACTAATCCATGTCTCTGTCTCTACCAGCAGGTCGCCGGACGATCCGGCTCCCCAGTTCACCCCGTTCCACACACTTAAGTCCTTACACTTTTACACATGTTTAAATTAAACTGGAGATTAGGTGCTGGGCGTCCGGCCAGAGGAGAACTGGACCCAACTAATCCTGGTTCTCACAAGGTTTTTTTCCCCCATTCTCTCATGGATGGGGTTTTGGTTCATTGCCGCTGTCGCCTCAGGCTTGCTTAGTTGGGGACACCTGATTTCCAGTGTTCATCGTTGTCTTGACTACAGAGACCGTCTCTCCATTGATAAACAAAGTTCAATCTCGTCATCTTACATTACCATCACAATTTTTCCTACTATTCTCCTTCGACCAGCATCCTCTCTCATTGCATTTTTGGGTGCTCAAATTTGGCTGCTGTCCTCCCTTTTTGGGGGGCAGACGGCGAACGAGCCGAACGCCGAACTCTTGCCCACGCTACGGTTCATCCAATCCGGTTTTTTTTGACATTGGAGCATTCCCACAAGAAATTTTCTGTTCACATTCGCTCGCAAAAGCATCGTAATAATACTTCCATGACAAACTTTTCTGCGAGCAAAGGCAAAGTTTCTTGTGAAAACACATGAGTTAAGAGTTACAGCGGTCTGTGGGCAGGTTTTAGTCAGACAATCTTTCCTGTTTAGGTTGTCAGTTTGTGACCAACATCAGATACTATCTCGACCAGAGTATATGCTGAAAATCAAAAGTTTTCCAAAGTGCTAATATACAGTATGAAATATAAATAGTCACAGAGTTTTGTATGAAAAAAGCTTGCCGTCTTCTGTTTGCCCACGATAATCATGATTAATGTACTCACTCCAAACTTCAAGAAAAATCACTGTCTCAAAGTTCCCAGAGGGAAAGGTGGCGATTTTGCAGACGTATTTGCCCTCGTCTGCAGAGCGTGTGCCCATGAGAATCAGAGTAGAGTCTGCTATCGGGTCACTGGTTGCGAATCGAACACGTCCCTTGTATGCCTGGCTTTCTGCATGAGATAGAAACAGAATAAAATGTGACAAGTGACAGAAACAATTGGTTTCTGAGCATTTTTGTGAAGCATACAAAAAATAAATGATGCAAACAACAAAACCTCTCAGCTCAAAGAAATAAAAATTAAGACAAATGGAGACCACACAAAAGATCAAGCCCTGCAGAATTGATAACATTTTTTAAATGACTCTGCCTTTAGAGCAGGGGTGGGGAACCCAAGTCCTTGAGGGCCGCAGTCCTCTAAGTTTTTCATACAAACCTGCTTCACAACACCTGACTCAAATCAAATGGATCCAACAGCCAAGGAAGTTCTGCACAATCACTAGTTAATTTGAATCAGGTGTGTTTGCCCAGGGAAACATGAAACCTTGCAGGATGAGGGCCAAGGTTCCCCACCCCTGCTTTAGAGGATATTGTCATATTTAGAAAAATAAATTAGTATTGAAACTAAAGTATTGAATTCTCACTCATCAATTGTGATTAAACTTTAAATTAATTACATAGAAATGAAAAGTAACACTTTGAGGTTAAACAATATTTTTTACGTACTGTATATTAGTAAAAGGAAATAAAATAATTACATTCTAATAAAACTGAAAATTTAAAATTTAAGTTCCCTTTCAGGCCGTTATTATGATGTTATGTAATTTACTGACATCATGGGGTCTTGCCTGGGAGACAATTGGCCAGTGGATTTTGCATGCCAAGCCACTCCCCTAGACATCCAAATCACCATTAGCTTTCTCCTTCGGATCCGATTCGCTCGTGGAAGAAGTTGGAGAAGATACCGGCTGCAAGAAGAGACTTGACCGGCGTGTCCTGCACTCAGCGGAGAAGGCTGCACTGGAGCTGTGCGGCAGTCCTGGTCCATGAAAAAAATGTCTAACAGCTACACAGTCGTTGAGCATGTCCTCCGGGATGTCATTCCGACTGTATGCTTATGGATGCGGAATTTTCCTCACTTCTGACGATGGCCACGATCGCTGTCTCACGTGTCTGGGCCTCAGTCACACCGAGACGGCTTTCGCGGATGGATCATGTGCTCACTGTGAGCGCATGTCCATGGCTTTGCTTAGATCACGGCTTTCTTTTATTATTTGGCAGGCCGTTAAGGCTTCTCGGCCGCATTGGCTAGCGGCTTGGCAGATCTCAGAGTGTCGATCAGGAACAACCCACTGGGTAAATCCCCACGGACTCCTAGTCCCTCACTGCAAGGCTTCGTGGAGATACCGAATGATGGCATTGGTGTGTCCCGCGGCGAACTCAACGTCTTGTTTGGTGCTCTGGAAGAAGGAAGCTAAGCAGCCCCCCACCGTGGCGGTATCCCAGAAAGAATCTGAAGCAGAGCTGGCGGCTATGCTCCTCTGAGGCACCAAGAGTATCGGGGTGGAGGGATGCGTCTCCTGTCCAAAGCCTGTAAGCTGTCATCAGCTCTCGCTGGCAAAGATTACAGTGCTGCGGGCCAAGCTGCTTCAGCCCTGCATTCCATGGCCATCCTGCAGGTCCTCCAGGCACTAAAAGAAATGCATGAGGGTAGTTCTGACCTTAGGTTGATGCAGGAATTGTGCACGGTGACCAACTTCGCCCTCTGGGCGACGAAGGTCACGGCGCGGGCCCTCGGTCTGGGGATGTCCACCATGGTGGTCCAAGAGCGGCATCTCTGGCTAATCCTGGCTCAGATGAGTGACACTGACAAAGTTCGCTTTCTCAAAGCACCCGTCTCCCAGGTCGGCCTCTTCACCGACACTGCCGAGAACTGTTGGACAAAGTTCTCGGCAGTGTCGGTGAAGAGGTCCACCTTGCCGACCAAAAACAGCCGAAGGCCATCAAGCATATCTTGCCCCAGTGCAATGACAAATGAGGAGTGCAACATCCTTCGTCTGGTCGTCGTTGAGGACGCCCCCTGGCAGGTTTAAAATCAGCTACACCCCACGGCGGTTCCATTGGAGGTAACACCTCAGCAGTTCTTCGGAGTCGATTCAGGGAGGCCCAGGTAGACCTGATTGCCTCCGAGGAATCCTACCACTGCCAGTTGTTTTATTTAGTTCTGGCTAGTGGAGTAGCTTGAACCATGTCCAACGGAGGTTTCTTCCTCTCCTATCAGTCCCTGGCATTTTGTTCGCTCTGCCCCCAACCTTCCCCTTCTGGGTCCGCTTGCTGACCCCCAGGGTGTTGGGAATTATGTTCAGACTTTGTTCTGACACACCGTTCTTCAGCCTGCCAGCAATTGGGTCTCCTACTCTTTGCGTAGGGAACCCATGACGTCAGTCAATGATGTAATGTCATAGTGACTGACTGAAAGGGAACATCTCGGTTACATATGTAACCCTTATTCCCTGAAGGAAGGAACAGAGACATTACATCCTTCCTGCCACAGGCCGGACTGCACTGGGGAGTTGGTTGCGATCGGGTACTCAGCAGGAAGCTAATGGTGGTTTGGGCGCCACCATCTTATATACCCGGATGTCCGGGGATGTTGGTTTGCATGCAAAATCCACTGGTCAATTCCTATTGTTGGTTTCTCCAAAAGTCAATTGGTCTCCCAGACAGGGCCCATGACGTCAATCAATGACGTTATGTCTCCGTTCCCTCCTTCAGAGAACGAGGGTTACATACGTGACAGAGACGATTTCGTTTATGTGAAGAAGCGATACAAAAGTGAGTTTTACCTGTCTGGCCTTCAAGGAAATTAGCAACGATGATCTGTTCTTCACCTCCATTTGAGTTTTCATGAATCCACAACACCTGCACCACCTTAACCTCACTGCTGGATACATTGAATCGACAGGTTAAGCGTGTGTCGTCCTCTGCCAAAGACTGCAGTTCCCAGGGGGACTCAGAGGGCTCCAGAAAATGTTCTTGTTCTCCACTTACACAGGCTGCTGAAGACACAAAGAGAGCGAAAGCAGTTTTAATCAAGTTACATAATGAGCAAGTCGAGACGCTTTTTTATAACGGTGACAACAGCAATATGATAAAATGGTAAACGCTAACAGTAAGTTAGTTTGCAACTATATTTCAACTAGCAGTCATTAGAGTATTAATAGACTGTCTACTTAATAACTTTATTTTCATGGGTCCACAAAGTATTAACTGTAGGAAACCTTGCAAGTATATGTCAATTTATTTTACTAACCCTAAACCTACCCTAACAGTCTACTCTGAGATTTAGTTGACATCTAGTTACAAAGTTACTTATAGTTAGTAGAATGTCTGTACTTTAACCAACTAACTCTGTTGGAAGTTATTTGTGAAATCAGAAAACACATCTTTTAAATTATACATTAATGTTGCAACTAAAAACTATTAAAAGAATTGGTGGATTAGTGGTTATACTAGGTAATATTTTATATTTTGTATTATGGGTGGCAATCGTATTATACTATATATGTATTTATTTCTTAAGTATTAGCTCGGTTTCCCATATTAAATGTTATAAAAGGAAGAGTTCACACAAAAAAAAATATTTTTTGACAATTTAGTCAACCATGGGCAAACCAAGATGTAGATGAGTTTGTTTAGAATGAGAGTACAACAGCTGAATTATAATCCACAAGTAATCCAGACGACTCCAGTCCATCAGTAAATGTCTTGTAAAGTGAAAAGCACTGCGTTTTATCCAAATTCATAATTTCAGTGTTCCATCGTCAAACCACTGCTTCCAGCTAAAATATGATTCTTCTATCCATATAACGTTCTTCAATGCAGTCATCTCATCTTAATCAGGAGTGAAATGTGCAAAGATCAAGATCTGTTTACAAGTAATAAGATTCCAAAAACAAAAATGTTGGTGGATTTTAAAGTGAAGTTATGGGCTTAAAGAAGTGACTGTTTAATGATGCACTTGTTTTTCCGAAACATGCCGCTTTTCACTTGACATTATTTCATGAACTGGACTCTGATTTTGACACACCCGTTCACTGCAGAGCAAGTGATATAAAGCTAAATTCCTCTGTTCCAATAAAGAACCAAACTCATGGCCTTAACTTTTACCATCTAAAACAACATCACTGAATTAGTCATGCAGGTGTAAAACTAGAACTATTAAAAGTACTTGTTATGATATTGCATATTATTATTATTTACAATGTATAGCTCTGTTTTGCATATAGCCTTGGGAAAAATACTGCATAGCAAATTTCTTGTAGCGCTTATAGCTATGGCATCACAAACTGATGTGGCCACAAATTTAAGGGCCAGGCCAAAAAAAAAAAATGTTTAGAGTCTAGACCATCCCATCAATATATATAATACGCCCAAGGCTAAAGCAGTGCTTAAAAAATAGAAATAGCATCTTTAAGAGAAATATAACTGCAGCAAAGGAAAAGCTGGAGCACATTGACTGAGGTCATCTGTTACCTTCAGTACGATGGTAATACGAAGCTTTTAATGTGAACCTTTTTTTTCATCACTCTATTGAACTGGCAGAGAGAACAGAGAGGCAAAGCAGACATGGGAATAGATATGTATAACAAAATGAAAGAAAGAAAGAAAGGTGAGAGACAAACAGGTGTCTGGAAGAGCGTTTGTCGATGGGAGTTAGATATGCTGCTCAACTCGTTATGTGTCTCAGGGCTAATTACTTTTGGGAGGCAGACAAGCATAAGCAACTTATAAACTAAATATGTCATTTGCAATTTCAAGCACAATTATATTAAAAGAAAACATTAAAAAGTCCAGTAATTATGCATGTAAGTATTACTGCATGCCTTACATATGAATAAGATATATTTTGTTTATTGTTATTTGTAGTAACAAGCTGCAAAAAATTGGTTATAAATTAACTGTACACTGAATGGGACTCTCTGCCAGGAGAAACTGAGTGTTAAGCACATTTCACGTGCTTTGGGAGTTCAGGGCAGTGATTTGGCCATAATCCTCTAAACGTTTTCGAGTTTCTGAGTCATATAGTATAGTTTGAACTTTACGTCAGTAACCATTAGGCTGCGGCAATCAGTTGTCCAGTTTGCAAAGAATTACATAAATGAACTGTAATGACAAGCCTCTTGGACATAAGCTTGTTGACAAGATTTCTGGCATAGATCCTCCGTCACTGTGCCACACAACATGATTTATCCCAGTGTGACAAGTTCCTGAGTCAACATCCTTAAGAACAGCCATTTGTTGCCTAACCCTATCCCTAAAATCAGGTGGAAATGAGTGCAGTAATAGACTTAATTGGTTTGACTAATTTTTTGAACTAATATTCACACTTTTCTAATTAACATGTAACGTGTGCTTTAATTTTATGCACGTTTGAAACTATTTTTACAGAAATTTAATTTTTAAACAGAAATATTAAAGCATTTGTTGGTAATGTATTTTATTTATTCATTTATTTATTGTTGGGATAATAAGTTTTACTTTAATGTTAACACCATAAAACAACAACAAAACATTCGTTTTTTTTAGGCTATAGTGATAATTTAGTCATTATGGTGTCAGAAAATCAGGTGGCAATAAATGGCATAGACTTATTAGGTTTTACTAATATTTTTACTAATATTCACACTTTCTAATTAACATGTAATTGGTGCTTTAATTTTATGCACTTTTTTTATTTAAAAAAAATGAATTTTTAAACAGAAATATTTAAGCATTTGTTGGTAGTGTATTTTATTTATCCATTCATTTATTTTGGGGATAATTTTAATTTTTACCGAATAAAAGCAGCAACAATACAGTTGGTTTATATTGTTGTAGAATATAGTGGCAATTTAGTCATTATGGTGTCATAAAGTATAAATAACACAATTAAAAACAGAACCAATTTTCATCTATGAACAAGAAGTGCATTATGTTAGTTCTTTTCAGTTCATACATATATATATATATCCAGGCAGGCTTGAAAAATGGGTTAACAGTAATATGACTGCCTGGCTGGAGAAAAGGAACTTAAAGCACCTTACAATGAATACAAACAACAGTACAATAATGGTCATTCAAAACAATATCAGTCTCAAATCTCAAAATAACTTCACTGGATTGCTGTTTAAGCCTTAGGGTCATAACCTTAAACCTGACCCTAAACTCTTCTATCAGAGAAGGAATGTTGTTCCAGGAGGATGTTGATACAGCAAAATGCCATATTGTATATAAATCACGTTACATCATGTACTCAGACGCACTGACCCTGCATTAACACACAGCTTTATGAATAGCTCATAGGCCAACAAAAATACTCAAAAATGCAAGTAACGTTGACAACACCCTCTAATTCATCACACCCTTACTCTTACAACTTCATCAACCCATAAAACACTCCTTAAGACGCATAAGGCAGTGTGTGTGTGTGTGTGTGCAGGGAGCGCCTGTCTGTCACACTGAATCACACTCGCAGTTTGTCATGAGAACCAGTTCTTCCTGTAATATCAGACAACCGTAAACGTGTTGTGAAGCTCTTTTCCTAAAGTTTTAACCCCATATTCCGCAACACGTTTAAAAATGTTTCCAGCTGCACTCGCAATGTATTTATGAAATATAAAACGGCTCACCTGAGTTCCAGATGATCAACGCAGCAAGAATATATGAAACTGTCTTCATCGTCCACCAGTTTAGACTTTCAGCTGAGCCCAGGTTATCAGTTTGGCGATCTCAATGCGACGGTCATTATTAATATATGAAAAGAGTGTCCATCTCTAGAGCTAGTTGCGTTCCCGATCAACACAATCGATAACGGATGTCGGAGAACAGGAGGCTCCCATATAAAGAAGAGCAGGTGGTGGAGATCCCGCAGGAAAACGAAATCACTCTTCTTATTCACAATCAATATATCAATCCGTTCATTTAAAGCACAAAAACAGAATATTTATGGATAACATCCATAAAAAGTGAACGTTTTTTTCCATGCGTAAATCCTCACAGGAGCGCGCAAATGTGTTTTTTTCCCCCTAAGTCTTATTTTAAGATTTAAGACACAAAAACTCAAGTATTTCCATTATTCTTCAGACTCTCGAGCTGAAATTGCGTGAAAATGCTCTGAAGGGGAAAAACTTCTCACAGGCACCTGTTGGAAAAGGCAGCTCTCCGTTGCGCAGTCACGCACATGTCGGTGCGCGCTCTACTTAACTCAACTTTCCAGTTCTTAATCCGGGTGTTTCTTTCCAATCTGATGATTCAATCTACTGTAGCTACTGGTGCAATATTCTGTAATTGCTTAATCGTTTGAGATCTTTAATGGTCGAGTTCATATAAAAAAACATTTTCTGCCATTATGATTTTGTGAAAAACAAAACTTGTTATTTTACTTTATCAGATTTACAACGAACAATTAAACCAATTAAAACGGTCTTACAGGTTCATATGAGATCTTTAAAAAAAATAGTGCATTTATCTCTGATTAACCTTAAAATTTTACATATCTGTAAATGTCCTACACAACATTTTGTGACTTGCTTAAACTCTCCAGTAATCATCATTACAATAAAAGTGATGTTCTGTTGAAGAATCCCCAATATCCAATAAGATTCTGCCGATTAAACTAGCTACGTCTGATTCATTTTCGCAGGCGCGTTGACATAATTCGCGTCAGTATGAACGTACGCTGAATCCAGCAGACGCACTGTATCTGGTTGCATTCTTGGCCTAAAGGAAAGGGAGCATCAAAAACTGTAAACCTGTTCTCCCTCCTGAAAACAGTTAAAGCCTCGGGCACTTTTACCGAGTTCAACGGAATTGTGTTGCAAACAAGGGTTTTTGAGCTTAAAAAGACAGTTATGTGGAAAGACTATCAGTGATTAGTATTTCTGTTCATACTCGCATGAGATGCTTTGAATGTCCCAAAAATGTCATTAATGTTTGGTGTTTAATTGTTTTTCATAAAAATAAAATACTAATAAAATCTGTCTGTGATGCTCGTGAAACAGTCGTTCCAATTAAACGAAATTATTTAATGAAAATATATATATATATATATATATATACATATATATATATATATATATATAGAGAGAGAGAGAGAGAGAGAGAGAGAGAGAGAGAGAGAGAGAGAGAAAATAGGCAGAGATAAAATTGAACTGAATCAAGAATAGCAAGTAAGAGACATTACTATTAAACCTAACCATTTAAATTTGTCTTTACACTTAATCAAACTGATATTATACTCAGGTTTAGGTGTATAGTGACATCTAGGGGACTATTTGAGTATTTTTCAAATGCAATGCTAAACTTCAAAAACAGAAACATGTTTACACACTTGTGCTCCAGCATGATTTACAATAATCAATATTTGAGCATTTAACTCTACATTTAGATTTCTTAGCTGATATAATTTCCCTTTTTATGCAGATTAGATCAAATACAATATGCAGACCATCACCAGATTATAGTTTTTCTCAGGCGCTTTGGTGCATTTCTCACAACAGTACTTACATTTGCACAAACAATTAGTCATGTGTGCACATCATACTAGCAGTTTCTCATGCTTTCCAACAAATTGCAGATGCTTTTGGACATGCATCAACTGCTTTGATACAACTCTGCTGTTTTATAACATTATCATTTACTTATGTCATGTCAGTCAAAAATGAACTTAACTTGTGACTGCTGAATAGTCATTCCACATAAAACTAATAGTCCTCATTTCATTGCTTGAGTCATTACATACAAAAATGTTCAACTAGTTGTCAAAATCTGTCAAATCTTTTATTTTTTTCTGAAAATTTCTTGTTAATTGAATGGTTTGCACAAAGCTTTGAATAGAGTAAATTAGAATCGCAAAGAGCATATGCAGTAAAAATGTGAAACATACATATTCAGTGTCTTGTACTCAGATACCTCACTACATGGTGAG
>JAUMHG010000043.1:3366236-3400146 GCA_032359395.1 Enteromius anoplus | reverse complement strand
CATTGTAAAAAATGTACAGAGTAAACTGTCATAATGAAAACATCTTGTTCATAAACAATGGTGTCAGGACTTTTCATGTTGACGACACTGACACTTTCATTGGCATGAATACTTGCTTTTGAGCAATGAACTATCCATTTAGAGCAAGAGACACGCTTTTGCAGGTTATCAACTAGGTTTTGCAGTTTGCACTAATAGTTTTGAGTTTTAATGCATGAACTGTTGTGCAAATTTAAATACTGTTGGGAGAGATGCACCAAAGCGACTGAGAAAAAAACGGTAATATGCATTAAGATCTAAATGACTAAAAAGGAAAGTTCCTCATCAAATCTGCTAAAAAAAAAACAAACAAACACGTAGCATCACAAACGCTCAAGTGCTATTTCATTAACCTGAAAATAAAACCGCAACAAATTACAAAACTACTTAAAGACCTTTGCCCTGTTTTCTCTCTTACTGTAATCTTAAGTTTTAGATCAGTCTTGCCGTGTTTGAGCATGTTCTCTTGGCCCACAGGTACAAACCCTACTGTGACAGAACAGCAGAAGCTGCTAATGTGTGCAGTGTGTTTCTCAATTAGTCAAAAGAAAAAGAAAAACATTAACGTTTGTGATCAACAAAAAGCTCATTGTTATAAAATAAGAAATTTAGTAATTGTATTTCCACAAGATCCATACATTATTGTTGGTTTTTAAATGGAAAAGGCTAAAAAAGCGGCAATTTCTCTTTTTTATTACCATTTTTTGTCAAGAAATTCATTTAAACAAAAACGCCTCCAAGTCCACACCTTTACATGAAGCATCTCAAATCTCAAACAGAGATATTTTTTAATAATAATAATAAAAAAGAAAACACCACAAAAACAATTTGACATATCTCTAAGCTGTGTTGCGCTCGCTGGAATCTGACTGGTTTAGCACAGCTTTGTGTTCTTCCTGTTTGCTTTCTGATTGGTCCTTTGAGTCTGTTTTGTTTTCTGAGGTTGGTTGTTCTTCGTCAGAGTCGTCTTCATCAGAGTCTTCTTCATCATTGCCCTCTCCGAGCTTGTTTTCCTGGCCCACCGGCACAGCTCCCTTCCTCTGTGGCAGAACAGTAAAGAAAGCCTCCTTCCAGTCTCGTTTCTCCAGGAACGCTAGGATGATTTCAAAAACTGTGACAAGAGGGGAAATGAATGGTTTATTAAAAGCAGTGAATTATAATGGAAATGTCATTAGCAAGGGCATCTAGAGAAAGGGATCTCACCGTGATTGACGGCCAGCACCTTGCGGCTATTCATCTTGACGAAGCTGCCCAGCGGAAGCTGAGCATGAGCAATGCCAAGCTCTTGGGCTCGATTAAATGTGATTCCCTGTAAAAAAAACATCTGAATTCCCCAAAAACTCCTTGCAAGCAGGGCATTACAGTTGATACAACATCGTCATGATCTGAAAATAAATATTACAATGAACTTACCCCAACCTACACTTTGAAGAAAGGTTAAAAAACGACTGTAAAAGTTACAACTTTGTTCTCCCTAAGAGCTACATTTTAGACCCTGACCTTATGGTGGTTGTGGTCCACCAGACCTCCAATCACATAGGCTTTGGCCTCATCCAGCTCCTGCAGCACATTGGGTGAATCAGAGGTGAGGTAGACTAGGTCCTCCTTCTTCATGATTTCATGAAATGCATCAGGGTTGAAATGGACATCCTACACCACATTGAAATTCAGAAGAGATTCTTTGAAGGCCTTGCTTTCAATCATCCAACACTCAGATATACTCATTCTAGTGCTGACAAGCGTAGAACTTTCTTGTGTGGGTCATGCATGAGCTTAAATAATGTAAAAAACATCGTCAACATCAAAGCTTAAGAGGAACATTGAATTATATATTTATTATACATCCATGTAAATCCATGATGACAGTTTCAGATATGCATTTTGTGTACACAATCCAAAAATATACAGTAGGGTTGGATTGGTTTTTGTCGAATAATACATATTTGTAATATTCATTATTAGGCATGTCGTTTCACATCTTACCTTCCAGTTAACCCAGCCTTTGTTAATTTCGTCCATGACTTGCTTTAACTGACCGCCATGACTCGTAAGGTAAAACTGAGAATGTGAAACAGTAGTGTTAACTGAACGTTTAATCTTAAACACCACGTTTATATCTATTTGAGGCAAACACTTGCCTGCGCTGGATGTAATGTGCGTCTGTTCTCAGCATAGCACCTCTGAATCTGTTTGTGAAGTTTCTTTACATCCTAGGCAGGAAAAAAGTAAGCTTGAAGAAATTCAGCGACTGAACCGTATAGATGTCATTTAGTTTTTTTGCGAGTAGTACATGTGAACGATGCAATGCAGCATACGAATGTATTCATTCAATTGATGAGCGGAGTTAATGTTATTATAACGGCAAGGGCGTCATCTTACCTTGAGCACCATGAGATTATCAAAGCTGCAGTCTATGACCAGTCTGAGAGAGCTGGGCTCCGCTGACCTGCGCAAACGCTTCTTTCCCATCCACTCCACTCCATCTTCAGCCTGCGCTTGTCGCTCCAGTTTCCTCTGCTGTTTTCTCTCTTTCCGCTTCTGTCTTCACATTAACAAGGGAGAATTAAAGCACATATTTAATAAAAGACTATCAACATGAACTGTTTGGCCATGTAACATAACAAAGAAAAACTGTTTTACCATGTGTTTCATCCTTTTGAATGCTTGCAGTGTAATTGCGTGTGACTAAAACAAATATATATATATGTATATATATTTATGTATTTGATTTAAAATATATATTATATATATATATATTTATATATAATATATATTTTAGATCAAATATTATTAAAATAAAATAAACAAAACTTAAATAAAACAACAAAAATATTACATAATTTGAAAAATATATATTAGAAATGCTGCTATAATTAGCTGACTTGAAAGTTTATATTATAAAAATTGAAATTTAGTTAAAAACAAAAAATATAGGAATATAAAATATAAAGATTTTACAAAAAAGAATACAAGTGAAAAAGGACATAACCAAAAGAATTCAGTAAATTATTATTAATATTAATTATTATTAGCTGAATTAAAGAAAAGCTAAATCATTAAAATATTACTATTAAATATTGAAAAACAGTGGTCAAATGAGTGCATCGGGAAAATAAAAGTTTGTTTACGTAACAAATGAGTGTACTGTTAATATTTATTATGTGTCTACAGACACACACACATGCATGCATATATTTAGGAAAAAATATTTTTTAAATATGAAAAAAACTAAATGTATATACATATATATATATATAAATATATTCATGCAAATATTTTTTTAAATATATACTATATGCATGTGTGTGTATATATATATATATATATATATATATATATATAATAATTAAACACAGCACACACACACATACTATGTGAACAAAAACCTTTATTGTGGATGCGATTAACAATTTAAAAGCACTAATAACATTGCACTGCTTACTTGCGAAGTTCTCTCTGTTCTTCCCATTGTTGACTCTTAAGAAGTTTCTTCCTCTGTCTCTTAGACAGTGTTTCTGTTTCTCCTGTCTGTTCGGCCTCGTTTTCATCCTTTGCCGATTCGTTTTCATTGTTCGCACATTCATGGCTGCTCTCCTGCACAGCAGGTGTATCCGCCATATCGGTGGCTTTTTAGTGTGAAGATCCTGCATCAGCAACAACAAAGCAAGTGATTCAATTCAGAATATTTAGACCATAAAATATTGAAATTCTAAATTATTTAGGCTTAAAAAAAGTTGTACTAAACTGTTGATAAATAGAAAGTAAAATTACACCTTTGTTTTGTTGCCATTTGAGGGGAAGATGCTTTTTTTAAATAGCAGTTATGCAGATTTCATAAAGAAAAATAAGATCTTACTAAGTAGTAATGGTTCAATTACATATTGACCAGTGATTTACTCCCTACGCATTAGTCAGTGAACCGGATCTTTCAAGTGAACCGATTCAAAAGATTCGAGTCACTGAACTGAATCGGCATTCCAACGTATACTCAAACAAGTTAAAAGCTACACATCTATACACACACACACACGACACTTTGGTTACATTTTCGACACAATCTCCAGTCATTGTAGGCGCATTTTATTTATGACTAAAATACCTATTAATGTTTTTTTTTTTAAATATATATATAAAAGCTGCAGCTCACAATACTGATCTCCACTTTTCCTGCAGTATCACGAACTCTTCAATCAAGAGGTGCATAATATTGCCTCGAGAGACTGTCAGTATAGGCTAAGTATATATCAATATAGTCATTTTATTGTATCAAGATACTATTTCTCTTCAACCCATGTTAACGTAATAAGCTACATATCCATAAGTTGACAAACATCAGCTGTTTTCACTATTAAAATAAGACAAAACACCAGGGGTCCTTTAAACGAGCATGTAGACATACGGTGTAATGTGTCTTTTATAACAGTGACAACTGTGAATAGCATAATTATAAAGAATAAACTACCTCTAAATTGCTGTCTTTGCAGTGCTGCTTTCATCATGTGCTCTCGCAATCTGCGTCATTTA
Organism: Enteromius anoplus; assembly: GCA_032359395.1. NCBI lineage: Eukaryota > Metazoa > Chordata > Actinopteri > Cypriniformes > Cyprinidae > Enteromius > Enteromius anoplus. The sequence goes on along the minus strand of JAUMHG010000043.1, from coordinate 3,395,583 downwards.
AAAGCGACTCGTTCAGGGAACGGCTACAGTCCGCCATCTTGGTGAGGGCAAGTGAGGTCATTTTTAGACATTGGAAATCTCCGTTTCTTTGAACGTAAAAGAACGGCAGTGAATCTAATGATGCGAAAAATCATATAGTATAATCTAGCCTATATAAATATGCACTTCACACTTAAGAGCAAGTGTATTGTTTAAAAAAATACAGGCTAATCTAACGAAAACTAGCTGACTTCTATTTTATTCCAAAGAGAAATAAAGCAGCCAATAGCCTATTCAACCAAGAGGTATTGTATAATGTTAATATATAGATGTTCTGAAGGAAATACTTTATCATGCTAAAAATGATTAAAACAAAAACCTAATTCACAAAGTAACACCTCAGCCTATATGCAAACTAATGCAAATATTGTTTTCTGTGCTGTCTTAAACACAAATATGATATGGAATGTGTGACTGTTCACAGCATAGTTTGCAAAATACCCTCCCAGATTATGTTTCATGCACAGGTGGCCTAACCGAAATATTCTGCCGTCCTTATAGCATACACATTGCTACATGGCAACTGTGCTTTTAATGGCAAGAAGAAAAGACTTTTGCATGCACATATTTCATAAACTTCAGAATTTGCTTTTTTTTTATAATGTAATAAACATGAATATTCAATTAATGTAATTTTAAAATGTAGTTATTAAATAAAATGTAATTTAATTTAATAAGGGGTCAACAAGAATAATACGTCTTGCTAATTTGAAGATGCTTTCATAGAAAATAATATTCAAGCGTAATAAAATAAAGCATGCATGCATGCTAGCATGTCTCTGCAGTTACAACTAATATTGAAGTTTACATTCCCATTGCCACCTAGCCTAGGAATGTGTGACAGACCTTTAAACAGACTATCACTTTTCACATTAGCACTTTGCAACACATATTAGCATATGGATTTGTTGCTTCCCATAAATTAATTCTCCTGATCGTAGGCACTTTATATAGACTTTTAAATATATTGCTGTCAGGGAGCTTAAAGGGTGCTCTCAATATGCTTCTGAGCTCCACTATGGATGGTAAAAATACTTTGTACAGCTGACAGATAGACAGTGCTGGCAAACAGTTTTAGGAGTGGTTTGCCAGAGCCATTCTTTTAATGCCATTATGCTTAGTAACAACAACTGATATGGACTAGTAAACGCCCACCAGCAGCACACAGTGGAAAATTAACTAATTATATTGTGTCTATTACAGTAGGTGCATAATGTTTATTGGACAAAATAATAATTAAAATGTAACAAATAAAAGGAAGAAACAACAACAAAATCATGATATCAAATTTTTATTTTTCCTGTAATGTCAAATTCAGATAACATTTCTTTCTTTTTGCATTCCTTTGTTTAAGATCCCAGTCTTTATTCTTTCTAAGACGCGTATTCTCAAACCAATATGTCGCCTATCCATCTTCACACATACTTCTACCCATTTCAACATAACTTTGTCATCATTTAAACATTATTTACCAGGTTTAGCTTTTTAAAACGGCCATTACAGGAACATTCAACTTTCTCGACATCAAGTGACTCCCGATTACATCACTAGGAGCTCTTTAAACATCTTTTGCACAGACCAAACAAAACCAACATAGAGTATACCAAACAAATACATTTTCACATATTTATGCCGTTGTGTTTCACAGATTCATTTAAAAAAAAAAAAAAAATACCTTTGAGTAAACGTAGCCTTTTCGCTGAATTTAAGTGTGCTGAATGGTACTCTTGTTAATCTGAAGACAACGCCACATCAAACTTTCTTAATGACAGCTTAACGGACTGGCCAGCAGCTCCAACAGCTGAAATAATGAATGAAATCACAAGTGTACTATCACATGAGTTATTAAAAACAAGCTATGTGCATCAAAAAAGAGCAAACAGAGGATCCATATGGATTGCCTCTGTTATTAAAAGGTTCAGAATAATCTCAGTTATAACAATCGTCAGCTCGTCTTTGAAGAGATTCGGCATGTGCAGATAACGCTTTTGAAATAGACTTTTCCTCAAAAAATACCCTGGTGATGTGATATGACACTAAACAGGTTGTCTAAAGCTACATTTTATGCACTGCTATAACAGCTTCTGTATTAAAAATACAATACATATCTTCTAATATCAGTCATTTCTTCACCTGGGATCAATTCGCCTGACCTTGATTCTGTATCACTGCAGCCCAAAAGGATAAAACTGTAATACCAAATCAAAACGAAATGGTAAACACATTCTCTCACACACACACACTCACACTATACCGGTACTGTGAGACAATAGAGGAACACAGACCCCTACAGCATCCCATTCACCACATTATCCACACCTTTTTGTGTGTTCTAATGAGGTGGTTTATTCAATACCAGCCGAAAAAAAACAACAATAGTAAATAATACAAAAAATCCTCAATATAAAATTGTAATGCACTACATTTATTTCACATAACACCTCTCGAGGAAGAGCGCAGAGATTCAAGGTCAGGAGAAGAGCTTCAGTCAAGGAATGACAGATAGCAGGAGAAATGATGTGTGTTTTATATGGATAACCTGTTAACAGCAGTATCAGTTTAAGTGCTTATTTATAATGGGGCCAGTATTTACATATCCTGATATTGGATATGTAATTGTGCACACAGATGATCAATTTTTACATTTAGATTTCCGTCATCTAATGCTCACTCAAAGGTAGTCACACATGATTTAATAAAACTGTTATTTAATGTTTAATTAATGTAAATGTATACGTTGTTGGTGTGATGCCTAAATTCACATAAAAATAAACATTTTAATTGTTAGTCGTTTGTTTTCAATTTATTTATGTTAAATAGTATAATAAAGTTGTAATATTGGGTATCAGTTAACATCCATTGCATGAAAATAAATCAGATAAATTGTATTATCTGTGCATCCCTAGCTGTCTGACATTATTCTGAAGGTGCTTAAAGTGATTTTTTTTTTTTTTTTTGCAACTACCCTTTGAAAAAAAGAATCCAATGCAGAAAAATCCATCCACTTTCACAAAGATTTAAGAAGCAGTTTTATAATGAAGCAAGGGAAAAATAACGGGAGAAGAATGTGCGACTTCTTGATGAAGATGACGAAGGAGAGTCCAAAATATAGTAAATGAGTTCAGCAAAAAAAAGAAATCAGTGAAAAGATGGCGTCATGTGGCTCCTGTATAAAACAAAACAAGAATCACATTAAAAATTGTTTTCGTTTATCATCAGCATTCTTTCTGTTAGCAATGTGAACCCGGTTATCAGTTAACAGGTTGGTTATTCAGGCTGTACTCAAAATCAAGCGTGATCTTCAAGTGTCTCTAAAACCATCCGCTCGCAAATAGCTGGATTATAGGTCATTAAAATTTTGCAGTTCTGGCATCTCCTACTACTCCCCTGCACCGTGCGTTTGCACGCCCGCTGATTTGTTTGTATAATATCCCTCAGGCAAAGCTCTGGGTCTTTCCCTTTAACATAAGGCTGTCCTATAAAAAGTTGACCTGCCTGCGCCCCAAGCATCTCAGGACGAGGAGTCTTGATATGCAGCAGCAGCTGGCACAACACTGTATCAGCACAAACACATGCCACAAACTGGCTGACCTTTCTCTCCTCCCACTGCTATGCCAACAATGCCACGCCTCTTCCCTTCGGCCCACAGGCAGACGCCATGCCACCCTCCCATCTTAACGCCATCCATACCATACACATACAGTAGCTCTTGAGGAAATAGAACAGTAGTCATGTATTTTGAGGGTGCTATTTTATGAAAGGAGCAGGAGACATTAACTTAAGATTCCTTATATTTATACTCATATAAACAAAATAGTATACGCATGGTGCGGTGCCCTGATTTACAAAAGCTTATTTACCCGTAATCGATACCTAAAACGGATAGTTCACCAACAAATGTGTTTTGCTCACCTTCAAAGCATCCTAGGTGTTTGTGACTTTCTTCTTTCAGATGAATCCAGTCGGAGTTATAATAAAAACTGTCCTGGGGCTTCTAAGCGCTGTTATTGGATTCGTCTGAAAGAAGAAAGTCACATACACCTAGAATGCTATGAAAGTTTCTAGGTGTCATTTTTGGGTGAACTAACCCTTTAAATCTACATAGTAGTATTTTAAATGAACATATTAGTACCTTTTGGTAAAATACCACCCAGTTTTTTTCCACATTTAAGGTAGAAATAGAGCTATCAGGTACATCTTTGTTCACTACAGAGTAAGTTACATATTTTTACCTTCTGAAAGGATACTGCCCCAGTGACAGTTTTCTACCTTTTTTTTTTTTTTTTTTTTGATCTGAGAGTGTATTAGGGTGAAGCTGTTTATCTGAATTTATTTATAAAATGCATATAGCATTAAATTGAAAAATTTATATATTCCTGAATACAAAAATAGATTTAGTTTCATTTAAAAAAAGAAAGTTTTGATCAAACACTGTCAGCTGTCACTTGGTTGTACAATTTCACAGAGTACACCTTAAAGTTACGACTTCATTTTTGCACAGTTTGTCGCCGAATTCTGGACACTACAGTCTCACCAAGAGTGTGTGTTAGATTCTAACTCATAATAAGCCATGCATTCCTTGAATGCTTTGCAGGTTGTTAGTTTGCACAGAATCATCTGCAAAAGGCATGAATACAAATTTAAACCCAAGACTCCAGAGCGAATTGCTTCTAGCTTTCAAGGCAAGAGCCATTCATTGCTTCTGGGTTAGTATTAGTCCATGCTAAATGTAAACAGGTGAAAAACAATTATGTAAAAAGATACATTTTCTACATAATAAAAGCATGGATTCTGAACAAATCTGATACATTGATTATTATTATACATTGCAATGTTATATCCACAATTCTTGTTTTATTTTATTAGGATGGAATATTATTATTATTATTGGCTTATGAGAATCTAAGAGGAATAGTTCACCCATTAATTATAATTCTGTGAATATTTACTCATGGTCATGTCATTCCAAATTTGTACGACTTTTTTGTTGTTTTTCCGAACACAACAAAAATAGAAAAGAAATGTCATTTTGTGACTAAACTACTCAGAGGGGTCTAATATAGTTTTGATAAAAACTAACTGCAAGTAATATAACATTTAAGCAGGTGCTCCATAAATCATCATTTTATATCTAAAACAGCAGTAAGGATTACATTAACAGTACCCCATGTGAACAGAAAGAAAAACAAGCACAAGGAAACACTTGTAACTAGACAGGCACATGCACACACTAAATGTTTGTGTAATTTAAGTGCACTTAAAGGTGCTCTTTGCGATGTTACAGGATTTTAGCTCGATTTCATTTTTATCTCAAACCGTACGCATCACCCCTTGATCGTCTTGCTGTATGCCCTCTGAATACATTGGGGCAAAAACCTGGTCTCAAAAGACAACACAGAGGCTACAGTACCAAAAGAAACACTTTGGATACCACAACAAAAACAAACTTCTGCCAACCAATCAGCAAGACGAGGTGGGGTTTAATGCGCGTTAAACCCCACCTCTTCTTGCCGATTGGTTAGCCAAAGTTTGTTTTTGTTTTGGTGCACATCCTGTACCCATAGCGTTTGCAAGATTGCATAGAGCACCTTTAAAGAAGATTTACTTTTACATTTACTGTTAATTTGTGGTTATGAATGAAATTCATACAAGTTTCAAACTACATGTGAACTGTATTTTTTTTTTGTGAACTATGTCTTTAATTTACCCTATATAATCCAACATTGTGTTAAACAATACAAATACTTTCTGGACTGGTACAATTAAATAAAAGAAAAACAATTTCCCAAACCTGGAATAGTTCAGATACATAGTACAGTGTAAGTTTTTTTTCTCATTTACTGCAAATACAAAATATTTAAGTTTTAACTGATAAAAGCCTAACCCTAACCCTAACCCTAAAAGACAGTGTAACTTGATTTATTGCTCTAAAACATTTTAAGGATGATTTTGAAAGACTTAAAGGCAAAACAAAAGTTAAGAAAAATAAAAACTAAATAAATAGTAAAAACATATATAATTTCCTTGCATAAGGATTTTACCTTAAATGTATGGAATTGGGTTTTTTTGGCTTACACTGATTTTTTTAAAGCCCTTAACATTATGAGAAAAATGTTCAGTGCATGCAAATATGCTGAAAAAGTAATGAACTTGCACTTACGCTGGGGGGGGGAGTGGGGTTTTACCTATGCTCCACCACAAAGCTCATGGTGGTGCCATCGAAGGAGGGGGGAGCAATGATCCTTGGCCCTTGCTGGGAGGGTATGCTGATGACAGGCTGCTTGCTGCTGGCGAACCTGCTGGTTTTAACATGTTGAGCCATGGAGGATGTTTGTGACGACTTCCCAGATGGCACATAATAAGGGCTCTCCATGTAAGCTCCGTCCTCCTGCTGTCCCGTGTGCGAGTGGGATTTATCCCCATCATCTGCTTCTGACTGCATAGAGAGCTGGGACTGAATACTGCGTGCGGGGATCATTGTGGTTGGCATGTATCCCGGGTAAAACATGTAAGTATGGCCGTATGCTCCCGGGCCGAGAGCGAGAGGGGATATTGGCAATGGGACAGGGGTCATGGGAGGCTGCTGTGGCATGGGGACGTCTACATACTGCCCAGTTTCTGGGTCAAAGAGACGCCTGGTTGATGGCTGCACAGGAGTGTCCACCAGGTAGTAGTTTCCCGTAGTGGGATCCAGCAGCATCTTTCTTTGGACTGCCTGGAAGTGATCTGTGGGGATGGGGGAGGGTTGAACCGTAGGGGAGAAGCAAATGACTTGAGGCTGAGCAGCTTGCATTGGGACAGGCAGGGGTGTGTGGTAAATAGTGGCGGTAGGAGTATCTGGGCACCGTGTCTCCATCACAAAAGATGACTGCTTTGGCGACGGAAGGCCTCTGGTGTCACTGTGAACCAGGTAAGAAGGCGGACTGGCCGTTTGGGTTTTACCTCCTACGGTTGGGATTGTATAAACAGCCGTTTTGCCCATTCCATATGTAGTTGGCTTTATGGCAGGCGTTGCTTGAGGCTTCACAGGTATGGTTAGGTAGTTCTCGGAATCTGCTGTGGAAGTGAACTGCAGCGGGGCAAACTCTGTCTCACTGCCATTCGGCCGCTCCCTCTCTTGTAGTACACGCTTCGGCTGCGATATCTTCAGGGGAACTGGTATTTTCGGAGATTTCGTTGCAACACCCTTGGAGCTCAGAGTTGCTGGTGATGCAATGTGTGTTTGCGGTGCTTTTGTAGCTGATGGCTTCTGGCTTATATTCTTGCACGGCGTTCCTGTGAGCTGCACGAGCGGTTTAGGGCCGTTTCGCTGTTCCCCGGCGATCGGGGTGGTTGATGACTTGTCGTCTTTTTTAGGTGGCATCTCGCTCAGGTTTGGGTTTGAATCTCTTCTTGGCAAACTATCAGCAGGAGTGGAGCCAGGATCGCTTTCCTGATCCTCCACGATGTGTTGCTCGCTGGTGATGAGAGAGAGCACGTGGCTGTCCATTATGGGGCGCGGTTCTGTTTTTCTCTTCCACTCGTTCTTGTCAAAAACATATAGCTGCTCCATGGTTTTAACAGCAGCTTGCAGTTTTTCCAAAGCGGCCTGGTTGGCCATTTTGGGTTCGCTTTTGTTCTCGGTTGCGTCGCTCGATTTATCTTGTTTTTGTGTGCTTGTTTCAATTCTCGATCCGCCTAGCACTTCTTGCTTTGGCAGCCTGTTTGCTACAGCAACGTGAGGGGAGGACCTGTCGGTCTCAACTATATCCTCAGGAAATCGTCTCTTGGTGGGGTCTGTTAAATTTCCGGATTGCTTCACATTGCTATTTGTATTTACAGACTGGCATTTAATCACTATGGGTGAAAGAGAGGCTGAGTTCAGATAAGGACTCTGCTTTAATGCCTTGTGCTCTCCGTGGCTAGATTTGCTGTCGTTGTTATCTAAAGACACAAAGTGATATGAGCTCTTAACCAGCTTACGCACGTCTCTAACCTGGTGAATGGGGGTCTGTAGCTTGCCCTTGTTATCTCTAATGTCTCTGACTATAAAGTGAGGCACTTTGTCAGACGACTCACCCTTGAAAGACGCGGCGAGCGCTTGGCATCTGCTGTCCTCAGCTGTCTTGCAGCCTAAATTGGGAGTCAGTAGCTTCGCGATATTGAACGGGTCGCTTTTGTTGTCCCGAACGCTCCGCAGACTTATTTTGATTTCGGGCGACTTTGCTGGCACGGGGCTGCGCGTCGCGTCGGACACATAGAGCGTGTTTGAACGCCACTTCAAAGCTCCGCTCTCCGCTTGATCGCGCGGGGAGGAATTCACATTCGGCGGCGGCTTCCTGAGGTCCCGGTCCGTGGACTGAAGCTGTATGCTTGGCACAAACAAATGTGACATTTTAGTGTGCCTGCCGCTCGCAGAGTCGACACTGAAGCTGGTTTCCCTCGGACACTCGCGGAGCGGTTTCTCCTGAGGAGTTTTGTCGTTTTTATGTTCCTTTTGAAACTCTAGCTCGCCGTCCCTCCACGATCTGAACGCGCTATTTTGGCTTCGAAGCAGCGTGCTTTTGGATGCTTCGAATGCTCCTTTTTTAGTATCATTCGCCGACTCTAAATTGGTTTCTGATGCACTCGTCAAAGGCTCTTCTTTGCGCCCGTCGTCTTTGGCATCGCTTGAATTACCGTCAACTATGTCGCCCAGCTCGTCCACGCAAACGATCGTGAAGTCGGAGTCGGCTTCTGAGAATTTCGAGCTTTGCCTTTGCAGCCCTTGGGAATTTTTCTTGGCCGCTTTCTCTCTTTGCGCTTCGTGCGCTCCGAAGCACGGAGAGGGCGCGTGGTGCGCCTCGCATATCTCGCCCCTCTCCATTTTGCGCTCCTGCTCGAACTGCATTTTCTTAGAAATGACATTTTTGAGGAGACTCGATGCGAATATGGCTTTCTTGTGTGTGTCTTCCATGGTTTCCTCTGCATTGCAGGGTCGCTTGCTGGCCTCACTCCCTTGAGCGCTTGGCAAGGTGTTTGTAACTTCATCTGTGGAACGTGATCCTTCAGTGCTTTCGTTTACAGGCTGCCCGGATTTGACATTGCATCGAAAATTGAGCGTTTCGGTCAGTCTTATGAGGCCACTTTGCCCCTGTGAAAACTTCCCCATGAACTCGGTTTTTTTTGCTCTAGACGATGCGTTTTTGCGTCTCACCAAATTGCCGTTCAGTGCAAATATCTCGACGGGGGGCGCTCGCATGCTGGTCAAAGTCAAGCCCGTTATCTCCTTAACATCCCTCTTTTTGGCAAAATGGAAATTGGATGTGGAGCCTTTATGCGCTACCAAGCTTTGATCTCTCCCCTTGCCATACTTTAGGTCAACAAACGTCGACCACCTGTTGATTTCCAGCCCATGCTCTGAAGCAGAAGACTCACTAGAAGTGCTAAAATTGATGGCATCGAAATATGGGTACGCCAAACTTTTGAACGCCCTGGCTGTGAGATTGCGCACTTCTTTATCGGCGTCATCCAGCTCGCTCACCGCGCTAGACGCACCGCTGGAGTACTCATTTACATCTTTGCATTTCAGCTTGCTGCCAAAGTGCAAGCGCCCCGGCACAGCAATGAAACACTTTGCGTTATCACAAGCTTTGTCGCCCCTTGCATCCACTCCCCTCAAAACATAGCGGCTTATGCCTTTTGCGTGTTCTTGGATGCTGCTTGGCTCATTCACAGCGCGGGAAGTGGCTTTGATTGACAGGTGAATCTGCCCAGCTGCTTTTTGCCTTTTGGACAGGCCCTCATCTGAGCCGGCACAGAGATTGCTTTCAGGCTTACTGCTGACCACTGCTTCGCTCGTATTAGCCTGGTTGCTCTGCGCGCTCGATTCTTTTGCACCTATCGTTTCATCACTGTCAAAAGACGCGTAATCGACAAACGAGTAGACCCGGAGATCGTCCTCGATATCCCAGCTGGATCCCGTCTCGCAGTCGTAATCCGTATCGTGGTCCAACTCCAAAAGCTGGATTTCGTGGGTTGTGATGTAGTGCGATTCATCTTCACGGATTTCAGGCGTGCCGCGATCGGAAAGCACTACAGTGACCTCATCATCCGATTCACTTTTGCTGCTCATATAAACATCATTGTATTGTTCATGGTTATTGCTTCCCGAGCTCTGAGTCTCCAGATTTGGGGATTTGGGCTTTTGCTCTGTTTTCTCGGCACAGTCCGTGTCTTTTTTATCGGCTTGAGGTATTTCCGAAGCTGCTGTTTCAAAAGAGCTCGACTCTTCCACGCATTCCTCCAGTGCGCATTTATCGTTTACTTTTTCAGTGCAAGGTTTCTGCTCTTCTTGTGAATCGCTCGTGCCACTAATGCTTTTAAGTATCGCCAACTGACCCGAGTCGCCAGTAAATGCAACTTTCACAGTTTTTGTATCATCCAATTTTAGATCCAGCAGGTCGTTGAGATCCACATAGTTCGACTCCTCTTGCGCGGCTATCAGGCGCATGTCATGTTTGGAAAGAAAGCTTTTAAACGAATCGGTGTCTTCTCGGTAAATGAGTGTTTTCTCCGAGGCTGCCATTTGATTAGTTGGTGATAAAAGGCGCGTTTGTACAATCTGAAGTCTTTCAGGAGAGACACCAGTCCCCAGGAATCCCCACTGCACTGCCTGTTGTCCAATCCTAGTGTAGTCGTGGCTCTGCTCTGCCTTCCTCACCCGAGACCGTCATTTTACACGCGCGCCAGGCGTTCACGCGACCTCCTTTCAGCGAGGCAAACCACCCTGCTATCACCCTACTGTACATTCGTGTAGAATATGTAATGAATATTCCCATAATGCCGCGATTTATCTGAAGACGAACAGAGCCCGAGGTCCATGACACAGTCACAGTTGTGTTGTGCGCTGACACTTAAAATGCATATGACTGCACATTTAGAGCAGATGACGAAATGCGAAAACGGCTATTTTAGAACCAGGATGTTATGTTCAGCGTGTTTTGTTACATACAGCAGACAAGGCTGACTCCCCCGACACAACATTTGTGCTAAAAATGAATCCTCTTTAAGCTTCTCGCTCAACAATGTGCGCTTTTGACGTGTCACCGCCTTAACCCAACAAAAGAAATACGCACGGCTATATAATCGCTCTTAGTCATGTGATGGAAATGTTGACACTCTAAATGGAGTTACAGCGTGACAAATATGAGAGGGATTCAGTGATGAGGCCTCGATAAATACCAATACAGTCGATAGTGCTTTGCCAAAGAAGGTGGTGAAGAATTTGTGAATGAAGTGTTGCTTATAGTCACCTATAACTTCTTATAAAACTATTCATTTTACCCGCTATTATTCTGTGGAAAGTTTGGTTTTCGTGCATAAAAACATATCTTTAGCATGCATTCTTTGAGCAAGCTCAGCACCACAGCGCTGGACAGCTCCTTTGCTGTAAACAATAGGCCTACGCTATTTGTTCACATCTCCAGGCAGCCACAAGCAATCAATTTCTTCTAAAATGAGTTTATCAGCTTTTATTTAGATTTTTCATAATTAAACTAAACAACAATATGCCTTTTTATTCTTTTAGCTCGAAAGAACTTTGAAACGACTAAAAAAGTGAATCAGAAAAAAAAAAGTTTTGCTTATTTGCCTATACGCTGTTTGGGGGAGTGGTCTTACATGAATAATTTAACAAGTAGACCTGCGCAAGGAATGCAGTTTTATATGTACTGTAAATAACTGTTGCTGTTATAGGGGTTAGAGGCTAAAGGTACTTACAGACCCATGCTGTTTTATGTACAAATATGCTATAGGCTATTTTTTTTGAAGTCTTCTTCAAGTTTCATATTGATCTTATCCTTTGCCATACAGATTAAATCTAACATAAAATAGCACGTGTATCAAAATATTTACTTAGTTTGTTAATAGCAATCGAGTAAAGGTTTTACAGTAAAATCATACACTGAATATGTATATATCACAAAATAATCAATGTTTAGGTGAAGGCTTTTTTACATTTACGCATTTGCCAGATAATTTTACATGGCATTGCATGGTAGCTTACACATTTAATAAATTTTGAAGGAAATATTATATGCAATATTTACATCAATAATTTATCAATCGAAATATAATAAAGAATTAATATAAGAAGATTTATATTTCTGTAGAACAAAGTCATGTTCTTTTAAACTAAGCTTAATAACATCTGTTTTACAGTAAAGTTTTACAATTTGCTATAATCTACAGAAGGTAAAATCATCAATATTTACAATTAATTTTATAGTATATAAATATATACGATATAAAATATCCTTTGCACGTCACATCAAAAACAAATGTTAATCTATAAAACAAAATTAATATATATCTTCTCCAATTTTATTTAATGGAAAGTTTTTTTGCTTTGTTTATGCGGTATATTTACAGCAGAACAAGGCCTGCTGGAGACCTGAAAAGACTGGCAAATGTTTCAGACTTTCATATCATGTTACATTCCCTCAGTAACTGAAGGTTGAATAGTGAAGACCACTGTACGACTGACTGAACCTGAGATCTGACCTAGTTTGTACAGGACTAAACAACCTTCTTTACCATCTCAACACTGCTGAGATGGTGCTACGGAGGACAATTTGAGCGATTGTTATTTCTTATATTCTATCTATACTGTTGTGTTTTATAGAAATAAACACATGCAAACGCACACATGCGTATACCGGGCTGCCACAAACAGGGTAATTTTAGTGCGCTATTTAAATGGCTCCTGTCTGCTCAAGCCTGTTCAGATACAGTTACATTCAGTGGCCGTATTAATCCAACAGGTGTTAAATCATGTCATCTATTAATCATCAAATGACAGTTCACACAGTTTAGAGCTGATTAGTTAGACACCCCCGAATACAGCTTACATTCTCAGCCAATTTCTTCGCATTTAATTTATGTGCGCTGTAGGTCCTCATCACTGGATTGCAAGCTAATCTATACAGAGAGGTTCTTCGTGGTCTTATCGAGACTCGATAACATAGAATATTAGCACTTCTTTTAAAACTGTCACCCCTTAAAAGGTGATAAGACACTTACAGTCCGTTCACAGCAGCCGTGTCAAGGGTTTATCAGGAGGCGTGAGAGTTCAGTAACCTGTGATCTTAGATAGAGTATCTCACTGATAACTCTGACACTCAAGCTGAATGTTTGACCATCTGTAACCAGTCGTTCATCACTCACCGCAGCGTTGATCAGAGCCAGGACAGGGGCTTTCCAGCTTCCTGCAAATTGATGTCAATGATAGTGAGAATGAGTGTTAAAGGTAAGGCCTCTCTGCGGGTCAAATGAATTTTCATTGGCCCTTCATGCAGCCCCAGCAAGAAAGTTTGGTAACACTGTTTTTAAGGTGTCTGTGTTACCCACGTTACATGTACTTACTATTATACTATAATAACAATTAATTGTGCATAATTACATGCAAGTCATTTTAAGCCAAAACCTAATCCTAACTGTATAGTAAGTAATTAAATAATATTACTCTGAACTTTAAACTAAAGTGTCACTGAAAGTTTAATAAAAAAATAATTAATAAAAATCCATTGTAAGATTATTTTATATAGTATTGTATATATTTAACAAAAATTCAGCCTAAATACAACAAGCTTTATTAATGTTATCAATGTTGTAAAATTTTATAGATGTAATTAAATAAATATTAGTCATATTTATGGCCCACTGAATACTACATTAACTTATAACAAAGATATTTATAATATTTCATAGTAGTTGATATAGTATCATAACTGGATTCAGTCAAATATGTATTCATTCATTAATCAATCCATCCATCCATCCATTCATTTATAAATATCAGTTAATTAAAATTTAGACTAGATGCCTCACTAGATTTATAAAATAAAAAAATATTATATTTTTTATATTAGCCTATTTTAACTACAATATTAAAATAAAATCAGCCTAAATACATTGAGTTGTACTAAATATATACTGTATATATATACACAGTATAATATAATACAATATAATATATAATATAAATATTATAATTTTTACAATATCCTATTTTAAGTACAATATTAAAAACAAAATCAGCCTAAATACATTGAATTGTACTAAATAAATACTGTGTATATATATATATGCTGTAATTTTTTTAATAAAATATATATTACAGATATTTAAAATATTTAGCAAAAATACGTTTTTTAATAATTGAAATATTTAAATAAAAAAAGACCCGCTGAATGATTTTGACTATTAAGATTTAATGATTCTAAATTGTATTATTATTATTACCCTAACCACTTTAGGATTTTGCTTTTCCTTAGAAACCAAAGTATCTAAGGTTTAGTTGAGTGGTCACTGATCCTAACAGCTTGGTTTAAATTTGGTCTACCCTTTAGCCCTGTCCGTCAGTGGTTCCCTTCATATGTATGCAATAGTTCGAGGCAGTCAACTGCACATTAGCCTTCCTGCCAGAATGCAGCGGTTGTCTGGAGAACTATATTAAGTCTGTCTTGCAACCGAGACTTTGTTTGCACAGAAACTCTATTCTGTGAGTATCCATAAAGAGCGAATGCTTTCTGCCACAGAGAGTGTCTGCGATGTGATAGTAAAGTCGACGGGACTGGTGTAGTTTTCAGTGTGTCACATTTCACAACTTTTTAGTAGCTGTGAGACGAGCGTCCACTGTACTCCATGTAGGCCTATATCTGGAGCTCTGTAAAACAAATTCACAGCATTAAAAAGGTCAAGCACAGTTAATGATCAAACAGTGACACTCTACCCTTTCAGCTTTTAGATCTGATGCAAAAATCAGGTGTCATATGAGCAACTTTTAGTTGCTATATTAACAGTTAGTACTTTAACAAACAATTAAAGTGTCAAATATTATTGTTGTTGCCTTAAGCGTTGGTCTTTAACATCGGTATCATTAAAAAGCACATTAGTGATAATCTTCTTGAAAATGAAAATAGATATTATGTTGCTGAGCGTCTGGTCTGCTAAGGCACATGAGACGTGGTGTTCTTACAGACAGACGGAAGATACAGTGAGCTGTCATCGAAGCACAAAATGATGGCAGGAATGCTTCATCTCTGATTATTCACACACAAACACATGGTCAAGTGACAGTTCAGTGCTGCTATTAAGGAATTACTGATGTCAGCTGCTATTTAGGACTTTTGTCGGACTGAAATGGTGGAATCGTGGGTCATTGTAAAGTGCACCATGGGTTATGAAAGATTCATATTTCGGCTTCGGGAGTCCCGAACGGGTCGACATGCATGCAAGGTCAAAAACACTTTAGTATGCACTTACTTTTAGCTTATTTGTTCACAAACGATTTGTCCTACGACTAATTTTTCCAAACCCCTTCTTTGAATGAGGCTAATTCTGTGGCGATTGGTCAATTCCATTTCTTTGTGAGCTTTTAAAGCTCCAAAAGCGACAACTAGTGGCAAAGAATGAATTTGCATTTTCATTAAGACCAGTTTTCCCAGGTCTGCGCGTGCAAAATGCTAATGTTTCATGTTGACGTCAACATGCACCGTGCATTTACAGATTTAAAACATTGCAGGGGTGTTTTCATTCCCTTCGAGCTGTGTTACACACTGCATGAAAGCTGATTTTCAAAAATCCATAACAGGGACACTCTCAAGCTGACCCAAGCATTTTCTCACCCTTGATGAGTTAGCTTCTTCTAAGTACAGATTTGGAGAAATAGTGCATTGTATCACTTGGTTACCAACAAATCCTTTGCAGTGAATGGGTACTGTCAGAATGAGCTGATTAAAACCCCCATTATAATCCACAAGTAATTCACAAAACTGTTGCACTCATGCTGGATGAATATAAGTGCACAGTAGTTTATTCCAACATCCTCAGGAGAACAGGCAATCCAAGACTGGTCACTTCCAACGCAAACTTCTTAGGATGAATAATACCAGACACTGAATGAAAGTGAATGAGGAACTAATGAGAGGCAGACAGGTGAAGGAGAATAGTCTACTAATGAGCACAACCGTGAATAAACATTGTGTGATGTGAAAAACGGCATCTTTTTTTTAGAAACAGATCCATCATTTAGGTGATTTAACTTAAACCCGTAATGATAGCTTCCTCCAGTGAAAAAGTCCTGTTGTCGTCTCACATCAAAATCCATCCATATTTGTTTAGAACTGTTGCAGACTGTGATTTCATTCCTGATTCAGACTATTATTGTGATGTTTTTATCAGCTGTCTGGACTCGGCACCCATTTTTGATATTGCCAAATCTGTTTTGATGAAGAAAAAAACTTAGCAATATCTTGAATGGCCTGAGGATGAGGAAATGTATTATTTCTTTAACTAGTCTAGACTCTGTAATAAAGATAAAAAGCTGGCTTTCAGCTGGCTACATGACCATATCTGCATCTGTTTATTCATTGCCTGGCTGGGCTCTATAGCCATATTAATAATATGAATGAATATCAGATTTTGAGAATGAGACGCACATTTATTACTTATTTCAGATCTTAAATTGATGCAACACTATGCATTACAGCGGCATGCACTCATTATAATATTATATCAAATATATTATGCATGCACTGTTTCAGTTTGTGGACCATCCATAGTGGACAGGTAGTTTTACAGATAATGCTCCCCCATTACCTCTAGAGGGCAGTCGAGTGTTAAGGATTTCGAATTTCCACTTGCTCTTTTGTAAAGCATGGTATCTTGACTGTTTACCTGGATGGTACCAGGATGTAAGTGAATGACTGCCTTTGCATACGACAGTCACCAGCTCTGCCTCAAAACTGTGTATTACAGCAAATATACTCTTGAATATACTACTTGTTTGTTAATATCTTTTAAACTGTACTAATATTTCACAATTTTATTTGTTATTACTGAATTTTGATGAAATAAATGCAGATCTGGTGAACAAAAGAGCAATCAGAAAATGCAATTATGGGGGAAAATGGGGGGGGGGGTATTCCAAACATTCAACCGCTACAGTTTATATTGAGGGTTGCTGATATTTGCATCGTTTCTCCTGATAACAGGGAACTTCACTACCACAGTCCATGCTTGTCTGCTTTATTCAGAGGTACTTATAGGGAATTTGCCACAGTCAGCAACAAGACCTGATGTATCTCGCTCAGCAGCGGGCCAGAAAGTTCTGCAGTGCTTGGGCACATCGGCTCTTTTCCTGACTGACAGGGAGATATTGGCTTAGTGGAGGTTGGCACTGCGTTAAGAACGAGAGAATGAGATTGTAGCGTAGATGTGGAGGACACAATTACAGGCCCTGACTCTCCTCATCCTATCTGCTTTGTCTGGAACATTTGTTTTGTAGCTGTCATTATAAAGGAATTCATTTGTTTAAGGTCAGAAGTGTTTGCAGATCTTATTTGGGGGGCTTGAAGTCACCCCCACAAGCCCCTGTGGCACACATTAACCACCGAGAGAATAAGCAACAACGATTTGCTTTACATTACCTCAACAAACAGAAATAGCCACAAAATCACTTTAGAGATGACATAAGTTATTCATGTCAAAATATTTGAGGGAGAAATTGAATGCGGCGTGTTTTTTCCTGTACTGTAATAACCTGCATGCGTGGATTAGATCAGACACATTTTATAAAAACAAGTCTTAAGGTGCTGTTAGATAATCTAATAGTGAAGCATTCATTTTAAGGAAGTGAGCAAACAGAAAGGAAACACAAAATCCCAGAAGCACAAAGCTGTTAGATTCATACAGGAGCCAACAAATTGGCAACATAATCATAAAGCTCGGTACTTCCTTGCCCACAAACTAATCACTAACATTTATTTGTTTACCCGACGCTCAAATGTCCCCTTTCCATATAGATTACGGAAGCACTTTGCAATAATGTATTGTAATTTTTTTTTATTGCTATGCAATTCATTACATTCACAAAGGGCAACATGATCGGTTAGAGATGCAATTTGGCTTGAAATGTCTTGTTCAAGGAGTGTAACTTCATATCGCTCAGAAAATAAGTGGTATGATATCAAGATGCTTTGTATTTATGGCAACCACTTTTCTTCTGATGGCCGAAGGAACACGACTGGTTCCACTTATCTTTTCGCCAGTGAATAACAGAAGGCCCTGAGGTGAATACAGTATATCAATGGTATGAACATGACTCTAATTCAAGATATCTTTACTCATGTTACAAAAAGAAGGAATGCATGTGTTTTGCTAGAGTTACAGATGATGACAGTTCTTTTTATACCTTACTTTTGGGGTTTAAAGCAAAAGAATAATACAAAAGAACATAAATAATAAGCAAAAGTGTTTTTATTTTTTGTTATCTATATACTTTGTGTTCTGAGAGTAGATACTGTATCATTCAAAAATGTAGGATTTTTAAATGTTTTTGAAATTAGTCTTGTATGCAGTTATTTAAACAAAAATACAGTAAAATTGCAATATTGTGAAATATTATTACTTATTACGTTTTCTATTTAAAATTCAGTTTATTAATAATTTATCATACGTATTACTTTTGCTTTGATATCAAAGCTCAATTTTCAGCTCTGAGATCCATCAGAAGACAATTTAATATGCAGATTTGTTTATTGATATAGTCACTGACATTAATATCAATGTTGAAAACAGTGTTGCTTAATATTTTGTAGGAACTGTGATATTTTTCAGGATATAGAGTGTTAAAAAGAACAATACTTCTATGAAACAGAAATCTTTTGTAACCTTATAAATAACTTTTAATCAATTAAATGCATAATTTTCTCATGAAATAATATGAATATAATTTATAATGTATTATTTATCGACTATTATATTTTAAAAAACATTTAAATAAATATGATATCGTTTTTATGATGCATTAGACTATTATATTATATAATTAACATATAATAAAACAATAAAATACAAACTTTCGAAGGTTGTATACACTGAATTGTGTGACAAGATAACATTTTGTGTACTGTTGCAATGACATATATTCTTAATTCTCTAAACTCCTTCTGTAAGCGCTGCAAATGTTATTCATCTGTTATGCGTAGCACAGATGAATTGGTTTTTTTTTTTGGCATCATTTTAAAGAAATCACTATTGCTAATATTTTCTGTGACTGCTGACGCCATAGTCATACCTCAAATGATGAATGAAAGACGAATATGGTTCCTCCTCCCTCACTATAAATCGCTAACCTAAGCAAGGGTGAAGTGACATCTCCTCTAAATGACTCAGCACTTCTCTGAAGAGAACACAGCGTTTCAGACCCAGTGAGCCTGAGATCAAGACTAATTATCCGCCATTACACGCATTGATGATTGTTATTTAGTTTCCTCATAATATAACAAATATGAAATGATACTACACCTTAATTAAGCAAATGGCAACTGTTTCCTTTTCATTGTTCTTTAAAAAATGAAAAAGGAAATCTATTTGGAAGCTTATCAGGACAAACTGCTGTTAAACAGTACTTATTGATTAGTTTGTGGCTTTTCAGAGAGACAGCAGGAGGTGACTGGACAGTTGGGGACAACATTTTTTCAGGCACAGTCTTGAGCCACAATAGATCAATATAATTTGGAGCTCATTCTCTCAAAATGACTGCCCAGCTCAGCAATACTTCTATATCATGAAGAAATTTAACAGCATTATGCTGTCGCAATCAATACGCTTCACAAAAGAGATTACTGACATTAAAGTGCCCCTATTATGCCATTTTAAAGGTTGCTCATATTGTCTCTTAAAACAGGTTTACATGTATGCAAGGTCAAAAAACTATTTAGTTTTCTCCAAAAATAGATTTTATTTTACCTTATTTCTAAATGATTCGTAAACGACTCGTGTGAAGCAGTTCGAAGAATCAGTCTGTCTAAACCCTGCCTTTCTGTGATCCCTCACTGCTGTGATTGGTCAGATGGCGCAGTCCTTTATGATTGGTCTACCGCTGTTTTTGTGACATTACTAGGGATGCTTTCAGAGAGCATACATCAACTAGTTAGCACAGATTAGCGTGGAAAGTGCTCGTAATTTGCTTTTGTGAGCGAATCGGGTTCACCTCTACGTTGTGATCTTCAGCATTGTATAATGCATAACACTGCGTTAAACATCGTTTATCATCACTTATACTAATGAGACAGACAGACAGTCAAGCTGCATCAATCACAATGTTTAGACTACAGTAGGCCCACAGCTGAACAACAGAAACGCAAGTTAGCCGGTTACCAAGACATGTGCAGGGTTGTTACACAACATAACGCACACAAATACGATCACTAGAAAATACAATCATCATTGTATGAACCATACAACCTGTAAGTAACTTCTACCTTACTTACAGGTAGAAGTTCAGAGCAGCAAGCCGGTCCAAATAAACTGGGCACTGATCCATCAGCGTTTGGTGAATATCACGTTGTACTCCAAGATTGGAAAAGCAGTCATCAGTAAAATGACGCGAACACAACAAGAGACTGTGCTGCTGAGGTGTTGTTGAAAAAATTTTTTGTTAATCACTCATCTTTCAGAAGGGCATATAAAACAAATTAACTGTCACTGGATACAGCGTCTTCTTCACATGATGTCATCCACACGGAAATTGTACTGTTTGTGGGCGGGGCAAGTTGTTCGCGACGTAGAGCGTGGGTGGGCATTATGCAAATATGTTACTTAGTGACGTGGATTCGTAAAAGAGAAAGATTCAAATTGCTGACCAGTCGTTTAGGCGAATGTGAGCCGACTCTTTTTTTTTTGATAGATAGACAATAACTTTATTAATCATGCACTGTCCAGCTAAATGACACACTGCATGAACGATCATATTTGAAATGGCATAATAGGGGCACTTTAATAAATGAAATCAGACAACCCTTCGTAAAACCACTGCCCCCTTGAGGATTTTCAATATAGTCATATTGAGACTTACCATGGTAATAATGACAGCAGTGCGGTGTACATTTTGGGAAATCAATCGGACCTCAGTCATAAAATGAAAATGCTTCATGCCTCAGACTAAAAGGCCTTTGTCAATGGACCAAACGTCATCGTGACTTAGACTGAAAAGCTTTAGGTCTCAGAAAAAATGACGTCCGGTGACAGGTCTCGTACAATCAGGCAACACACACAATTGCTTATTTAATCTGAATATGAATTTATTCTAATTTCTTTTAATAACGTTTTTTTTTGTGGAACATGACTGTACGTACACACACTTGCTTTAAACCTAAGATAAATGGATCTTGAAATGATCATCATGATAGCACTAGTTTAACTTAGATTTAAAGGCAAACCATTTCAGTCTATAGTAGCTGTGTGGATCTGATCTACTGTAGGACAAGAGGTTGCAACCCTGGACATGATTGAATCCCACTGTATTCCTCCTTTAATCTGTGCTCTTGCTTAACTTTGTAATGAAAGACATCAGCGCGGTCAGGGTGAAGATAAGACTGAGCTGGACGTTTACACCAGCGTTCGCGAGGCCACGTCTGTGCTTGTAGTGACTGATGGCGTGTGTCAAGCCGGCTTAACTGAAACATCCTCCATCAGTTTTGCCGTAGTCAGCCTTTCATGCTTTGGAAATATGACTCCTACAACAGACAGAGTGCATCACATCTACATTATTGTACCTTCCAGCGGATTCCAGTAGAAATGATTGCTTCCATTTGGTGGCAAGGCTGACTTTCATCTGATGCATCGCTGGCTAGAAGCACAGATGTCCTCAATTCATTAGGAAGCGAGCCAGCCCAATAGAGTAACTGGCAGTGGTTGGCTTTTTCCTGTCAAATCTGTTGCTTTGTGGATATGGAGAGAGCGCAAGCTTAAGATCGCCATTTGTCAGCTTGCTGGGAAAAAGCTTTGAATGGGATCCAAAGAGAGGAAGAGATTTTTCCTTGTGGATCCCCGAAATTAAGAAGAACGCTTGTTTTTTTTTTATATTGGAAAGAAGCAAATAGAACAATTATCCCTTTTCTGCATTCGATTGCCGCTCCAAATGCATAATGAAATTACTCTGCTCTAATGCACTTCTGCCAATAAGCAACATCTGTAGTGCAGGTTTGAGCTTTATTCCCTCCAAATCACACACTGAGATTAATTCCCAATAAAACTGCCTACTCAGTGTCATTGAACTGGAAACAAACTTTTGGTCCTTTAATTTGAACAACTGTTATGGGATGACAAACATATAAAAAGTGTACAAACTGACAGTTTTGATGCCTTACATAAAGCATGCATTTTATTTTATGTATTTCATTTTTCAACAAACATGTACTATTTGTGTATGAATATCACTGTGAAAAAATGACTCTGATTTTAACAGAAAAAAATACTACAGTAAAACCTGTTAACGGTAATTTCCTGTCAATTTTACAGTCTTTCTCATCAGTTATGTTTATAAGGGTTGTATGTTACATGTAATGTTGTTAAATTAATGTTTATTGCATATTTCAGTATAATCACCATGATGGTGTTTAGTGAAACTGAGCTTCTTCTATTCATCTCCAAGTACGTTCATTTTTAAAAGCTTCTTCTGATGGGATTTAATTCATTATGTGACTTTCTCATCACCACCTGAGTTGCTGTTTATCCGTGTATTTCAAAGGTACAAAACAGATTTCAGTACTTTAATAGGTTGGTCTATTAGCATTATATCAGTTAATGAAATTACGGTATTTAACTGTTAATGTAACTTAAAACCAAAAACTTTGTTACCATATTTTTACGAAAGAATTCCATTTTACGGATTTTTTTTACCATTGAGGTACCTTTGAGGTACTAATATGCATCCGTTAGGGGCAAATAGGGTACAAAGGTGTATCTTGTAACTTGATAATTTACTTGCAACTTGGTCATGTAATTCTAGTTCTGTAAATGAAATGAGATGAATGTGAAGGAAATTTGTTATTATACGTTATATAGTCTTCGTGATTGAACATATCATTATAAAAATGTAATGTCACATAATTTCTGCATCCTGACACTCAAACACTGCAAAACCATTCTCTCATTCTCAGCTTTTGATTTCATAATAAGGTGCTTGGAAATGTTTACTTTTAAGATGCGTTTGTGAGTTCAGTGCTTCGTTTTTCAATAATTTGTTTCATTTTGTGTATGCAATTCTTGTATTTGTGCTTAAAGTTTTGAAAAAAAGAGGCTATGTTTTAAAAACGTGAAGCAGTTGAAACTTCATTTAACTTCTAAAGCTATTATTTAAACTTTGTTTTGTCAAACTGTTTAAAATTGACACTGTTTGCGGTTACAGAACTCAATCAAAATAAAAAATAAAAAAATTATAAAATTTGAAGTCGTGTTTGCTCAGTTTGAAGTGAATTCTTTCTTTAAAATGTTTCTAAGTTGCTATTTGTTGGTCGTGTAAACCCAATTGAACAAGACTGCGTACATACACAAGATCTGTGAAGCGTTTATGAAGAGAAAGCCGTCTACTTCCCGGCGTAAGCAGATTGTGTCTATGTACAAGTGCTTTTTTTGGTCATTCTCTCAGGGCCCCCGTCCCCTCCTTTGAGGAGGATTTAGCAAGTGCAGCTTTGTGAGTGTGCGAGGGAGAGTGTCTGCGCACTCTCACAGCCGGGTGGGCCGGCTCAGGGTCACGGGTCACTGGCCCGCCCAACTTCCATCAAGGAGAACAAAGCGTCTCCCCGGCCCAATGAAAGAGCAGGTTGGGACTGGGCTCAAGTCCAAGGGTCCCAGCCCACATCGGGGGCTCACCAGGGGCTGAAATACGCAAAGAAATAAATAACCAAATAATAATCAGATCCTCAGCCGTCTGGAAAGCCGGTCATGTGGGAACAGTCGACGTGCCCATATTTGGTTCCTCTCATGAGGAGCCTAGACGAAGACACGTCCCCCTTTACACATCCCTCCCTTTTTATCCGTCACTTTGAAGTCTGCTTACTTTTGTTCTTTACATAACTCGATCAGATTTTTTTGAAAAAGCTAATTTGTATGCCTTTCCAGTGACATAGCTGCCACCCAGAATTCCTCACAAGGAGGTGGCAGAGAGGTCAAAGCAAACAGACGTCTGAAAAAGAGGCCCAGGTATGACTAAGCTAAAACATATGATGGGAGACCTTTGAATTATTGTCACTGTGTGCACATGCACGCACAATGGAGGATTAGAGGCTTGCCGGACAAAATCACTCAGAGAATAGGAAGTTGGGAGTGGGGCGGTTTTTTGGTTTTCTCTCTTGATTAATTTCCCGCCTAAACCACTTACTCCCAAACACGACGACCATGCAGAGCGCGCCGACAGATTACACAGATGGACAAATATTTGCTCTGGTTTTGTTCCAGTGTAATTGTGAGGCTTGAATGTGGCTTCAGTTAAAAATTTCGCAGGGAGTTTCTCCAAAGCAGAGAGATAAACAAGCACATTTTAATGTCTAATTTAACAGTTCAGAATTTAACAATTGTTTCACTTTGATTTTATGAATTTAAATGTTTATATATTCCATCAGAATTAGAACCTAATTTTGAATATTTCAGATTTTCTTTTTTTCGCTAAAACACCGCTTAGATCACTTATTAATCAAAATCATAAAATTCTATCCATTGACTATAATATATTAAGAATAAACTGAAATAAAATTTCAATTTCCCAGGTTATCCATTGTATGAACACAACTGTATGTGTTTTTTAATTGAATTAAAATATCACTGATTGTAATATTAATTTCATTATTAAATTCGAATTTATTGTATTTTAATTTTATGCATATGAATTGTAGTCATTTTATGTCAATATCACTGTTTATTTTTAATAATAATTTCATAATTTAATTTAAATTCTATTATTTACAACTAACATTGAATCCTGCATTTTACACTGTGAAATTACTATTTATATATATATATATATATTATATATACATAATTGTAAAATTTACTCCAAAATGTAATGTTTATTTTATAAACTGTAAAATTTACTTCAGAGTGTAATGTCTATTTTAATGTTACTTGTCATGTTTTTGCAAAAAATTGTGAAATTTACTTGCAATTTGTGATTGATAAGTCTGTACACCAGCTGTTTTTACAGCAGTGTGTTTGCTACTGTAATTGAAATTAATCTCAAGTTGGGGAATTTCACACAGCACTGGTGCATAAATCAGTTTTTGGCTTTTGAAATGTAAATGGAATTTGAAGCTGGAAAATCCAGAATTTTAGGACTTTTCACCTTCACCTTTTCCTTTTAATGACGTAGTTTATGCCATTTTAACTTCCCTTCAAATATTCTACTGCATCTTTCAGACTTGTGCCAGGAAGATGACAAATGTACTGCAATGTCTTTCAAGGGAGCTGATTTCTAAGGTCTTGCCTCTTTTTTATAGGAGGAAATGGTATTTGGAAGCTCAAACAGGATGTCCCGCTGCTCGTCCTGACTGTGAACCCCCACCCAACTCTGTGAAATGGCTTAAGTTAATCCAGGATCCTGAAAGTAGTGCAGTTTTTTTCCCATCCCTCTTGTTCTTCGTCATTTAGAAGGCTTCAGAAAAAGAAGAAGGGGACACAATGATTTCCTTCTGGTGTGTCTCAAACACAGACAGACTACCCGCCGTGCCAGACTATCTCCATGAACGTGAGCAGTGTTTATGTCCAGCGTTTGAGGAGGTGGATTTGAAGGAGCCACAGTTGAAAACAAAACAAAACAACAACTTTCTTTCAGATAAAACTCTCTAAGAGTAATATAAACCAGCCATCTTTGTGAATTATAATGAAATTAGGAAGGCACTTATTAATGTCTCATTATATTCAACAGGAAGATGATTTTGACCTAATAAGGCATTTGAAGAGTGAAAAACTTTGCTGTGTTAACAGATGGTGCCAAAAGAAAAGCTGTTTCTCTCAAAATGTCGCTTGGGACCCCCCCCGTACGTTTTTGTGCCCAAACCCATCAAAGCTCTGGTATGAGACTTGCTGTGGTTCTTTTAATTGGTTCATGGCTCAGATTTATGAAGTAATGAACAGGTGTTGGGTGGGAGGGACAGCATGACATGGATTATAAAGAACCCCCACCCCATCTCTCACGTCTATAGTTCTGCTGTAGTTCTCTGGGACACTCACTCACTCATTTGTAGATTCAACAAACAATCCAGTTTGTTATTCAGCGCCAGAGTACTGGATAGAATTCTCTCGCAGATTCAGAAACAAGTTTTACATGTATTTCTGCTGAATCCATCCAAGATTTCAAATTTCAAATTTAGAATGTCAAAGAATAAAATCATTCCAAATATTTCTTGCTCTATATTACATTTGTCAACAGTCATAACTATTAAGTAACAATTTGTCAGCAAAAATGAGTTATGAGAATATCTATATATAATTTTGTCTATCTGTCTATCTATCTATCTATTGTGACCAACAGCGAATGACAACACGACAAGGGCACTGTGTTTACCCCCGAAGGGTGGATTTTTATTGACCATATACAGAAATGAACTGAACCAGTGACTTCGTCGGTGCGGTGAAACGCCAGGTGAGTGCTGCGGTGTATCCCTTTCCTTCTTCCCAGTGAGTGGTGATCTGTGAGGCGGTGCTCCTCCAAACGAATGTGGTGGCAGGGCCAAGCAGTCACGGAGAGAACTCTGTTAAGGAAATGAGAGAAAAGGCAGTCATTAGCTCTCAGGTAGCGTGGAGATGCTTCTCCTCGAATGTCCCGTTCGTTCTCTTTTTATCTGACTTTCTCCGTGACTGATTGGCCCGCGATGATGATGTCCAGGTGTTCCTGATGATTAGCCAGGGCGACGCTGATGTCCTGCGGGGTTTCCCGTCACACTATCTATGTAATAAGAAGAAAAAGAATGGAGCATATTGTGAATAATCTTAATTTTTTCTATTGCACTTTCATGATGTGCACAAGTGACTAAAAGATGTGGAGGTTGAGCAAGTAGTTTTGACAATGTCATTTCCGATCTGAGAAATATACCGCAGCGACTGAGAAAAGCCATATACATGCCTTTTACATTGGCTATTACTGGTGTAAATCACGATTATCTGATAAGAGCTGAATACTTTCCACATTAGTCCCTCTAGAGATGGGATTGCTCACAAACTGACCGCATAATAGAGATGACTCACACTCTGTAAAGCTCCAAACATCTCATTTATTAATTATCAATAAAACAAGTGAAAGAAGTTTGCTCACATCTAAAACCTGTATCCTGTGGAACAACTGTAGCAGGGCTGGCGTTCAGCGCAGGATGCTGGATCCAAAGCCAGCTGCTCTCCCATGAATGCTGAGGAATGGTGTTAAGTGAAGTGGTTTAACCGTAAGCCAGTTAGAGATGTGCTCACACTTCCCATCCCAGAATCACTGAACAACAGAGGCTTTGTAGAGCAGAGTCTGAGTTTAGTACAGTCATTGGAAGCATTCACGATTAGCTCCAACCACTTCTTCCTGTATCAGTCAGACACTCCTCAAATAACAGCTTTAAATTCCAAATTTGCTGGTTTTCACGGCTATAAACAAGGAATGTCTGTTTTAGAGGCTTTATGGTGTATAGCCAAAGAAAGAAGGAATCGTGAACTTATGAATTCTGCAAAATTGATTTAGTCCTCATAGTGAAATCTAGCTGGCATAGCTCATGATTATTATTTGAACGTTTAAGAATGGCTTATGGAGGCATCAATTATAATGGGTCACACTTTTGTGTGTATATCTGCTATCGAGTTACGTAACTATAAATTCCAGCTATTACGGAGAATTACAGTTTATATAATATATTGAGCTATATAAGCAACTTTAGTATTGTAAGTAGAATAGAATAGAAAATTAATCATTTTATATGCATTTTTTTAAAAAACTTTGTATTTCACCTGATACATCCAAAATGCAATTTCTAAATAATAAAAAATATGCCAGATAAAAAAGTACAAATCTAAAGTACTTGCATGATGTTATTACTGTATCTTATTGTTAAACCCATGCTGTACTGCACATTTCATATTTTTTTGAGGACTCCACCTTATATCAACAGAATTCTTGGAGTTCTGCTGTGCAAACATCTATAATCCACAACCCAAAATATAAAGATAGATTGCCTCCTTTTGTATTAAAAGGCTACAACTGACAATGCGCTACTTTAGGAAATAGCACTGTTTTGGAGTACCTTTTCATTTCATAGCTATAGACCACCCACATTAACAAACATAAAAAGCATGCAAACACTCTTCCTGTCATCAATGAGAAAGAATCAGAGATTTGAGCCAGGCGGTCTAATGCATTAATAAACCATGTTCATGAACTTTTCCCCATATGCGGCTGTTTTTTTTATGCACTCTAAGGACTCTTAAAAGGTTTTGATGAGACTGCCAAGGCTTGAACAAACACTGCAAACAAGCAACTGCAGATAATCTATTGATTCAAACCCTGTCACTTCATGAAAACACATCAACAGAAGAAAAAACTCTGAAATGTTATGATGACGAGTCATGAAACTGAGGTTCACTAAGATTAAGATTTTTACATAATAAACATCATATTTCAGAAGCAATGGGCTAATTTATTTTATTTTATTTGGCGGAAAACCCCAAAATAAATGCCTACTGCTATGATTGGCTAATAGTTGTTTATGTTTGACAGTCCTTTACAGGCGGTCGCTTCTGTGATTTAGGTTAGAAATGCATAAATACTCATACCAAACGACATGTTGAACTGACGAGGTAATAGTGATCATGTGATACAGTTACTCACCCTTGTATTTGTCTACAGCGTGACCCGGAAACCTAATTTCTCATGCTTAAAGCACTTCCTGCTGGCAGAGAATGAATTTGCATTTTTAATAAATTTGTCTGATTCCCGCAGGAATTGGCTTGTTATCAAAAAACAAATCTAATCTAGAAGGACTAAGCTGTTGTTATTTTATCTATTGGGGTCACAAAAGTTGTTGCTGTCAAACTGTTTGGGAACAAATCTGTAATATGAAGTGATTAAAGGAGCAGTCTGCATCTTTCTTTTAAAATAAACTTAATTCGCTCTATATCCAGAGTCTTGTCTTTCTGCCAAAACCTGCATTGGCCTTTCTTATTATTTACACTACCAGCGAGAAGTGGTGGGAGGGGCTAAACAGGAAGTGATGCACAAGCAGGCATTGGTCTACTTCTATCTTCTTCTTAAGATGTATTTTTACTCCCAAGCATTTTAATTTAATTTTGGGATTGTTTTTGTTTGTTTTGTTTTTATTTTGCTGTCTCTTTTCACTCTGTTCAGGGGCCTGTTCCATAAAACAAGTTTACCAAATAAGCCAGGTTTATTTCAGTAAGTGTGACTTACTGTCATTTGATTTGGTTTAAAATAAGTCAGACTAATTAAAACAAGCCTGGCTTATTTGGTAAACTTGTT
>JAUMHG010000043.1:3283540-3294027 GCA_032359395.1 Enteromius anoplus | reverse complement strand
ATGTATCTGGGTCTAGGAGGATGTGGTCTTGATTTCAGCTCTGATGCCTCTAGAAGTCTTTTCTAAAAGAATTCCTGGATGAGTTTGAGTTTTGTTGGTTACTTATTTATGCATAACGCTGGCCTTGTGGGAATGTGAGCTGTTGTGTTTTCCCGGAGCAAAAGACTCTGATATAAACCAGCAGACCCCTTTAGTCACTGCAAAGCATTTCGTTTGATGCCAAAAACATTAAACTAATTAGCAAAGAAGCTCTTGGGAATGTGCTCAGATTTAAGGGGAAAAGTCAATTCAGGTAGAGAAAGTTTTCAGGTCCTTCACACGCTCCGCAGGTTTTTTACCAGTTTGTCACTGTGTACTGTAGCCCCTCAGTCCATCATACCTTTCATTTTTATTTTCCTTGAGCTGGGGAAACACTGACCTTGTGCCAGTCTTTAAGTATTATGGAAGGCTATCGAGCAGTGTTTATGCTGCAGAAAACAGCTTGAGAAAATAAAGAAAAAGAGAAAGAGGGTGTTAGTCAGACGGTTGGAGAGGATTGCAGCAACTGTTGGAATGAACTTCAAAGCCGAGGGCTCTTTGGCGTTCCTCGCCCGCTGCATGAGATGGATAACTTGTGACAGTCTTGCTCGGTTTAACTCGAATGAGGTGGGTGAGAAGAATAAGAATTTGCCCTCCCACCCCTCCTCCATCAGCCTCTCGCTGTGATGAGCACGTTTCGTTACATTGATGGGCTCCGGCGTTTCTTTGGTAGCCAGTCATGAGTAATTTTCCTGATTATCTGTTGTTTTAGCCTCTTTATTTTCTTAACTTAACTGTGGTCAGCTTTTTTAATTCCACTGTCTTTTTTTCCTTACTTGCTTGATTTCTTTCTAAACTATTTTGAATGATGGAACTATAACAAAGCTATTAAAGCTGACCAACATTAACTTTATATTGATACATCCTAAATGAGCGTTCACCCGAATATTTAAACATTTCATCACCCTCATTTTGTTCCAAACCCATGTGACTTTCTTCTGTGGAATGTAAAATAAAGATTTTTTTTTGTCATTGGGGTCCAATGTAATTTGATGGATAAAAACGGAAAATTCTTTAAAACATTCTCTTTTTTGTGTGTGTTGTGCTGAAAAATCAAAGCCGCTTTGGTTTGGAAGGACATCAGGATTTTTACTTGCTTTTGCTTTTGTACTTTCAGTATTGCTTGATTGTTGTCATATCCATCTTTCCGTCTTTCTCTTTCTTGCTGTTTGCAGATTTCACTCAGTGGTTTTCAAGGGCCTTTGCTTTGCAGTTGTCCTACATGCTTTCATTTTTAATTAAATTCTTTGTATCGCTCTTTGAAAGGATTGGATGTTAAGAATGCCCTGTGAGCGACTGATGATGATTCATTTAAATTCTGTCAGCTTAATAAAAATAAAACTGAGATGATTATGTTTGCCCCTCTGTTGGTAGTCAACTGTAGGTCCCGTAATGCAGGTGTCTCGACATTGTTCTTGAATTTTAACATTAATCATCACTAAGAATTACTATTTTTGTTATTCTTTCACAGTCTCTTATGCTTAGTAAACATTTCTTTCTCTTTTTTTTATCATTATTGTTTACAACTAGTAGTGCACAACAAAACAAACTTACCACAGTGAAATTAGCGTAACATAATGGAAACAAGCCACAAAACTACAATAATATCAACATAGCACAGTTAAATCGCTGCAACACAACGAAATTAGCACAACAAAATTTAAACAAGACACAGCACAATGCAATTAGCACAACACAACAAAATTAGTTTAACAAATAAATTAGCGCTACAAAATTAAATTAGCACAACACATATTAGCACAACACAATGAAATTAGCTCAACGCAAAGAAATTAGCACAACACAATGAAATTAGCTCAACGCAAAGAAATTAGCACAACACATATTAGCACAACAAAATGAAATTAGTGCAACGCAAAGAAATTAGCACAAGACAATGAAATCAGCTCAACGCAAAGAAATTAGCTCAACACAATGAAATTAGCTCAACGCAAAGAAATTAGCACAACCATATTAGCACAACACAATGAAATTAGCTCATCGCGAAGAAATTAGCACAACACATATTAGCACAACACAGTGAAATTAGCGCAACGCAAAGAAATTAGCACAACACATATTAGCACAACACAATAAAATTAGCTCAACGCAAAGAATTTAACACAACACATATTAGCACAACACAATGAAATCAGCTCAACGCAAAGAAATTAGCACAACACAATGAAATTAGCTCAACACAATGAAATTAGCTCAATGCAAAGAAATTAGCTCAACACAATGAAATTAGCTCAATGCAAAGAATTTAACACAACACATATTAGCACAACACAATGAAATCAGCTCAACGCAAAGAAATTAGCACTACACAATGAAATTAGCTCAACACAATGAAATTAGCTCAACACAATGAAATTAGCTCAACGCAAAGAATTTAACACAACACATATTAGCACAACACAATGAAATTAGCTCAACGCAAAGAAATTAGCACAACACATATTAGCACAACACAATGAAATTAGCTCAACGAAAAGAATTTAACACAACACATATTAGCAGAACACAATGAAATTAGCTCAGCACAATGAAATTAGTTCAACGCAAAGAAATGAGCTCAACACAATGAAATTAGCTCAACGCAAAGAATTTAACACAACACATATTAGCACAACACAATGAAATTAGCTCAACGCAAAGAAATTAGCAGAACACAATGAAATTAGCTCAATGCAAAGAAATTAGCTCAACGCAAGGAATTTAACACAACTCATATTATCAGAACAAAATGAAATTAGCTCAACGCAAAGAAATTAGATAAACACAATGAAATTAGCTCAACACAAATAAATTAGCACAATGCAAAGAAATTAGCACAACACAATGAATTTAGCTCAACGCAAAGAATTTATCACAACACATATTAGCACAACACAATGAAATTAGCTCAACGCAAAGAAATTAGCAGAACACAATGAAATTAGCTCAATGCAAAGAAATTAGCTCAACGCAAAGAATTTAACACAACTCATATTATCAGAACAAAATGAAATTAGCTCAACGCAAAGAAATTAGATCAACACAATGAAATTAGCTCAACACAAACAAATTAGCTCAATGCAAAGAAATTAGCACAATACAATGGAATCAGCTCAACGCAATGAATTTAGATCAAAGCAACACAACGAAATTAGCACAACAACATTTAAACAAGACACAGCACAATGAAATTAGCACAACACGTTTAACAAATAAATGAGCACTACAAAATTAAATAAGCACAACACAAGGAAATTAGCATAGCACAATGAAATTGGCACAATCAATAATTTAGCTCAACACTTTAGTACAACACAATGAAATCAGCTCAACGCAAAGAAATTACCACAACACAATGACATTAGCTCAATGCAAAGAAATTAGCTCAACACAATGACATTAGTTCAACGCAAAGAAATTAGCACAACACAATGAAAATAGCTCAACGCAAAGAAATTAGCTCAGCACAATGAAATTAGCTCAACGCAAAGAAATTAGCACAACACATATTAGCACAACACAATGAAATTAGCGCAACCCAAAGAAATTAGCTCAACGCAAAGAATTTAACACAACTCATATTATCAGAACAAAATGAAATTAGCTCAACGCAAAGAAATTAGATCAACACAATGAAATTAGCTCAACACAAACAAATTAGCTCAATGCAAAGAAATTAGCACAATACAATGGAATCAGCTCAACGCAATGAATTTAGATCAAAGCAACACAACGAAATTAGCACAACAACATTTAAACAAGACACAGCACAATGAAATTAGCACAACACGTTTAACAAATAAATGAGCACTACAAAATTAAATAAGCACAACACAAGGAAATTAGCATAGCACAATGAAATTGGCACAATCAATAATTTAGCTCAACACTTTAGTACAACACAATGAAATCAGCTCAACGCAAAGAAATTACCACAACACAATGACATTAGCTCAATGCAAAGAAATTAGCTCAACACAATGACATTAGTTCAACGCAAAGAAATTAGCACAACACAATGAAAATAGCTCAACGCAAAGAAATTAGCTCAGCACAATGAAATTAGCTCAACGCAAAGAAATTAGCACAACACATATTAGCACAACACAATGAAATTAGCGCAACCCAAAGAAATTAGCACAACACAATGAAATCAGCTCAACGCAAAAACATTAGCTCAACACAATGAAATTAGCCCACGCAAAGAAATTAGCACAACACATATTAGCACAACACAATGAAATCAGCTCAACCCAAAGAAATTAGCATAACACAATGAAATTAGCTCAACGCAATGAATTTAGCTCAATGCAAAGAAATTAGCTAAATCCTAAAAAATTAGCTCAACACATATTAGCACAACACAATGAAATTAGCTCAACACAATAGAAACTACAACGCAACAAAATCACCAGAACACGATGGAATTAGTAAAGCATAATGGAAACCATCTTTTTTTTTAAAGAATATTTGAAAGAACTGCATTTGTTCAAAAAGAAACATTGTATTTGTATTTACAGCACTTTCAGTTATTTGAATGCTTCCTTGCCAATTAAAAGTATTCCTTCTCAGGTATCTGACCTTCTCTCAGCTCCAGCAGTTCAGAAAGTGGCAGCTGTACTTTTATATTGATTGGCGGATACTAATAGATCCCATCACTCCTGTATTGGCCTCACTGCAAGTTTTTGCATTGATTTTACAATGCTATTCATTTCTAAGGCCCTGCATGGACCTGCTCCACAGTATAAGTACCTCCAGCTCCCTGAGGTCATCAACCCAATTACTGTTCCCCTCTTGCTTTTTTCGGTCCGAGGGAGATCAGTCTTTCTCAGTTGTAGCCACTAGACTTCAGATTTTAAAGGCCGGTTTTGTGCATGAAAGTGTATTTATTAGTTCGCTTTTCTTTGCAGTTAATTGTTTGCTAAACTGTTTCTCCGTTTACCTGTAGGTGCCGTGTCTACTTCCTGTCCTGATGTTTAAACTGGGCAGAGTGTCTGATCCGGCTTTGTCTCACTCTGTTCTCTACACTCTGCCAAAACTGGGAACCCACAAGGTACAGTCATTAACATGCACAGCATGCACTGTTTACCTGATGAGGAAATATTCAATTAGAATCTTAATCAATGGATGTTTTTCAGAAAATGTGTTTTACCAAGAAAAATAATTGGAATTGGAAATGAAATTACATGTAATTTAATTAAACGTGCAGGAAGCTAATCATTCACTGTTAAAAATAAAAGATATTAAAAAGATCTTAACATGCACGGCAGTCAAAATTAAGAATGCAGCACCATTTATAGGGTGTCGCAGCACAGCTCCACAAAATATGAATATAGTCTGTCTGCATGGATTCGGGATACTTTGCTGCCCTTGTTGCTATGGCAACAGCTCACCTGCATTGTAGGCAACTCCAGCCATTAACCTGACCATTGTCTGTGCCATTGTTATTCATTTGATTTCGCTAACAATACATATTATTCATAAATCTTTTATGTCAAATGTGTACTTCCATAACATTTTGCTTGCTAGTAAAGTGCGACATCAACAAAAACACATTCTGGAGGTTGCACAGCGTTTTATAAGTATTTGAGTAAATGAGAGAGACATGTTTCGCTGATGTTATTCATCTTTATTTTAAATGCTTAGGCACTCTATCATCAGCCTTTGAATGTGGGTGGCATTGTTTGCCCTTTAATGTCGTCTTTAATTTTAGCTTTTTGTAATCTCTGAGATACTGTTATTTTATAAAAGCACAGCAGAACTCAACCTGGCCTGTAGGTCACAGCCGAAGCATTAAACACATAAAAGCATTGGGTATTTTAAGTTTGCATATATTAACTAAACTTTTCTTTTTTGCTAAGTTTGCATATATCTGTTTCTGTTCGGTGTGTTTTAGTGAATGTGTGTCTTCTGCCTCTTGTGTTTCAGTTCTGTGTCCCGCAGGTGCTTCACGTCTTACAAACGCTGGGCAGTTCATCCAGACTGAGGCCTGTGGCTCTGCGCCTCTTAACTCTGTTATGGCAAAAACAGGTGCAGTTAACACGGATATCTGTTAAAACTGTTCTGCTCTCTGTTCTGTCAGATGTCTTCTGGGAGTAGGATGTCTTGAATCCGGCCCGTTGAAAATCAGTGTTCATTATTTATTTCAATTGAATGTATTCCCATTTTATCTTTGTTCTTGTTTAGTCTTCTAATTTATTTTATTTCAAATACATGATAGCAGATTGACATTTTATTGCATACAACCTGATGGTTTTATTATCTATTATTACTGAAGCAGAAAAGTCTCAACACGGGTTGCCAGATTGACAACAGTATGCAACAAACCATATAATTTAAGTGGATGAATCGATTTATATCAATATGTATGTGTGTATGTATATAACTTATGCACATAACCTTGTTAATAATAAAATGCAGAATTGTACAAATACTAATTGATTTGTTCACAGTTTGTCCATTTTAACTGAATTATACCTAAATAAATTATCAGACTGAATCTGCAAATCTGATCCTACTACAATATCTGCTTGAAAGGTTTTTAGGCTACACTTAAATTCGAAATCATATAAGATAACAACATATCTAAAGCGCATTAAATTCAGTGACATTCATACAGGTTTAAGTGTAACTTGTTTGTGTCCAAATACTTTGTAGAACCACTATACATACTGTACTGGAGTATATATCATAGCTCTATTACCCTCAAGACAGATTTCTGAAGCTTTTGATTGTTTTTGAATAGGACCGTGTGTATCCAGACCTGCAGAGACTGATGTCACAGCTTGAAAAATCCTCAGTGGTCATGGGAAAAGATACGCAGTGGGAGCAGATATTGGCCAGAGCAGCCTGTGTCAGAGACATCTGCAGAGAGAGGTCTGCTTCACACAAATATCTGCCACCATAAAACTGGAGTTAATTTAATAGTTTGATGCACTGCCTATTCCACCTGGGACTCTATGCTTTCACTGTACCTGCTTCTGACTGTTATTGACCACAGTAACCATTTACCATCAAGGGTTCAATTTCAAAGATTACCTGAACATTTAAATTCATTCACACTTTACCCATATGTCCTACTTATTGTTCCAGGCCGTACCAGCATGGAGGAGACATGCTGGCTGCCATCACTGACACGCTGATGCAGTTTTCCAGGAAGGATCAGGCCACTCCTGCTGCTCTGGCACTGCAGGGCTTACAGGAGCTCTGTAGAGCTGAGGTCAGTCTTTGTGTCCCTGTCTTTGAATTATCATTCAAAGATTTTTGTTTCATTGGGAAAGGATTTTAGATTTGGACTGGCTCTGCTAATGTCTCATTATATATAAATGTTTTTCCAAAATTAAAATATTAATTTTATTTCTTAATAAAGTGATTATTTTATTACCAGGAGTTTGTATTAAATACTTATTTAAAAAAAAAATTCTATTATTAACAAAATGTTTATTATGATTCATTTTGTAGTCCATTTTAGCCTATTAGATAATTATATATATTTATAAAGTTGTACAAATTAAAACAAATGCTCCAAAAATGTAATATAGTAATGCAGTACACACTGTTCAAACGTTTGGGGCAAATACAAAACTATAAAATATTAAAAAAATTAAAAAGTGTCTATTTTGAGTATACCCTTTTCCTGTGATGTCTAAGCTGATCAGTGTTAAAACATTTCCATGATCATTCAGAAATCATTTTAATATGCTGTTTTGACACTCAAGAAACGTTTCTCATTATTATCAGTGATCAAAACAGATAATAATAAATAATATTTTTGTGGAAAACTGCAATAGATGTTTTTAGGATCTTTGGATAAATGCAAAGTTCAACAGAACAGCATTTACTTTAAAAAAAAAAAACTTTTGTAACAATGTAAATGTCTTCACTGTCATTTTTGATCAGTATTAATTTCTTTAAAAAAAAAATCACACCGACTCTAAACTTATGAACAAACTTATGCACTTCATACAGTATTTAATTTCTCTTACACCATTCTTACTGCTGCTCTGCATTTGAATATTCTTTTCATCCTTTTTCTGTTCAGGTAGTTGATATCATCTCCACATGGAAGGCTCTCTCTCCAAAGCTGTGCTGTGACACCAGACTCCTGGTCCGGAAGGCCACAGCGGAACTTCTGGCATTAGTGCCTGCATTAAATGTCAAAAGTGAAGAATATGAGGTTAGAGAGCTGCAACCACTGTTTCTGATTGTTCGATGTGTGCTGCTACCAGATGCGTGATTTATTTCTCTTCACATTTCATCCGGTACAAATTACTTCAGGTCTCATGTCCTCTTCCTTCCAGAAATTCAGAAACGAGGCAGTGAGTGTTTTATGGGGCTACGCTCTTAGTCAGGTGAGCACTGACATTTTCAAATGGTAATGAGCGGATGGGCGCTCAGGACGGCTGACTTGTCATCCAAAAACTTCCAATGAAAACTCATTGTGCCGTTTTATGCATCTGCAATTTATTTTGTTATTTTTCTGGTTATGAGTAAACAGTAATATTTATAACTTTTTGACTTCTTGATTAGGACCCAGAGGTTGCAAGCCAAGGTTATAAAGCTCTCTCTGAGTACCCTGAACCATCTCACACCGTCCTACACTTACCAGAGCAGGTGAGAAATTTCCTCACATTATCTAAGTTCACCTTTATGTATACGTCGTATATCTGTTACGGGGATATGATCTTGCTTTCAGGTCAGACCCGTACCAAAGCAACCTGAAGAAGAGGATGAAGGGAAGGAAAATGAGAAGGACGAAGATATTTCAGTACCAGGAGAGTCATATGTGAAGCTAGTTTGTCTGACACCACAGTCCGTTTTACCAGGTACTCTATTATGTTGACCAAATTCTTTTAAATATAGTTCAAGTTGCATTTACAGTTATTTGAACCAAAAAATCTTGATGTTAACTAATTCATCTCACAACAGTGGGTGTAGATTAAGGTGTAGATCACACAAAAATTACGTAGGTTTATACTCGTTCTCATGTTGATTTAAACCTGTATGACTTTTGTCTCTGTGTGCAGCACAAAAAAAATAGTTTGAAGAATGCTGGTTCCATTATATTTTTAAACCATACAGTTGAAATCAACGGGAGCCTACATTCTTCAACGTATCTTCTGTAGTATTCCACAGAAGAAATGAAAGCTCAGAACAGTGTGAGGTTGAGCATATGATGAGAGTTTTTATTTTTGGGTGAACTATCCCTTGAATACATCACATTTTGACTCAATTTGTGCATTTGAAACACTATTCAACAGTTGCGTGCATCAACTGTTATCTTCAAATAATACCGTTATTTTATTCAAATTGATAGGTTGTTCAATTATTAAATTTCAACTTGGTCTTTGCATGAACATGTTTTAGGAGGTATTCATTAATCTCTTTGCACAAAACCTGGAAATATCAGGGTATAAAGGACAAGACAATGTATTATTTGTGAGAAAATTTTAACATATGAAAATTATTGTCATTTCATATATATATATATATATATATATATATAATATAAGACAGTTCTTGTCTGTGTGAATGAATTAAATCCGTTTGAATGACTGATGTATTTGTTGATGTCACAGAGATCTATGATATTATCAATGAATGCTAGCTGGCTTGTTTACTTAATGCTGTTCTGCTTATTCGTTATATAAGATTATATGAGAGATACATTCACTGTTGTCTGGTTAGATAACAAGCCGCATTTTTACAGTGGCCGAAGAAATAAATTAGGACAGATTTTGTGTACTGAAATCTTACGGATCATAGACCCAAGGTGTGATCGTTTCACAGTTACTGTTATGTTATTCTTGGCTTATTTCCATAATTTTGCAGAGGTAAATGTATTCAAAATAGCTTGATGAATAAAACTAAAGGCTGTGTGGTTCAGTGTACTGCAACATAGACTACAACCCACAACAAAGACTGACAATGCCATAATAAACGACACAAAATGGAATATATTATAGACCCGTATTGTTTAACCTTTTACAAAAACCTATTTAATTCATGAGTTTTGTCTTCTAATGCAGCCGTTGAGACCTTCCTAACGGCTCTAGTCAGGCAGGAGATGAACCAAATGCCCCGTGGCGTGTACCATTCAGCTCTGAGTGGAGCGAATTTGCGCGCTGACCAGGGAAAAACTGTATCTGGGATTTCTTCTTTTATGCTGAAAACGTATGAGAAGAACAAGCAGCCTGGTCTAAAACCTGGATTAGCAGGTACATGTATTTGAGCTTTTAGCTTTGAAATGAGGGTAATAAAAAAGCATTTGCAAATTGTTGCAGCTAATGCATCTTTGTCACACATGAACAGTGGCAGTTCTAGACAAATTTTACTGTCGCCTCTGGCTTGCTTAGTTGGGGACACCTGATTTCCAGTGATTACCGTCGTCTTGACTACAGAGACCGTCT
>JAUMHG010000043.1:3272763-3283440 GCA_032359395.1 Enteromius anoplus | reverse complement strand
GGGGCCACAGGGGTGGCCAGGGACATGTCTACAGAGGCACGGGCCTCCCTAGGCCTCCGTGTAGAACCGCCACTGCACATGAGTTAACAATTCTGTGTTTTTTTCAGATAGATGTTTCAAATAATCACACAGTTTGTGCTTTTCAGCTGGGCTTCTGCTCTGTTATGACCTTCCTGTTCAAACTGATAAGGACGGCCGTCCAATCACACGCTTACTTGTCAGCAGAGGGCGGAGTTATCAACAAATGTTAGCCACCCTTATTCATGAGGTACCCTCCAGCACACACTTGTTTGGGGGAAAGATCAAAACTTGAAGTATATTTTAATTTAAATTGCATTTTACCCCAAAATGAGAAGAGAAATATATGTATAATTAATGAACGAAATTGCAAAGTAAATCTATCTTTATATATAAGAGACAGAGAGAGAGATTATAATATTTTTTTTCATCATTCTGATGAGATTTTGTTATTGGTGTTTTACATTAGATTCAAAATTCTGTATTCAGATCTCATAATTGTTAATATATGAATACTTCACAATTTAAATAATTTTTCTTGGTCACTTTTCCCCCCATGTTTTCCTCTCAGGTGAACATCCAGCCATCTGAATGGCATCGCTCTCTGCTCTTGCCCCAGGCCTGGAGAGGCTTCATGAGCCGGGCTTTCCATGCAGCTCTCCAAGTAATTCTGTGTGATTTTTAAACCAGCGAATCAGATGTATAAGAAGGAGACTAACTTTATAATTAAGATCATAAATCATGTGAATAAATAAGATGTAATAATTGTCCAGGGTCGAAAGGCAGAGCTGGAGATGCTACAGAAACAGGGTAAAGAGAGCCCAGAGGAACTGCAGTACAAACAGCACTATGCCTGGCTCTGGTAAGATTTAAAAAA
This sequence comes from Enteromius anoplus, assembly GCA_032359395.1. NCBI lineage: Eukaryota > Metazoa > Chordata > Actinopteri > Cypriniformes > Cyprinidae > Enteromius > Enteromius anoplus. Next base: position 3,282,545 of record JAUMHG010000043.1, on the reverse strand, counting down.
ATCCAGGTTTGTGTTAAAAGTGTGGTGAAACAGAAGAAGCAACAGCGCTTTTCTTTCATATTTTGGCACGCAGTACATCTGAGTGAAATGGGTAATCGAGAAAAAAAAAAAGTACGGTACTTCTATCTATCAAAGGATTGATTAAATGTGAGATTTCAGTCAATTGCAATAACTAAACGATTGGAGAAGTTGCATACTGTCAGTCATATAATGCAAGTCAATGGCAACCAAACCTTCCAAAGCAAAGAAACACCACACACCCTACGGCTTGTGCCGATACATTGAGGTGTTAAGACATGAAACGATCAGTATGTGCAAAAAACGAACAGTATTTATATAATTTTCTTACCTCTTATACAGCACAATCTCTGAATGTCCTCAGCTCATTCACAACATCTGGTGTGTGACGCGTCACCGTTCTCTGGCACATAGATATATACACATAGATACAGATGTAGATCCTCGCATATCGTGGCCCACTTATGAGGCATCTATCACTATGGGTGACTTATTTGTTAAAAAGGCATTACAGAACTGTTCACAATAGTTTTGCGAAGTTCTAATGTGATATGCTTGCAGATATTTTCTTATGAATGCTTTAAGAAGACATTTACACACTCCTGAAAAGGTTTTAACACCTTAAGATCACATAGTTTTTAATAAGAATGTATCTTAAACATCCAATATAAGCTCACCGTTGCAAAAGCTTTTAAGAAACAAATTTAAAAAAACCCCACTTTGCTTAAATAGATCAACATAGTTTTCTTAAAAAGAAGCTTTAATTGTAAAAAGTTGCTCAGTATGTACATTGATTGTCCCTAAATGAATAAATGAACCCCCAAGAGCCACAGACGTCAGAGCCGGCAATAAACAGCTTTTTGCAATGCATTCTATTTGATTTGATTTTAGCGCGAAAGGCTTAGCAATTTCAGAAACTGTCAAGATGAATGCTGCGCTATAATGAAAGCTTCTAAAGACGGAAGTATAATTGGAGCTTTGCACCATAGGGAGGAACGTGAAGGTATTATTTTATACATCTTGCTTGTGTCAAACCATCCAGAGCCATTGAATTGTGATTGCTCTGGCCTTTTCAGCTGCTCTGAAAAGCCTTTGAATGGAGACTGACATTTCAAAGACACATACAAATGCTTGCACATCATTATTACACAAATTCATATAGTCTTTGACTGTAAATCTGTTGGCATGTATGGACTGTTATTGTTCACACGGTCTCTCAGCATAATATGGCCTATCGCATAACCACGCAGTCTGGCAGAAGACCATAACTCAACCCCCAGGACGCCGTTTTGACGGCCTGTCAGCCCGTGAGTGATTGATGGGATAACATGTTCAGATGGCAACCAGAACTTCGTTCCCCATGGCATCACGAATTCTCGTTTGTTCCACAGTCTTTGTGTAATACAGTTATTCCTCTCCTGGGAGCTCAGGGGCACAGTCCGTATGTGGTCACGTGCCCTGAAGCATGCTGGGAGGGTTGGATGGTATGAAACCACTGGGACTGTAGGGTTACAGCTTTTGCCCCCGCTGAAAGAGATGTCAATTAAAGATGGTTTAAGCTGGAGGAAATGAGCCAGACGTGTCTGATTTTGTGTGAGACTGCTAGTAAAATGATCTCCAATTTAAGGACATTTTTGTTCTTTAAAAACGCATCAGTTTGAGAGAAAAATACGATATTTGTATTCATACTTGTTAAAGGCTTAGTTCACCCAAAAATCAAATTAGCATGTGTTTTACTCACCCCTCAAGTCATCCTTGATGTATACGCCTTTCTTTTTTAGGCAAATTGTATTAAATATTTTCCTTCCGTTTCTAAACCCTTATCGGTGCAGTGTCCTATAACAGTCAAAAACAGGTTAAAGTAATGGGTCACCCAAAAATAAAAATGCTGTCATCATTTACTCACCCTCGAGTGCATCCAAACCTGAAAGAGTTTCTTTGTTCTGTAACCAGGCCGTTTTGGGTCACCATTGACCTCCACAGTATTTTTTTTCCTACTATGGAAGTCAACGGTGACCAAAACAGCCTGGTTACAAACCTTTTTCAAAATATCTTTCTTTGCGTTCGGCCAAACAAAGCAATTCATACAAGTTTGGATACACTCGAGGGTGAGTAAATTATGACAGAATTGTTATTTTTGTGTGAACGATTGCTTTCAATAAAACGTACCTCACACGGCTCCGGGGGGAGAATAAAGGCCTCCTGTAGTAAATCGTGACGTAATAAACCCTTTTCTCTCACTTCTGCTGACTGGGGGAAGTGGAAGTGTTCAGTCAGTCGACATAGGACGAATGCTTCATGTCTCTGGGAAATGTAGGAGCAGAGGAAACCATGTTTCCTTTCTTTAGCATATAGCGTGGCTCATTTTTGGTTTATAGCGAAATCCTCAAACATTTTTCACTACAAATCCTCATTTTGTGCTTCTAATTCATGACGCTCATCACTAATCATGCAACGTTGACGGCTTACGTAAACCCTCGAACTCCATCAGCTTTTGCAAAAGCTGAAGATCATGTGATCCTTCATGATTTCAAAATGATTCAAAACAGTCTTTTTTTGTGAAAGCAAGAGACCTTTTTAATATTGTATCTAGAATTAATGGAGAATTGCAATTTTCCTGTCATTAAGATTCATAACTTGTATTGTTTCAAAACCGTCCAGCCTTTCAATGTTTTAATTGGATGAATCACAGATTTTCAGTATGGCCTCAGACTTTTGGGAGCTCTTGTGCTGTACGTAGTCAAGCGAATGGTACCTGAGCTCTTAAATCATTGCCTGAGGAGATGAAAGCTGCTCTTGTCAGTCTGTGGAGCACGTTAAATCATATCTCTTTCTTTCGTTCTCTCTCTCTCTCTCTCTCTCTCTCTTTTCTCAGGGTCAGGGGCCAACTGACTGATGTGGTCAAATCTGCTGCCAAGTGAGTTACTAAAGTTGCTGATATTTTTTGTTTTGTTCTATTTTTCCCCCCGCAAGCCTCTTTTCAAAGCTAAAAGTCTAAACTATTGATTTTTTTCTTTTCTAGATGTTTTATTATTAAACTGAGAGTTTAGTTTTTTCTCAACTAATATTTTCAGGCTTGTTTTCCACATCGATGGTGGTAATCATTCAGCTTTACTGCAGTGATATTCTGTTTTAAATCTGCCTGTATGTGGCTTCATATTTTATCATTTTGTCTCCACTATGACAGAGATAGTCCGGTTGTTCAAGGTAATTCTATCTTGGCATTAAGTGGCCTGGCCGTCGTCTTAACCAGATATGAGAGCAACCTTCCTACACAGTCTGAAAGTGGACTCGAGGTGAGAAGCAGCTTTATCTGTGACTAGTTGCATAAACTGTTTATAGACGATAGTCTAGAAAGTAGTCACCTAGTTTTTTTGTCTGCAAAACGGTGCATAACTATTAAAACCCAGCTACATAAAGTTGTAGACTGGTCTATTTTGAATCCAAAAACTGATTGAAAGACTGATCACCACTTTCTTGTTAGTCAAACTAGATCTTAATACAGTGAATCTGGCCCCCAGAGCAGCTATACGTTTTTATTTTCCCACTGCTTTTTCTGTTCCTAGTTGGGTCCGGACATCCTTCCCACAGTTCACTGGCTTACGATGGTGATTGACACGCTGCTTAGCATTGTCAGCAGTAACAGTAATCCTAGAGGACAAGTCTTCCCATGGTTCATTCATGTGAGTGTGGTTTTTGAGAAATTTCTTGTGTCCATTTGGTTCCAGTACTGGTATACGCTGCACCTTATTTGAAACCTGGGTAACACTTAATTTAATGTGTCCTTGTTACACGTGCCTACCATTATAATAACTATAAATTGTGCATAATTATATGCAGCCAAGGAAGCCAAACCTTAATCCTAATCCTTCCTAACCATACAGTACGTACATGCAATCAATTCATATTACTTAGTCTTTAGATATATAGATTTAAATATACACTGTAATAGGGACACTTTAAAATAAAGTATAACAGAGACAAATATGTTGTTTATGATGTTTCAGTATATGCAGTGAAGTCTATAATATTGCACCTTTCTTATTTTAATCAACACATTGCAATAAAGTTAAGTTTATGCACACATTAATGCATCATTATCTAACATTTTTACTGCATGTATTTATGTAAGTCAATGTAATTCTATCAATGCACTAATGATTATTGCTAATTCCTGTACTTTCATATTAATATATTAATGTTGACAACTTTGCATTAGCGTGTATGTAGAGGCTAACAGCAACATACAAAAGTGTTGCTCATTTTTTATTCATAATATCAACACTAAGCCTAGAGTAATAATGTTATAATATATTAAGTATAAATAAATGAAGATCCTTTGATCTTGTTCAACACTGATAAAGATAAAATTCAATTAAATATTATCAGTATGTTATATTACATTAGATTTCTGAAGAAAATGGCTATTTTAAGCGGCAAAAAAAAATTTTTTTTTGCTGTATTCCTGATCAAACAAATGCATAATGGTGAGCATAAAACATCTTTTAGAGCATCTTATCAACCCCAGACTTGATCAGTATTGTAGTTCATGCACTAATCATTTGTGTCACACTTTGTAGCGCTCGTACTCGGGTGAGAACACAGCGAGTGTGATCGCGCGCTCCTGTGCTGCTCTGGGTCTGTCGTTGCTGGTGCCGGTGCTGGTGACTTCACGCAGAGACAACGTTCCCGCTATCCTGGGCACGCTATCAGCTGGACTGCCAGGATCGCCCACCGCAGACGAATCCCAGGCACTGCAGTTCCACAGCGGCCTGGCTCTGGGCATGTTCCTGGCGTGGCTGCATGACGAGAGAGTCAGGTGTGTGCTGAGAGATACCATCATTTCAGTCTGCACATGAAACAGAACCTTAGCTTCTCACCAGACACATATAATAGCCCTATCATGTTTGATAAATGTTTACTGACGTGCGAACTTTATTTTTGTTTACTACAGTGATATTTCAGGGCAGTCTGTGCCAGAGCTGCTGATGAAGCATCTGGAACAACTGGAAGATTGTTGCTTTAATCCCAATCTGGAGTATAAGTTAGTCTGTCTAGTCATTTGTATCTATGCCCTGGTCATGGAGGGCCACTGTCCTGCAGAGTTTCGCTCCGACTGTAGCTTACAAGTAAACAGCTTAATTAGCCGGTTTCAGGTGTGTTTTTTTTAGGGTCGGAAGTAAAAAAAAGCTGGACAGCGGCCCACAAGGACCAGGGTTGAGAAATCCCAATCTACAGTATATTCTTTATTGCCCCCGTACAGGAACAGACTCTTAAGTGTTTGTTTGCTCTTTGTCTCTCTCTCTCTCTCAGTGCTGGTTGTGTGTTAGGTGTTGGGTTGGTTCTCAGTTCTCTCAGTTGCAGTAGTCAGTCTGAGCGGGACCGTGTGCATGTGTCTCTCACGCTGGACAGACTCCTGCAGACCCTTCAGGACAGCAGCAATATGAGCCGCATGCTGCAGGAGGTAAAACCATCTTGACTGTGGTGTTGTCAGGTGATAGTGTGGAAATGACTTGATATTTAGCTTCTTCTGTTGTACATTTACTCCCAAAATTGGCATCCAAAATCTTGGTGGTGAGGAAACTGCAGGGGGTGATAATAAAAATTAACAAAATCATTCAAATAGAAAAAAATTACATTAAATTAAGTAAAATGCTTACTAAAAATACGATTTCTGATGTTTTTTAAACCTGAATGTCACAGGGCCATTCATTGGCTTCGGTGAAATATGAATGTAATACGTTTTGAAATTGAAAATGTTTTTGGCTGAAGAAAAATGTGCGGGAATTCCCGCTGAAGCTGAACAGTGTTTGCAAATTGACACTGATTGTGATTACAGAATTTTTCTTTTAATGCAGTGAAAGCACAACCGTTTTTCCCCATCACTCGCAGCCTTTAAATTTGAAAGGCAGTCATTTTTGTGTATTTAATTATTTCTTGTGTTTTTCTGTGTTCAGGTTTTGGCCTATTCTGTGGCATGCGTTGGAGTTTCAGCTTTTAGCACAGGCATTATTGAGGCCGATAAGGCTGATGAAAGCATGAATACACTTCGTACCCTAACAGAGGAGAGCCAACAGGTGAGAGCTGAAATCAACTTCTATAAGAAGAATCACACCCTAAGATAAAGCGGTTAAAGTATTAGCTACTAAGCTTAATCTTAGAAGTAAGTGTAAGTGTTTTGTGGTGTGTTTTTGTGCATGACTGATTCAAAACTAAAGAGTGATACTGGGTGTGTGTTTTTTTTAGACACCGGGCTTTGCGTTGGCGTTGGGACTGACGGTGTTTGGACTCTCCTCTTTTGGTCACGGTAAAGCGGTGGACATCCAACCTCGCCTGCTGGCTGCCTGGACCAAGATACTGCTGGCAGAGGTGATGTGGTTCAAAATGCATTGTTTTTTCCATATGCCAAACATATTTTAATCTTGTGCATGCTTTCATCATTGATGATCATCATCATTTTACGTAGGACAACCGCTAAATTTCCCATACCAGTGCTGCTTTGGTTAAAAAAGATGTCAGCGGAAGAAACAGTGGAGTTTATCCTTCGTTAGAGAGAAAACTAAACCACTTTTTTTTTCCTTTCTCCAGGGTTGTCCCACAATGCAGAGGCTGTCTGCCCTCAACGGACTGATCGCATTAGTGGGATCAGAAACGTCTCTCATTCAGGTAATTTAATGTGTGATTCATGCCTATACCATACTTGTTTTATATTTGCACCTTGCAGGATGCTAGACACTGTTCCAGTTTGAAACTATACGTGTTGGCAAGACTTGAAAATAACACCTACGGCTAGAAAGTTTTTATGTTAAATATCAAAAAACATGACTTTCCGGTATATTACCCTACATTAAGTCCATTATCGCATGTTGAGGTGCCATTAGGGGTAGCAGTTAAATGCCAGTCACATATGGGCACTGCCCTTTTCACCCACACCACTGCCAGGCTACTCTTTGTGTCGCAAATTACACTCCTCCATGCCCACCCACTTTCCAGACACTCGTACACACACACACACACAGCAAAAGCTGTCTCGCCTTTTTAAATGCAAATGCCACCGTACTTGGAAGGTAGCCAGGAAGTGTCGCCATAGTAACGGTGGGACTTGACAGCGGTCTGCAAGGATTTTCTCTCAGTGTGAATCGGAGCCTTGTGAATGTCTCAGATTACTCTCCTGCCCCACAGATGAAAAGATTTGTGGTAATGTGTCTTTAAGCGACTTAAAGCCACTGAATAAACACTTTAAAGCACATATCGGAGCATTCAGGCATCCTCGTCTTTTGATTCGTTCTTGAATTAAAATCTTGAATGCCGCTCGTTTAGCTGGTGACTGTTCCTTTCAGATTAAAACTTGTTTAAATCCCCCCCAAATCAACAAGATTTTATAAACTGATTGTTCTCCGTTTAGTTCAGCTGTGTTTGGTCACTTTGTGAAAGGACAGGTAAGCAGGGAGATCTCGGCCACTATGTAACCTACATAAACTTTAACTGCTGGGGGAAGGTGAATGCAGTTTGAAATCTAGTAGTAAGAGTTTCTGGCCACACGAGGGTACTGTAGGGTTAAAATAACCCGGTATGAGGCTTCTATATGTGAAAACAAACAAATCTTTCCGACCTTTTGGATTGATGTCTTTTGTCATTTTGATGACTAAACATTGGAGAGCAGTACTTTTTATTTGTAAAAGCAAACTTAGCAGGTTTACAACTTGTCTTAAAGCTGGATTTTTTTAGGATGTTTAGGTGGTTTAGGATGTTTAGGTGGTTAAATAGATTAGATGGTAAATAAAAATAGACATTATAAATGTCTTTACTGTCAGTTTTGATCAATTTCAATGCATGCTTCCTGAATAACTTATAGTAACATATAGTGTGGTGTTGTTAAATGAAATTTGAAAAACCCTTGCATGTATTCATAGGCGTTTACTGTGTCCTAGAACCCTTTGACCTTTAGAAAGTGTGTTTTTATCTCCATTAGCTGAAGAGTGAATCAGAGGAGTCCTCACAGCAGCAGGGCAGACTGAACGAGGTCATCCGAGCCATTACACAGGTTAGAAGTCATGCGTTTTAAAAGTTAAAAATATATTCTGCAAGTAAAACAATCATTTTTTTCACTCTCATTCGCATCCTCCACACTAGATCATCACCTTCTCAGGAACAATAGGTCTGCAGTCTAACGGAGCCTGTCTGCTTGGACACCTGCATCTGGCCCACATGTCCAGCAGCCACAGCAGAACCGCAGGTGAGATCCAAAACATCCTGTCTTTTTTGTCGCTGATAATAATATTAATAACATTTATTCAAATTGAATTCAAATAAAATAATATGTAAATTAAAGTTACTTTTTTATTAGTTATTAATGATGTTAATAATAATAATAAATCTAAAATAAGTCTCTAAATCTTTCATTAAAATATATGAATAAATAATGTTAAAAATGTAAATTAATATTTAAAAAAAAAAAAAAATTGTGTTTAAGTTGTTGCCAATGTAGTATTTAATTATATAAGTTTTTAAATAATATTAAATAATATTACAAAAATTAATGAAATTAAAAATAATAATAATATTAATAGATAAAAAATAAAAGACCGATCAAACATACTTTTTCATCCCACTTTAACAGTTCCTCAGGACTTTGGCTATCTCTCAGAGAAAAGTGTCATCCGCGCTTCAGTAGACTTCATCACTGAAGCAGGAAGGAAAGGTAACACAGTATCTAATGCTAATGTCTAATATCTAATAGAAAGTGATGGCACTGTGTACTGATGTTGTTGTGATTGTGTACAGGACCAGAGTTCACTCCTCCACACCTGGTGAAGACGGTGCTGACCGCTTTAGACACGGTCGGTGGAAGCTTCCAGTATCCGCCAGTCAACTGGAGCGCCGTCCTCTCACCACTGATGAGACTCGGCTTTGGTGAGCTTCCTGTTCTTCATCATCATCGCTAGTGTCCTGCAGACAATACACTGATTGAGGATGTATGATGTTGAAGTGCTCACCTGTGGCTGTCATAGGTGAGGAGGTGCAGCATCACTGTTTAGCGTTAGCTGCCAGTCAGGCCCAGTCTTCCCAGAGTGCCTCGCTGTTCCTCAGCATCTGGCTTGTGCCTCCCCTGATTCACAGCCTGAGTGTGAGTATTTCTTCCTCTGTGTACGTCTCTGTCTGATGTTGTAATGCTGGGTTTTCACCGGTTGCGGTTTGTATGCCGTCTAGTTTTTATTTAGCTTTAATTCCTGTCGTATATTTCCTGTACAGCACTTTGCTTTCAACATCTGTTGTTGTTAAATGTGCTCAATAAACTAAACTTAATCAAATAAGCACATCTGTTGAGCTGGACCAGTAAGAAACTCACCCACCCAGAATACCACAGCAAATTAATTTAATTTTAATCGAATTTCTTTTTCCATTACAATTATGGCTTCCAGCAATTATGAAAATGCAGTTATTGAGTGATTATTGTTCAAAACAATACAGTTTTGTTTTCTATTGAATGTTAAAATAAATGTTTAGTAGTTCTCAGAAAGCTGTGGATGTACAAACCGGACTCCAAAAAAGTTGGGACACTTAACAAATTGTGAATAAAAACTGAATGCAATGATGTGGAGATTTTTCAGAATAGAACATAATAGAAGATAAATCACGGAACAAAAGTTTAAACTGAGAAAATGTATCATTTCATATCATCACAACACTCAACAGACGTCTGGGGACCGAGGAGACCAGTTTCTCAAGTTTAGAAACAGGAATGCTCTCCCATTCTTGTCTAA
>JAUMHG010000043.1:3250430-3262090 GCA_032359395.1 Enteromius anoplus | reverse complement strand
TCGCCTGATTGTCTATGCGCTTAATACACAGAAAATGCCCATTTTAATTAAAATGATAGTTTAATGCCTCAAATAGGATACCGAAATATCCCAGTTCACGTGGGTGTACCGAACCGAACGGTTCAATAAACCACCGAAAACCGTTGCATCCCTAGTAAATATCATATCAACTTTCCAGCGGCGGAGAGAAGTCAAGGATCGGAAGGCCTGCGATCAGACGTCGAGGTTGCTTTGGTTCTTCTCTATAGGTGAGTAGCACAATGTCTACACCAGACACCATGACAGTTAACGTTAAGTCTGCCTACATTAGACAGGATAAAGCGACTATTGAAGACCATGTCAGCGAGTCATAAATAGATCACGGCAGCAGATTTCTAATGACTTCTATAGTATTTTGTCCTGTGTAGACGGTGTAACATCGGTTCTGCTTTGTTACACATAGCTAATTGTTGCTTGGGTTGTGTAGGCTACGTGTGTGTGGAGCGGAGCTATCAAAATAGGGGCGAGACTCTTCTTTGGGGTAGGGGCATGTTTGTTTTGGTGATTTCAAATCTCAATAATGGCTTCCAGAAATCGCTTACCCTGCCTTTACTGTTTAAAATATCTTCATGCCTCAAAGTCACATTAAGTAGATTACAGTGGGAGCATTGTTTACATTTTGCAATGATAGAAAGCACTCGAGTATTTGAAATAATATAAATAGTTTCGCTGTGTGAATTAAGTTGAGTGTTAACCATTAAGCACTTGATAATCTAGTGTCAGTCATTAGCGGTTGAATTACCTGTAAATAAGTCTTGTACTCAATCAGTTTCTCTGTGCCACGGTGCAGGAGTCCGATGTGAGGGTCACATTTCTTCACGGACTCTCCGCTGAGCTCCATCACCAGGCGCAACACTCCATGAGCCGCAGGGTGCTGAGGCCCGAAGTTGATGGTGAGGTTGGACACATCCTTCTCTGCTGGTGGGTCCTTGTCTGAAAAAGATGAAAGACATTTTTTTTGATATCGTGGTTGGTTGAACTGTAAATACGATAAACGCTAAGCCGAAACAAGACCAACCGTTCCAAGGTGGAGGTACCCATTTCTCAGTGATGGCACTGGGATACATCACAGCTCCATGGTACTGCTCTGCCCACTCCACATCTGGCTGCCACTGCTTCAGCCTGAAATAACACACAGATTTCTGCTCAAGAACAATTAGCAAGTTACACGGTGACAGCATTTACGGTACACAGTGGCATCACTGTATGTCTAATAATGATTTAATAACGCAAAATATTTATTAAAATATAATTCATTTGTATGTTTGTGCCGATTTTACTTTAAAATACATAATATTTTATGGCTTAATATTTCCTTATTTAATGCAATGACATTTGTTCATTTTTATGTGTAGCTTCAATACTCCTCTGCCCCACTTTATCTAGAGGTGCTGAGATGACATCTAAACACAAATATATAAAGCAATGCAAAAATAAGTAACGTTAGATTTTAAATATGCATTTCTGAAACTGTGGTTTCTTCACTGCTCACTTTTCATCTCAACTAGCTTTATACTCCTTCTAAAAGCAGTGGGTCAGATCACTGGTGGAGGGGGAAATGATTGACAAATATTGTAATACAAATAATTAAAATTTGAAAAAAGGGCCGTAATTTACTATACATTTCAATGCTTCAGGGAAAAAAACAACGGTTATCCAATCCCAATAACACTGACGCCAGCACGCCGCTAACTAACTAAACCCATTATTTCACAACACTGTGTAGACGACTATAAAGTGTGTACCTCTTCTGAAGCAAAACACAGGCTGGAGTGCTGACATTACTATTTAAAAGCACTGAAGGACGTCCGAGTCTGGAGAGCGACCTCAGCATAGTCGCCGCCATCTTCCTCTCTGTCAGGCGCTGCTTCGGCGGAGGATTCTTAACCGTCGATTGTTTTACTGCGGCTCTGGCGCCACCTGCCTGTAGGAGGTTCACACTGAAGGGCGCGTTATAATAACTCACAAACAGCCACCAGGTGTCAGTCCACTCCGTAGTTATATTTTCATGTAAATCTGCCGGTGTGGGGTAAGTAGTTGTTTTAAAGTGAAATATTCATCCATGAGCCACTAATAATTTTTTCGTTCGATTGCGCGAATCGTTCTTTTGAGTCGGTTCCTTTGAATGTATCAAACACATCGTCCTGACTGATTCATTCGCGAATCGACTCTTAAACTCAACTCAATGATCACAGCGTGCTGTGCAGGTGCAATACTAACACTGTGGTAAACATGGTATTAGTCTGATACACTCATACCTTTATGTTAATGATATTTGAAGTTAATTGTGTAAGTTGCATATACTGTAAAATGTAGGGTATGTGTTTTCTGAGATATTTATTGCAGACGATTCTGTAAGGCTACACACCATGCAAAGGGTTGGGTCTCTTTTATTTTTGTTTATTTATTATTCCTAAATCATATCCTTATTCAACAAGGGTGCATTCAGTTGATCAAAGGTACCAGTAAAGACATGTATCGTGTTACAAAACAATTTTATTATTTCAAAATAAAGGCTGTTATTTAGAATTTTTTTGCTTATCAATGAATTCACCAAAACACAGCCCAGCTGTTTTAATTTGTATAATAATAATAACAACAGTAAATATTTCAGGAGGGGGAAAAAACTAGGAATTAGAATGATTTTTAGAAGTATCATGCCATTTAACATCACAATAACGTAAAAGTATTATATATATTTAAACAAAAAACATTTATTTTAATTTGTAATAATACTTCATAATTTCATTTTACTATATAGGTGTTGGGGGCTTTGTCTGAAAACAGCATTAATATTATGTCTATATTACTACGTTCATGAAAATTGTATGGGTTCCTAGTACAATTAATCGTGATCAATCGAATCCAAAATAAAAGTTTTTGCTTACATATTAAATAAATATACACAGTACACACACATATTATGTGTATATAAAGACACACATATAGGCTATGTTAAAAATATTTACATTGTATATTTACATTCATATAAATAAATGATATCACATATCTTTAAGATACAAATGTCACATTTTTCTTAACTATATACATGCATGTGTGTGTATTTATATATACATAACAAATATACACTACACACATATATATTACGGAAACAAAACCTTTTATTTTGGATGCAATTAATCGTTTGACAGCGCTAGTTCCTATAAACAATAATGTTGATATATATATATTTCTTCCTATTTTACTGTTATTGTCACAGATTGATCTAGTGCTAGGAGACTTTTCCCCTAATGAATAATAAACTGCATAAATACTACACATAAACCACACATTCAATGCTTCATTGCTTCTTAGAAAAACAGTGCTTTTATTTCTGATATACTGTGAAAAAATAATTACGTAACATTTTTAAAAAATATTGGAAAAAAATCAAAGGGAAATAAAAAGAAACGGAGAAAAAAAAAAAAGAAAAATCAATAACTTTTGTTGTACATCTGTCAAACTTTTTTTTTCAGCTACCAAGAACAGTACAGTAAGGTCAACGTTTATTTTCTAAGACACAATTATACAGGATACACTCCTACCAGCAGAAGAAAAGTATTGGAGCAGGAACGTGAGAGAAGTAAATGAACGGATTACATAAAGGTTTTCGTATACTCGCACTCGCTCGATCGCACACACAAAAACACACACATACCGTCATCTGCACGCACTCCTCTGGCCTTAAGCCGCTTTATAAAGTGAGGGAATATAAAAGTCATCTTTTCCTAAGGCCACTCTTTATTTTGTTCACTCCTTCATAAATCCCTTCTTCTCGCCTTCATGGAGCTTCAAGTTCTTAGACGGGATGGGGAATGCGAATACTGTCCAGTGGGTCACGTGTCCCCACAACATATTCCCCAGGCCATCGATATAAAGGATGAGTGATTGGCAGCTCAAGAAGGTCATCAAGATGTTTCTGGATCCCTTTCCTTGGTATCCGACCAAGCTACTCATCGTCCTCTTTGTACTGTACCGAGTCAGAAAGTACCATCGCTATGGTGTTTGTCAACCTTCTTCACGCAATTGAAAACATAACAATACTGCATTTAAAGAGTGCATCCCATTGGATGTTGTAAAATAATACTTGAAGTCGGAATTACACACATGGGAAAGTATTTACAAGGCTCGTTCGAAAATGTGGACGAAGACGAAAACTAGTCGCAGAGAGCGAGTACACTCACGGTTTAGAGGGATTGTCTTCATCCTCATGTTCCTCTCATTGCTTCGATAATGGCATCCTTCAAAACCCGTTGAAGACAGTTCATAGCCATCTCTGTAAGGTAGTTTTTCGTAATTGGCGGAAAATGCTTCAAGTCGTTTGGCACAACTATCAGGTGTGTGTCTGTGTGAATAAGTGAGTGAAAGACTTTCCCCTCTCATACTTCACATGAAAGTCCTACTGGTTTCGCTGCTCTTTGGGGCGAGACGTTCATACCCACTCCAGACCTTTAGATTAGTTCCAATTTGATCTTTAAGACGAATGTGATAGCAGCCTGATCTTAGATCAGTAAGGGTGAGTTTGGATACCTAAGGCTGGATCAGTTTAAGACCTTCTCCGCTGTTTCCAACCCTCGAAAAATACAAAAAATAAAAAAAAGGAAGGAAAACTGTAGGTCACTCGCGACCGAATAAAATTCGCAAACAACGATAACAAACAAATCTGCATATTTTCTTGTTCGTTGAGGTGAATATCACCCAAATAAAGACTGATACTCTAACGTTGAACCTTTGGTCCACTTACAGAAATATGACAAAAAAGTTTTCGTAATATTCGAAACATAGAGAGAGAGAGCGCTCTAGCCTAGTGTGCAAATGAGAGATTACATATATCGATTATGAGGGTAATCTAAGCTAGAATACTGGAATGCAGTGCAAACAATGACCCCTCTACAAAAGCACCATGGAAAAGAGTGGGACATTCTTGTATATGAATATATATATATATATTCCATGGTTCTGAACTAGGATAGTGAACTAAATGGCTGTCGCTGACCATGACTGAAAACACTCAAATGGCCTCCTCAACTGGTCTCCGTCGTAATGCTGAAATTGAAAGGGTTATGTGTTTTATTGCAAATGCCAAAAAATGGATTAGCTGGAAGGCTAGTAACCTGTTTAACGAGGTAGCTCAGCAAGCTGGATCGCCAGGTAGATGCTGATTTACACACAAAATAACAACGAATCATCTAGTCTCAAAATACGTTGCTTTGCTCATCAAGAGTATTGTGTGCTCTTCATTACCTTTGTTGTATGCAGACCTTTATTTGAGAATGAATGGAAAAATAAAGGTATTTTGTGACATAGGTAACCATGTACAGTGGGGTCTAAAAGGCTTCTGTTTTACCTTGTAAAAAAACAGGTTTACAAAATGCAATTCTTTATATAAAAAAAAAAATGATACGATTTTATTCATTTTTGTGACTTTTCCAGGTCTAGAAATTACGCTTTTAAAATTAGACTCTTTATGCATTATGCATGTTTTTAAGGCAGCGGGAACTCTGGTTTTCTGACTTTTAGCAGTTGTATCATGCTTTAAAACTTGTTTTGTCTTATTTTAAAAAAGTCAGAACCATTGCTTTAATGGATTTAAATTTGGTAAACACGTTATTACTATATTTAAATCCATCGTACAGGATTCTGCAGTTTGTCCATCTCCAAGTTTCAAAGAGCAGCTTTTGTAAGAAGTTCTTCTCACAGCCTAATTTACATTCTTTGCACACGATTCCAAAATGTGTGCATTTTTCAAAATGTTCATATTCCTATAGAAATGCACGCTACGGATGTGAAAGACAATCGAACCTGATCTGAATTTCGGACGCTGGGGGTAAACGTGAATGACACAATGTGAGCGATAGGGCTGTTAACGATACACCAAACCCACGATTCGGTTCGATTCGGGGGGGGGGAACATTTTTATTAAATAACATTTGCAAAATTTTTGTAAACTGATTTCTGGATGGTGCCTTAGGATTTGCATCTGCTTGTTGGTTGTGTTGCCTGTCACTTGTAGTGATGGAATTTATGGCTCTTTGAGGGGATCCGAATCTTGGCGATCCATTCCTTTCAAAGAGGCCTTCAAAAGAACTCCCTCTTTAACTGTTCTGTCTCGCGGAGGAGTTATTTGTGTGCATCTGTGTGAAACACGCATAGGAAAAAAGAACGCGATTCGGCTCCCATCGTTCATATTTATGAATCGTTCAAAAAAATCGGTTCGTTTGCGAACGCACTCTCTCTCTAGTCGCCTGGGAAAGCTTCTTAAAGCACTTACACCAAATAGTGTGGGTCTTGTCGACTACACATCCTTTATCTCCACCGGGTAGACGAAATGTTGCCATACTGCTGACTTAAATGAGGAGGAAGGGTCCGCAATCTCTGGGTTGGTTGCGATGTTTCCTCACGCTCTTCTTCAACTAGCTCAACTTTTGCAGGCAGGCGTCACATGATTGGAAAGGTAGTCACGTGGGGTGTCGCGATTCTACCTTATCACACCGCGACACAGGATCGTGGATCTGAGTGTCGCGATTTCGGTTTCATATCGCAAATCGTTACAGCCCTAGTGAGCGATATTTAAATTTTAGTGTGCAAAAATTTCCGCCTCTGTGTGCAAGAACCTTTACTTTTGATTAGTGACCTACAGTTGTTTGGAACCTTAAATATTTTGCTTCAATTAGCTTTTCCTGGTTTACATTTTTAATACTGAAATTTTCAGTTTACGCCAAAATTGGAATAAAAAATAGTTCTGATTTTGGAGCTCTAAGACTTTTGGACCACACTGTATTTTGTGCAATTTGTCATTAAATGCCCTTTACACTAAGCTAAGCTTAAGGAGAGAAGTTGAAGAAGCCATTGAATCCATGCACGTACTTTATCTCACCTGACCACTTCTGTCAGAGTCCACTGTTCAACAGACTATAAGCCTAAAAGAGGCACCCTTCATTTCTCAGGAATTACCTTTGTGATCATGCTTATTAAAAGCATTCAGGATTTAGTGAATGGTATAAAGATCTTAGATCTTTCCTTGACACCAGTCTTTCTTGATTGTGACTTTCGCTTTCAGCTCCTGGAGCTGAGAAATAAACGCCAAGACGCTTCTGCCCTGCCTCCCGTTATCATTTCTCTGCCTCTATTTCCTCTGAGCTTCTTTTTGTTTGTTCACCCTCCGTCTTTATCTCCGTCCTGTGTATCTGTGTGAGTGTGTGTACTTTTATGGCCGATATCGGCATATCATCAGCGTAACTTATGTTACGTACAGGTGACGCTTCTCTTTTAAACATGTGTCTGCATCCTTTGTGTGTGTCGGTGGGAATAATCGGAATGCTGGGAGGTGTAGGAGAACCGCGTGGAGCTGCCGTATTTCCCGAGTCCAGTCTCTGGGGTTCCGGTTCCGCCTCCTGCGCCGACGCTCGGCCCGACTCCGTACATCTCATACGCCGGCCCGCCCTCTAACGGGGCGAGGCTAGGCGGACCAAAACCCATTCGAAATGTCGGATAGTGCGGGTAGCCATAATTTTCATATCCGAGCTGAGTGCTAGAGTCCAAGAGGCTGCATTCAGCGGTGAAGTCGCTAGTCTGTGGTCCAGAGCTGGGCGGAGGCTGCTGGGACTGTCCAGCGCGGGTGAATGTGTTGAATTGGGCGTAGCTGCTGTGCGAGAGTCTAGAGGGAGGGCGAGGGTCATAGCAGCCCGCTCGTGACCCCGGAGCCAAGCTGCTCGGTGTTCCCGGACCTGCTGTAGCTCCGGGGGCTCCTGAACTGCTGCTCACAACGGCCGCGGCGCCCCCTGGCTGCCCAGAGGTGCGATAGTCTGAGTAGTGCATGGATCGGGAGGCGGGACGTCCCTCATCGTGGGTGGAAGCTCGCACATTGTAGTAGCCGTTTGTCGGGTCCTGCAAAAGACAACAGGAATGTTCAGTGTAGCTCTTATTTGTGAACACTCGGTTTTAAATACATAGGTTTCAAAAATATGCACTGTGGTAATATTGTTGATGTTACTGTTGGTTATGATGAATGTTACATTCCAGGGGTGGAACTTGGCAGAAAAACTTTTGTGTTGTGGTACACTGTTGCCATATGGCAACGTTTATTTTAAAACCCCCTAAAAACATTTTTTATTTAACAAAAGCACTTATGATTTGTATAATGCATAACATAGAGGATTAACATTTAATCAAAAGCAACTGTAAAGACTTTTTACAAATTGTTTAAAATAAATGCTGTTCTTTCGAATTTTCTATTCATCACAGAATCCTGGGGAAAAAATAAACACGGTTTTCAAAATATTAGAAAGTATATTTTAAACATTTTACTACTAAATCAGCATCTTGAAAATTTCAGCTATTGAAAATTCAGCCTTTAAAAAAAAAAACAAAAAAAAAAACTAGTTTGAAAATATTTTTCCCAATCATTTTCTTTAAAAAATGTTTTAATAAAAATTAAATAAAGGATTTTAAGATATGAACCGATCCTAACAAGCCAGTTGAGTAAATAACATTGCAAGCTTATATTTGAAACAAAAAGCATTTGAAAATTTAGGATAAAAATAGAAGACTTTCTTGACTATCATAAAATAATTTTCGGAATATTTTATAATGAACTACTTATATGAAGCATTGCAAATAATATTCAGACATGCCTGTATATTATTAATTAACCGTACACTACATTATATACTTTAATTAAAATTATAACATATATTTGAATTTTACAGCAATATATCAATGCAAAAATATTGGCAAAATATATTTATTATACTGAGTCAAGTCAAGTTGATCAATTATCATGTTTAATTAAAGTTATTGAAGTAAAAAAAACACACTTATAGATTCTACCGCAGCATATCCCAACCAAAAATCTTTGATCTAATGCTAAGTCTTTGAGAAAGGTTAATAGGATCTGGTTAATTTCCCTACAGAAACACGAGTAGGATTTTTACACATGGGAGCTAGAAGCTATACATGCTGCGTGCTTTAATAAAACAAAGTACAGGTCATAAATCACTTATATTAGTATGTGCAGAAGTATTGGTGTGTCTGTTCACCTTGAGCTCGTAGTCCTGGCGCGTGTCCAGCGTGTCACTGCGTAACTCCTGTTTGAGGTCAATGTCATCTTTAAAAGGCTGGGAGGAGGGAGAGAGGGTCACAGAAGGTAAAAACTAAACCATAAACGACAAGAGAGCAACCAAGAGGGGGAGAGAGATGCAACGTAAGAGGGGAGGAAAACCAACAGGAGATAAGAGGAGGAGAAGAGAAGAAGGATATAAAGGAAGAGAGGGAGGTTGAGAGAGAAAAAGGATTAATTTTACAGCTTTGGAAATGTTATTTAAGAGGAAATACATTAGAGGAAGATGATTAGTAATTCATTTTTGTAAAAGAGGTCTTTTAGGCAAGTTTAGGAAGTTTAGGTTTTGGTTATTATATACTGAAAGCATGGTGTAACACAAGTGTTAGTGAAAAGATTTTAAGAACAGTTCGTTCACAGATCAAATCTTTTGGCAGATTATTTTAGATTTCAGGGTTATCAGTTAATTAGTGTTAATGTTAAAGTGCCCCTTTTATGTATTTTAGAAAACGATCTTTTGTGCAGCTTGTAACATCCTGCAGAGTTTTAAATCTCAAAGTGCACAGTGTATAAAAGTATCGTCTCTCAAACGAAAGAGTCGACTCTGAATCAATAAAAATGAATCATTTTTAAAATGAATCCCAAGCTGTTTCGTGCTAATGGTGTTTTCGCATTGGTCTGAAAGAAAATGGAGATTCTTTCTTTGCCACTAGGTGTTTATTTTCCCTGGTCTGCGATCACAAATGCTGCTTTATCAGGCAGTGCAGGCATGATAAACTGAAAATTACACCAACTGACTGATCACCACAGATTAGTGTACCACAAAGGAGGGACGAACACATCATTTGAGAGAAACGTTAAGCAAGTAAGGTAAAAATAAATGCATATATAGTACACGACAATAAAAGCACTTTTTGACCATGCATGCATGTCAGCCTGTTGTTTGGGACTCACAATATCAAAATATGAAGGTTCCATTACCCATAATTACGGTGATTATACATGCCATTTTTCCTGGATGCGTCCTTGCCAGGATTTGTACATTGCTTTGATTTAAAGTACCTTGAGAGCGTTTTGAAAACTTCAGGAACCGATGTCACGCACCGATCGGTTTGCACAGGCAAACAAAGCCAAAACCTAGATATTTAAGGCAATATAGAAATCCTGGCCAGGATTCGGCCGGAAAAATTGCTCTCATTGGTAACCCTGAACATAATAGGGGCACTTTAAAAAAAACAACAACAGCATTTCAGAGCTGATGTATTATCTTCAGAAGATTCTCAAGACAAGGCCCAATCACCAGTGGCAAAACACACAACATTACATTAAGATACATTTTTACTTAATATTAGCACAGTAATAGTAATAATTCAAAATATTAATTTAATTAATAATATAAATTATGAACACTACAAAATAGTTCAGAAAACATTACATAGATTATAATACTGTGGACAAAAATGTTTAATGCAATACTGAATAATTAGGGGGAAAAAAAGATTGTTTTCAGAATCAGTAATATGTCATTTTAAATAATTCAATTATTATGTTTGATGTTAAAAGCTTCACAATCTCAAAGTCCCTCTACATCCTTCGGTTATTGTTGTGTGATTACTCACAGAGTACATGGCCTTCACCATGCGAGTGGCAGTGGAGACGCTCCCAGAGTCTTCCTCCAGGCTGTGGGTCTCTTTGTTTATGGTCTCTACCTTGATATCTGGCTTGCCGAGAGTGACCCCTCGACGACCTGCAAAGTAAACATCCCCGTAAACATCTTATTCATCACCACCATGAGCAGACTTTTTGAAGTGTTTTTGGCTATTATTGATGTTAGTAAATATGGCCAAAGATGCCCTTGGGTTTTGTGAGCCACTTTTACTTCAACTCTCTCAAAGACAAACTTTACATATCGCTGTACGAAAGACTCACTACTTCAGATTATTGTTGGGTTGAATTAGTTTATACTTGCAGCTCACTATATAAACAGAGAAATTAATATAATGATATAACATGCATAAAACAATATTTCTAAAAATATGATGAAATGATTTACATTATAGTTCAAATGTTTGGGGTCAGGAAATGTTAATTATTTAATTTTTATTTAGAAAGGATACATTATATTGATTTAAGGTAACAGTATTATGGGTTCTACAAAATATGTTTTTATATTATTGATATTAAGAAATGTTTTCTGATTTCCGAACAGTCGTGCCACCAAAGACTGGAGTAATGACTGCAGAAAAGTAAGTAAATAAAATTTTAAAATTCAATAAAATAGAAAAAAAAAATAGTAATAATATTTTACAAAATAACATTATTATTATGGAGTCCCTTTTAAAAGTTTGAGGTAAGTAACATTTTAAAAATGCTTTTAAAGAAGTCTGAAATACAATAATATTGTGAAATATTATTACTATTTAACTATTAATTAATATTTTTACAATTATTAGGAAGAATAATTATTACAATTATGAATTAAACATAAACTAAACATTAAAATATTAATGAAATATTAATAATAATTTATATACTACATTTAATATTGTTATTAATTATTAAT
>JAUMHG010000043.1:3239618-3250330 GCA_032359395.1 Enteromius anoplus | reverse complement strand
TAGAGCCCCTTTAAAAAGTTTGAGATCAGTAACTGTATAATTAATAAACATTCATGTATACAAACATTAATATTTTAATGTTTAATTTATATATCATTAATAATTGTATTAATTATACTTAATTATTATACCCAACAATTGTGACAAAAGTTAGAAAATAAAACTTTTTGTAGATTTGTATCATTGGTCTTTGACTTACTTCCTTTGCGTTGCCTATACAAAAACAGCACTAATGCTAGTAAACACAGGATAAGCAGAATCGAACACCCGACGGTTCCTCCTGCAATGATCCCCACCGGCACAATTTCTAAGCCAATGAATAAGACAAAGAGAAAGATAAGCACCGCAATGCATTTTTCATTTTAGCCTTTATCCTATAATAATTAGAACAAAAAAAGGATAGACAGGAAGAATAAAGTAAAGAGGGAATGTTACCGTGATATAGGATGAAGGCCAGACATTAACCACTGCGTTGTGGCTTTAATGCACCAGAATAACTGTACTCACATACTGTATATTAATAGAGAGAGTCCTCATAACCTGAGTTGACGTGACGTGAAGAAGATTTAGGAGATTCCATTCAAGCTATTTATTATTGAAGACTGTGCTCTTTTACTTCAGCAGAGCACTCTACTGTACTGTACTGCCGTATAGAGTGAATTTTTGAAGACAATAACTGTACAAAGTTTCATGATTTATGGACTAGACTGTACTTTATATTTAAACTCTTTCTTTGTTTGATGCCAGATTGAGCATACATGACAATTCAAGATCACAGATTTAACATAACTTAAAATCAGACGAGACTGCCCTTATTTAGAAGTTGTATTTGTGTGAGTATGAAGGCATTTATGCTCACCGGTCTCTTCCAGGGTGATGATCATGGTCCCAGGTCCGAATGAATTCCACGCTGTGCAGTTGTATGTGGACTGGAAGTCTGACTCCATGACATTGTTGATGGTGAGGGTGGACAGCACCGCACCACCCTGTGTGGTCAGTTTGCTCTGTTCCACTGTGTATCGTTCTGATAGGGTGCCCTTCTCTTTTTCCCACACATTTTCTTTCCATGCCCACACCTGAGACAAACAGACAACAAATATATTTAAGACATAAAAAAATATATATTAGTGCTGTCAAACAATTATAAATAATCCCAAATCAAAGATTTTCTTTACATAATATATGTGTGAGTGTAATGTGTATATTTATTGTGTATACTGTATATACATAAAAACATATATTTAAGAAAAATATGCTATGTTTACATATGAAATATATTTCTATAATGAAGAATGTATATATAAATGTATTGTACATGTAAATATTTTATTCAATACTTTATTTATACATGAAAAATATTATGCAAAAAAATGTATGCGATTAATCTGCAAATAATCGTTTGACAGCACTATATATATATATATATATATATATTTAAAGCCTCAAAGTCCCAAAGTATCTGTTTATTTGCAGAAAGTAAAAACTAGAAATACAAATGGAATATATACAACAACCTTTAAATAATATTTCAATTTCATTTTCATGAAAGGCTGCCCAAAATCCGTCTTTGCTATCATAGAAAAAAATAAATGACATTTTATAATATTAAAATAGATTCCAGTTTTTCAGTAACTTTACATATTCTACTGTATTTGTGATCAAATCAATGCAGACTTCTTCTAAAAACTTTTTTTTAAATTATTATTTCAAACTTTGACTGTGTTATAATATTGTACATGTAAAATAATGAAACTTCCAAAGGAAAATAAGTTAAATTCTATTAGGTAATAAAAATAGTAAATAGTATAAAATTTTATTTAAAAAAAAATGGCAGTGGCAGGTCCGGCAAGAAGCAGATGGACCAAAAATAAAAAACTTACAGTACAACATAATCTGTACATTTCATACAGGAATGAAAAAAGGAAATCCTTTATAAATATTCAGGATATAAAAAGCATATGAACTGTTTTCTGCTTCACATTGCCCGCATGAACAGATATTTCACACCGGCAATGGGATAAATGGCTTTTCTGCACTGAAACATGGGGCTGGATAATGGTGAGAAAGCACCGGTTCTTCTTTCAAAACCACTAAAACCGCTGTATTATTCATGCAGAGCTGTGAGAATATTTAAAAATGCATACCTCCACATGTTCACGGTAAGCTTCCATTTACCTCACAAACCAAGACATTGGAAAAGACTACGGCATTAAAAGAACGACTTCTCTGTTCCCATATTTCATATTTTATAAATCTCATCTTGGAGATGCATCAGGACTGAGCTGCACGTCATTTTAAATCAGAATCACTTGTAGTTTCAGAGAAGAGATGCGTCTGAAAGTAGCTGCATACATGCCGCTACAGCAGAACCATCTACAGCAGAGAGTGTTACTCTGGGTTCAGGCCTAGTTTGAGTGAGTTTAAAACTAAAAACTCAAGAAACTGGTTTGAGCTGAGCTCATCTGGTTAAAACTACGTTTTTAAACCAGCAGGCCCATGGGTATCCAGATGGAGGAAAATAATAAAAGAAAGGGTAGTTTCAGTTATGAGAATTGTTTAGATATCTTTATGTACATTTTTTGTGGAAGACGGTATGAATGTAAATGCAAGAAGCTGCAATGTAACTTACGATCTTGTCGGGAGGAGGGGTGCTGGCAATGTAACACTTGACTTCCCCTTTCTCCCCTCGAACTGCGTACTGGATCGGTTCACTTGAGATGATGGGTGGACCTGCTCAAATAAACAGTCCAAAACCAAGGGCATAAATAATAACCATATTATTAGGAAAAACTACTACATAGCTGATAGTGATGGCTCATAATTGTTTTTGCTTTCACTGAGATGTTTGCTTTCATTCAGTT
Organism: Enteromius anoplus; assembly: GCA_032359395.1. Taxonomy (NCBI): domain Eukaryota; kingdom Metazoa; phylum Chordata; class Actinopteri; order Cypriniformes; family Cyprinidae; genus Enteromius; species Enteromius anoplus. The sequence continues at coordinate 3,247,469 of JAUMHG010000043.1, read as the reverse complement.
TTGATATCACTGAGATAAAATTACTTTTTGTATTTTCTGTTTAAATTTTATTATTTGTTTTATTTATTAGTTGTTTTTGTTTTGTCTATATAGTGTTTATTCTTATTTATTTCATTATTTTAATGCGTTAAGCTAAAAGTAGTGAAATATGAGTCTGGGCCAGTAAACACCTGAATATGTAATAAATACTGGCGAAAAAATTCATTTATTTAAGTGTTGACTTTAAACTCAATTAAAGCTTCACTAAATCACTAAATGCAGAACTCACAATACTGATTAAAAAAACATGCTCTATGGCTTTAATGGGTGTTTTATTTTTTCTTAGTTCAATAAGATAAAACAACTGTACTGACCGTTGACGGTGAGTGTGACCTCGGTCTCGCCGACTCCGATCCTAGGCACGATGGCCTTACACACATACTGACCAGCATCTGCCTGACTAACTGACTTCAGATAGAGCTGGTTGTTATTACTCAAAACCTGTGCATTAGACAGGGAGAGAGACAGAGGAAGGGGGAAAAAAGACAAAATTGCTGTAAAATTTGTTCACTGTAGACATTATCTAAAAAGAATCAAATGAAACGAAGGATTGCAGCTTTAACATCAAAACACAGTTGGAAGATAAATATGGAAGAGAGGCAGAGCCAAGAAAAGAAGGACACATATGGAGAACACTCGCTGAAGAGAGATAAAGTCAGAGGGAAATATCATGGACAAAAAAGTAAACTGTAGCCTATATCTTAGTAAGAAAGAACTGAACACGTAATAGAAAGGAGCTTTGACTAAACAGATCCAAAGGCAGATGCTCACCATGCTTGAACCCTTTTTTGTCCAGGTTAGTGTGAGGGGAGGATTTCCCACCCACTTGCAATTTAAAGTGACGTCTGAGTCTACATCCACCGTTACTGGTTTAGGCTCTACAACCAAGATAGGACCAACTGCAGGAAACATAGATTAAAAAACATCAGGTGTTTGGATTTATTTATAACAACTATGATTAGTAGCTTCATACACTGACAAATTTAACAAACAATATAGATAGATATATGTACAGATGTAGATTAGATAGATAGATAGATAGATAGATAGATAGATAGATAGATAGATAGATAGATAGATAGATAGATAGGTAGATAGATAGATAGATATACTCATGTAGATTAGATAGATAGATGTAGATTAGAAAGATAGATAGATAGATAGATAGATAGATAGATATACAGATGTAGATTAGATAGATAGATAGATAGATAGATAGATAGATTTACAGATGTAGATTAGATAGATAGAGATAGATATACAGATGTAGATAGATAGATAGATAGATAGATAGATAGATAGATAGATAGATAGATGTACAGATGTAGATAGATAGATAGATAGATAGATAGATAGATAGATAGATAGATAGATAGATAGATAGAAAAGTAAACTGTAAATTATTGCTAGTAAATGATTACTAGCTAATCTGTTTCCCATATTAATTTTCACCTTAGGATGTTCTAGACTAGGTTTTATTTCACTAGTTAACACTCACAGTGGACATCGACGAGTATGCTGACGTTTGTGCTGCCCACAGCATTGAACACTTGGCAGGACACAGGCTCAGTGAAGAAAGAGTGATCAGCCTTGGTGAAAAAAACACTCTCCCTCGCCCCCTGTATGACCACACCTCCCTTTGCCCACCTAGCAAAGCCAGAAGAGCCAATCAGTGACGCATAAGCAGATATATGAAGAGAGACCCATGAAGCATGTACAGAAAGGAATTCAAGGTTACAACTGCCGTAACAGAAAATAATGGAAGATCTATGGGGCTTAATGCTACTTAAAGGATGTCTTTATCTCCCTGATAAAACAAGCCATTAATTTTTCATCTCACAGAATGTAAAAGAAACCACTTTAAGGATCACATTTAGTAAGAGACATACTTATAACCCATAATAGGTGGGTTGGCAGTAGCTTGGCAGGTGAAGGTCACTCTCTCTCCTTCCAGTACGGAGCGAGGCTCAATGGATAACGTCACCACCGGTGGGTCTGCAGAGAGCATTCAGAATACATAATAAAGCCATAGTTATTTATCAGACCAAAGGCAAGTTGAAGGACTGACGATAAGGAGCTGGAGTGGACGTGGAAGTCAACGCGAGGGAAACTACTAATTTAGCGCCAGAGCGTAGATGAAAGTTTTAACCTCTTAGAAGGTTTCCACGTGCTATACTTTTTAAAGCTGCTTTAGTACAGTTTGTACCATATTATGGGTTGAGAAGACGGCCAATGAATATAGCACAGACTGGCCAGTCTTACATTTCTCTTTTTGTGGTTTTATTCAGGCCAAAAGGATTATTTAATATGACTGAATCTACCTGACTTAATTAGGTTACACCAACAAAATAATTTTTAAGGGTTAGATCTAATAGACCTAGGTTTTTTTTAGACAAACAATTGCACCAAGCATGTGCTGGGACTAAAGATGAGCTTTGTATATATAAAGAAGTCTACTGCGCACATCCTAGTGATGCATTTATTTGATCAGAAATACAGTGAAGCAATATTATTGAGAAATATTACAACAACTTAGAATAACTGTTTTCTATTTTAATGCAATATATTCCTGTGGTGATAAAGCAGAATTTTTAGCAGTCATTTTTTCAGTCTTCAGGAATCATTTTACTATTGTTTTTAGTGCTTTTTTTTTTTTACATTGCATCACAGTTAAAAATTAAATTAAATGTAAATTTCATTTTTTTGGAAGCACCATTGGCTTCCTCGGTGGTGAGACTTTGGATCTTTTCCTTTTCCTCATAAATGTTACTGAAGCTGGAAAGGGTGTCAGGGACTTACGGTGTACGTTGAGGGTGATAGTGGCCCGTTTGCCCATCGGCACGGCCAGGTTAGTAGCGACACAGGTGAAGTTCTTCCCCGTATCTGTATCTACTGGTGAAATGGGCAGGTAACTGGAAGTGGTCACACGTTTCCTGTCTGGAAGCACCTCCTGCATAGCAAAAAGACACACCTTGCTTGAGTACATAACCTTTTGCATACCAACTAACTCATGCATGTTTTGTTTTATATTTAATCTCATGAGTGAGTGTGTGTGTCTCACCGTGGTGCTAAAGGCCCCTTCTATAGGCAGGCCGTCTTTCTGCCACTCTATGACAGAGGCGGGTTTGGCTCCACGGGAAACGCAGCTCATGTTGTATGGGACCCCTGCTGTGAGGAGGATCTCCGGGGCCCCCTCAATCACCGGCTCATCGGGAGGAACTACACACACAAACACATATGGCGTTTAATTATTAATAGCAGGACCTCATAAATCTATTAATTTCATAACGCATTAACCCCTTCATTCCATCACAGCGAGCTTTTAGCTTGCACTGACCATTCACGCTCTCTTCTAAGCAAACACACAGCACTCACTGAGGACGGTGAGCTTGGCCCGTCGGGAGCGCAGAGCTGCCTCCGTGGCCTGGCACTCGTAGAGAGAGTCATCTGAGAGTTCAGCAGCGGAGATCTCCAAATTATACTGCCCAACATCCACCAACCGCAACACACGATACCGCGGCCAGGCTGCAAGAGACATGCACACACAGACCACAACTCGCCACTTTTAGTCATGATTTGGAGATAGATAGCCTTCTCTAAATGATGAAAAGTGTTTATGCAGGAAAACGATGGAAAAGGAGCACAGTGAAATAGAAAAGGTCTGCATAGATTGCCCTTTAAAGTGTTGCAATGATGCTATGCACATACTTTTATTTTTAATTATTATTTAATCTCATGTTCTTCTCTCTAGAAATCCATGCAGACTTACTTGATTTTGATCATATCGGCTTCAAAAATGCCGTGGAGACAAAATACACACTTTATTTATTCAGATTCGAAATTAAATAAACTCTCTTTACTTAGAGTAAAGTTTGCCTATTAACTAGGAAAAAAAATGCATGCAGTGCAGTGAGGTTTTGCACCACTGAGTGGCAGTAGAGTTTGCCTGATATATGCTAGCGCTATGACATGGACATTTCCAGCTTCTGCTGCAAGAGAAATGACAAAAACTCTGCTGTGAATTACATCACGCATCCCCAACCCACACAGCCCCCTCTACTGTGGGATTGAGTTATCAGTGTGTGCTGTGCGCATGTATTTCTGTGTGTGCACATCTGTGTATGTTTGTGTGTGTCTGTGTGACTGCAGGATTTGTTCACATGCTTTTATATGAAAGCCACGGGGACAAACCAGTGAAGCATCACAGTGTAAATACAACTACACTGAGTCAAAGTGAATGAGCGAGAGAGAGAGAGAGAGAGAAATCTTCCTCATGCCTTTTAATGAATCTGGCAAATGCAGCAAATGTAGTTTATCAGGTCCACATTTATCTATTTATAATGGCAGAGGTTAAAAATACCACATTCTGCCCTCACTGTTCTCATGACAGTCCGCAAGGAGTGAGAAAAGATGAGCTAGTGGAGCAGAAAGCAAAAGAGCAAAGGGGAAGAGGGGACAAAAGTGAGACAGAAAACAAGCAAACACAGAAAACAGCAAGAAAGATGACAGATGGAATTAAAGGAGTGTACGTATAGGTGAAAAGAAAGAAAGAAATACACACATTCTTACATGTTCCTGAGCGACTGCTAAGGTGATCAAGGTACATTTTAGGGTGCTAAAGTGGCTTTTGGGGGATGGGTTGGTAAAGTTTATCAGTTAATCGGCACAGATAATCAATCACTGGAAAAATCGGTTATCGGCATAAACTCACACCGATAGTTTTAACGATTTGCGTCTGTCGCTGGGTTGGCTGAGGGTCTTCTGTCATTAAATGCAGCGAGAGCGGCCTCTAGAGGTGAGTTACTGATGCCCCACGCTGTTTGTTTTGACACAAGAAGCTGCGCACAGCATGCTTTAGATGCGGATTTAAGACAGTACGTATACAGTTTGTTTTCATGTCATTATAAAGTAATTCATTTGTTGATTAGACGCTGTATTATAATAGAAAGAGGTATGTTTGCCACCGAGGCTAAGAGGGCGCTGACATTAGTAGCACCAATTCAAAAAATTGTAACAAAAACACGCACAAGTCAGACTCAAATCTTTATTTGCTATGATTGTTACCATCTACTTGAATTGGTTTATATCCAGCATATGTTGTTTTATTTTCGCTATGGGTCTTCGGTGTGGTACACGTGTATCGAACAAATTGGTCAATTTTTCAAGAAATTCTGAGAATAATTGTTGTTTTGATTCTCTTTGATGTGGCGCGACATATGCATAGAGCGTGATTGGCGTGCATCCCTTCCACTTTATATGCAATTTACATGAATGAACATCTCACCCTCCACGTTAGTGTTTCAACCGAGGAAAGACGTCATTACAACAGCTTTTAAAGAAAATGTTTGTAGCCTTTCATTTACCTCAGGCAAGTCATCTGCGTCTACAGCTCATTATTTGAGACGATATTAGACAATATTGCGAAATATTACACTATATTTTAATGGGTCAGTATTTATTTATTTTTATTTTTATTTTTTGTAAAAAAGTTAAGCGCTATTTTAGTTTTCCATTCCATCCATTTTTTTAAATATCGGTTGATTAATCAGTTCAACCTAGTTATCGTCATCGGTAAAATCCACTGTTGGTCAACCTCTAGTGTGTTGCTAAGCTGCAAGGGTTTTTTTTTTTTGTGTGTTGCTATGTGTATTTGCTAAGGGTATTTTGAGTGGTAAGGGTATTTCCAGGAGATGAGAGATTAAACTGAAAGAATGTACAAAGAAAAACTGAAAAATACAGAAAGAAAGAATTTAATTGCTAAAGTGTCCTGGGACAAAAGTTAGGTAGAAAACATGGAACACTGTGGAAAACATGAAAGACCAGATATGAGGAGCAAAAAAGGGAAAAGCACATAAATAGAGAAAGAAAGAAAGAAAGAACGCTGTGTATCACTGACCCCTGAGGTCTTCTCCGATGCCTAAGGCCAGTCCATCCTTGGTCCACTGCACAATGCCCGAATAGTTGAAGACCACGCAGGACAGGACCACCCTCTGGCCCAAAACCACTGACTGGTCTGCAGGCTCCTGAGAGAACCGCGCCGTCCGCACTAAAAACACAACACAGTCTTCAGTTACTATCAGTAATGTCACATACAAGCATAGCAATAACAGTACAATTACTCAAAGAACACTTACATTGTGTTCAATGCAAAATTTGAACCTGGTTTAATGAGTCATTATTATTCCACTTTTGTGCCCCACCCAAGTCAGCCAGTCTATGGGGCTTGGAATGATTTATTTACAGAATTTCAAACAAAAGCGGAGAGTAATAAAAGTTAAAACAGTAGGTGACAGACTAAACATAAGCAAGAATGGTACGAGTCAGTGACTGAAACTGCAGCATTACGCCTACATCCACTGAGCAGCTTCACTCTTCTGAGTAAGTCAATGTGGTTCCTTGGAAGAAGAAACTTGTCCCTTGATACCAAATTCCAGACACATTTCTTCACCCGCAAAACATGGTATCCACCAGAGTCTCTCTCTTTCTCTGACACACAGGAGGATATTTGATACTCCAGACAAGCCCGAGTCTCCAGCTTGAAGAACTGACTTACAATGAAAGCTTTCATTCAGAGCCTGAGTTGTGGATCTTTAATTGGACTGAAATCAAGAATGTTGTAAATTAAGTAAGGGCAACTCATATTTTCCCTGCATTCTTCTTTTCTTCGCTCAATGCTTCTCTCTCTTGCTTTCTTCCCTTTTTCCAAGACCATCAGGAAGCAGTTTGCAACCTTCCTTGTTCTCCTTTTTCTTTCTTCCTTTAAAAAATGAAAGTTTTGTCACGGTTTTTATCCACCCTAACATTGTCGTATGACTTTCATTCTTCTGTAAAACACAAAAAGAGAGCTTGTGCCAGTTTCTCTTTTCCATGCACTACAGTATAAAGACTTGAAAGAGAGGAGTGTGCATGTAAATAATGTTTTTAACTGAATTATACCTTTAAGATTGAGTCTGATTCATGAACAAATCCATTTTGCAAACCGGATTAACTGATTCAGTTACTTATATAAAAATGAGATTGTGTTTATTGTTCATTCAAACTAAATTCAAAGTGCGTTTTCGTTTTAAAACGCTTAGATCTTGCTATGGTTGCGCCTATCGTTTACACTAATCCGGCTTGAAAACAGAGATGTTTGAAAACGCTGCAGACCCTGTTTTAGTTTGAAAATGCCGGTGTTGCGTTTCAGTGTAAACGGAGCAAAACGGAGACAAAACGATGGCGTGGCTGCCCACATTCGTATCCTTGACAACCGTGTAAGCAATTACATCACGGGCGTGTTGGTACTGTAGATTCTTCATTCAATCGCCACAAGCACACAAACGCGCCCGCGATCTGATTAATAAGGCATCTACATACATGAATGGTCATGTGATATGCGTATTAGGTTGTGTAGTGTGGAAACGGAGATCATTTCTAGAACTAGTTTTTAAAACTAAAACGTAACTAGTGTAAAAGGGGCCTAAAAATATACATATAAAAATATGGAAATATGAAAAACCTTTACTTTTTTCAAATTTGAAGACGTAAAAAATGTATAATGTATATATATAATTGATATAAAAATAACCCTAATCATCTTTGCCTACCTGTATGCGTTTCTTGTGTGTTCAAAACTAAAAACAGGGGGATTTTAAGTAATATATAGTACAATCAAATAATATTAAAGATATTAAAGATTATATTAAAATGGTACTACTGTACAGAAAAGATCAACCAGCTCAGTCTTCAGTACTTCTACACTGTAAAAAAAAAAATGTTATTTTTACGGTAATATACCGGCAGCTGTGGTTGCCGAAATTCTACCGTTAAATA
>JAUMHG010000043.1:3220852-3231966 GCA_032359395.1 Enteromius anoplus | reverse complement strand
TTCAGTTTATGCATGATTACATGTCATGATATAACTTTTTTAATACTGTATCCTAAATTGTGGATAATTAAGCTATAGATCATATGCCGAACCGTGGGTTTGTGAACCGTGCCACCCCAGTACTATATCAACATAATAAAAATGTGCCGGGGTTTCACGTATTGAACCAGTGTTTTAGCATCACTCAGTGGACACTTCTCGTTGAAACTGCGGCGAAATGTGCAGTAAAGTACGTAAAAACATCTTGCACAAAAATATTTTTATGAGCCCAGGTTGGGTTTTGTTTTATTTCCTGAACGCAACTGTTGCACTCCATCGACTGAATAGTAAAAAATGGGCGCCACATACAAGAGGGGAAACAAGTGGTTGGAGAATTTCCATTTTGGGTAAACCCCCTTGTCCCCCCTTGTTTTGTTTTTAGATTAACTTTAAGTAATGACTAATTTGCAATAAGCCCAAGAACATACGTTAGGAAAGTCAAAGGGGCCATTTTGGTTTCAACATTGACTTCAGGGTAGAAAAAAAAAAAATTTACAATGCATCTTTGTATTGAGTCAGCACCAGAACAGCTAGCGTTTTAACAGCTTTACATTTTGGTCTACAACCTCACCGGGTGACCGGTAATAATGCTTTTGATGCAGAACGCCTCGCTGTCTCCCCAACTGTGAATGGCTTTTATTCGGCCGGCCGATTGGCTCAATTCGTCGATCAGCCCTCCCTGATTTGAAAACTTCAGAGAACGAGAAATGACATCACCATCATCATCAGCCACATTCCATTGCAGTGGGGGAGGGGAAGTGGTGGGAGGGGTGTCTGAAAAACTCGCCACACACACACACACCAGAGGAGAATCTCATCAGTGTCTACAGTACAGAGTGGCCTCTTCATCATGCGTTCTCTTTTAATTCATGTGCTTCATCTCTCTCTCTCTCTCTCTTTTTTTCTCTGTCCCTGTTTCCCTCTCCCATTCCATGACCCATCCCCCTCTCCTCTGACTACAGGAATGCAAGAAACACATCTGGAACTTATTAGAAAGAGGGAAGGGGGAAAACGAACTGGGGGATGGAAAGAGGGAGAAGGGAAAAATGAGAAAACTGAGGGAGTGAGGAACGACAAAAGAATGAAAAGCAGAGCGAGGGCCAGAACAAGGGGCCACTCGACAAAACCATTTCTGGAAAGAAAGAGGTGCAACGCAGGAGCGAGGAACAGGCACAGTTCAGCTGAAAAGTTGTAATTGTGTCCTTATTTACTTGCCATCATGTTGCTGCAAACCTTTCCTACTACTGAAAAACTCAAAAGGTGAAATTATGAAGAAAGTTAGGGTTGGTTTTGGTCCAGACAGTTGCAAAGAATGGAAACTTGAGCTTTCAACTGCACAAAAAAATCCCTTAAAAGTGGTCTATATGACTCAGTCTCCAAGCATTACGTACTACTGGGTTATCTAAGTCAGACTTTCTTTTATGAATTAATTTCTGACTGAAATCTAATTGATGTGAATTCATTAATGGATTTTTTTTATTTTGCTGTTGAAAAGGCCTAACCAAAGACTGGGATGCCAAATCAGCCTTTGGCTAGAAGCCTATGTGTGTACTATATGCCCTATATGGCTACTTGAAATTGTAGCAGTGTTACAATGCATTGTCCCTGTTAAATAAACTAAAAACAAAAATAAATTAATTAAACAGTCAGCTGAGTTCAGTGAACCAGGTCCACTGAATCATTGAAAAAAACTGCTTTTGCACTCTTTTGAGGTTTAAAGTTCTAGTCATTGTTACATAGGAAAAATTGCCAGTTAATTTCCCAAACTCTAATTTTGCATTCTACAGCGAAACACAAATGTAAAAAAAGTTCAGAATGACGCGAAGGAGCAAGAAAGAATTCTTCATTTTGGTTTAACCGTTTCTTTCAACAGCACAAAAATAACAGTTAATGCTGACAAAACACAATGTGAATGAATGGAAGGCTGTTCATGTGAAGGGAAACATGGCATGTTCGAAATCGTTTCAATGAGAAGGGATGTGGGAGCCCCTAAAAGGGGCGGGGGGGGTTCAAAGATCCTCGTCTAAGCCAGCCTTTGAACTTTTCCCCCCTCATATTCATTGGACGCGAGAGAAAGAAAGAGACCGGAGGAGAGAGGGTGCGAGCAGCCTCTTCTATGAGAGCAGTCAGGCATGAGTAATAATGCCTTTCTCTCCCTCTGGCCTAAAGCACCCCCCCCTAGCTCCCCTTCGCCCATCCACCCCCCAACAACAACAAAAGTCCCTCAACTTCACCCACCTGTCCCCAGCGACGTCTTTTCTTAAAGGCTCACTTCCAGACATAACGAGACACACACAAACACATTACTTGCTTCCATTAGGAAAAAAAGAAAAATCTACATATTTTCATAATCGACTAGTCAGTGGGTTGCCTGAATAATGAATTGTCTAATTGGTTGCAATGAACCGTAAGTAACAAAAGGTATTTGCTTCCATACTGTGACACATTTGAGTAAAACAAATTATTTAATAAGAAAAAAAAATGTAAGGTGGGGACTTGGTTTTGTCATCGGTTGTTGATTGGACGAAGGCAGGTCTGCATACAAACTTGCTGATTGTAAGAAAGGGGCAGGGTTTAAGCAGACTAAATGACTAGAAAAGTCAACAGAGAAGTCTGTCATTTTCACTGAAGAATTACTGTCTGATTAAGAAACAAATAAAAACTAAACATGCAGTATGCAACCAAAACGTGAAGTGAAAACAAACACAAAAAAAAGAGGAAATTAAGGAGTTTTTGTTACACTTTGTATTTCAAACACCATAAAAGAAAAACAGCAGACTACATAGTATGCACTAGAAAGATTACAAATCTCATTGAAAATGGCACACATGTCACACAAAAGTTCAATGAAATAAAAATAATCTGAGAATGTCATTACAAATAGAGCAGGTGGGCTCAAGACCAAGGAGATCTACCTTCAGTACTAACCCTGCTCATACACACCTGCCTGTAATTTCCATGTGAACCTGAAGACCATAATTAGCTGGTTCAGGTGAGTTTGATTAGACACGAATGAACTCAGCTCAGCAGGAACACACACATATCCATGAACAGACGCTGAGTATCCACTTCTGCACATTCATTCGTGGAGAAAAACGGCATATGCATTTTAAATTAAATATATATCTTAGTTTGTAAAGGGTTAACAATAACAAGGCATGACTGTCTATGACCAACACAGTCTCACGAGGTGCAATATTTGTGCCAATTCGTACTTATTCGTATGACCTCACGCATACGATTTTGTACGATTTGTCTAAAACCACGTGATGGGTAGGTTTAGGGGCGGGGTTATTAAGTTTAGGTCCTTCGAATTGGCAACTCGTAAAATACGTACGATTTGGTATAAAATAAAAGAAGTGAGGTCGCACAAATGCGTACGAATTAGCCACCTTGTAAAAAATGTACGAATTGCCGTGAGATCAGGTTGGATTTATGGGACGACTTAAGGTTTTATTTGGAGTATTGCTTCTGTTGAGATGGAGTGGGCCTGATGCTTAAGCTCACATTACAACAGTTTGTCACTGTAAAATGACAGACCTCTTCATTAGTACACAACACACACAAAAAATAACACCTGACATGTTTAGGAATGCCTGAACAATAATGCTAGGGGAAATATGGAAATGTTAATATGTCTGATCTACATCTGGTCTAGTTTCGCATGCATGTGGAAATTAAGTGCACTCAGAAGGATACAAGCACATGGCAACAAATAACAGTATATGCACAATGTTTCTTGGGCAGGTTACTATGCTTCACAATGTGTTTAATGTTGACCTGTATTACTACACTTATTAGAAAGACAAAGACTGCATTGTTGTAAGGTCAACGCAACTGCCTCTGCTAACCTTATGGAAGTCATTACAGTAATGCACCTCTTTAAAAAGGTATCTGAAGGGCCTAGTTACATGCCAAGTCATGTTGCTCTATGAGCCGAGGCGACTGACCTGAGTATACTAAGCAGCACCGATACCTTAATACGTTCCACCTTAAGACGTTATAGCAATAAATCATTGCAGATGACATCATTGCATGTGCATTGCTGTACAGTTGTTCCAACAAAACCAATGCACGCAAAAACTTAAATCTGTAAAATTGTCAGTGTGTCACATTCTGCCTTCTGTTGTCCACGGACAAAATGAAGTTATGCAAATTCAGAACAACGCTGAGGTTGGCAAAATGATGACCAGGAATGAATTTTCTCTTTGCTACCTGTATTGCACATCGTGCATTTCGCCCTGTTCTTTCATTCATTCTGTATTCTGCCTCGCTTTTCATAACAGCTCTAAACATTGTGTGATGCTGAACAAAGCCGTGTCTGAATCCCTAGAAGACCAATCTCCCCAGATCTTGTCGCATGCTGACGTTCAAAGCAAGCAGCCATCAAGAGTCACCTGGACCTGTTTTCAAAAGGTATTTCTCGATGAATATGCATGTTTCTACTTTGATTGTGGACCTTGTGAGAACGGCTTACATCATCCGTTCTACCTTGCCGGGACAAAACACGCCCCTCACCTATGATGGAGTGGTCTGTACCTGCTCTCCCTCTCTCTGACTCACACACACACACACACATGCACAGTGTGTGACAGTAGACAATAGGGAGGGTGTCCGCATAGGCGCGATCACGGGAAAAGATGCTGTAATCTAACAGGTAGAGGTCGGTGCTGTCGCCTAGCAACTCGCTGGATACATTAATACAGGCGCACCTGGATTTGCAACAATGCAAGATATTAATTAGCCCGTTCTGTGTGCACGGAAAATAGTCGGCTATTTGTGATCCAACGCAGTTGATTGTGAGTCCCAGACGGGAGCAGGTGCAGAAATTACCTGCGTGAAAAAGAAACGAAGTGGTGCGTTTCTTGATGCGGGAGTCTGTCAAAGACCCCCTGCGTGCGTATGCATGAACGTGTGCACGGGCGCGTGTCCTTTCCCCCCTCAAACCTCTCCTCTAATTTGTATTTTCATGACGAGAGCATGTTTGACGGGAGGGAACGCCGCTGCCAGAGTTTACAGTCATAACGGAATCGAACGACAGCACCGTTAACTTTGTGCGTGGAACGCAAAGGTCACGTTGCGCCTTTATGAACGGGCAGACACAAACGCTGTAAAATCCTCTACACATCTGCCCCCTTTTCTCTCTCATCTGAGCTCGCGGTTCGTCTCTTACCTCTGTGAAAACTCAACGCCAAACTCAGAAGCAGCAGCAGTCCCTGCATGGTTCAAATCTCCGCATGGGGAGCGTCAAAATCCCTCCAACGGTGGATTATAATCCTTCCATTCACGTGTCGGGTGTATATTGCCCCTTTTCGCCCCCTTCGCTACTTTTTAGCGCATTTCTGGTCGGTTTTCTTCAGCCGTCCCCTCTTTTGCCCTCCTCTCTTGCGTCCTCAGCGACGCTCCGGTTTCTTATTAGTGGCACATTCCTTGTTCATCGCTCTCTCTCTCTCTCTCTCTCTCTCTCTCAGCTGCTCCCTCCCTTTTTAGCGATGTCCAATTCATGAACGTTCTCTTGAACTGAATCTTTTCAATGAATCGGTTCACAAACTTGCTGAACAGTAGTTTACAAATCGAACTGAATCTGTCCGAGCGCTTCTCGCGTCAAAACTGATTTGTGAATCAGAACATTGTTTTTCGGAGCAGAGAGTTGCATGCACATTTCGGGTTATTTAAATATTTTGGTTATCTAGGTGTATAATATGAATACTTTGCCGACGTCACTGCATTGATCGAAAATGCTGATACTGTTTTTGACCCATATGTTCTTTGACCTACTGTATGTCCGATCCGGATTAACAATAAATCATCACTCCTTATGCTCTATTGGTTGCGTGCATGGTATTTGAGAGACAGCATCTAAAAGTAGCCTATAGGTTGATTGATGGGGCCTAAAACAAACATGCCAACTAGTTTAAAGAAACTGAAATTGTTTTAAGAGTTTATTTGCAAAAACAGAGGGTTTTAAATCATTGGGCCAATATTATTAAGTTTTTATTTTTGAAATAAGTCAGAATAACCCAAATGCAGTTTGATTGAGATTAATCAAAAATTCACAGTGGAAAAAAAAAACATAATCTAAGAATTGTTACAAATGGAGTTAAATTAACTCTTCAAATATTATTATAACATAAACTTTGTTTAACTCTTTTTATCCATCTATCAGTTCTACAAAGCTTACGATCAGGAGAAAACTTATCCCACTAGGCTAAACGTATATAAGGTATGTCAGGGATGTTGTGACTTATTAATCATTAATTTCTGTGTACCCTCTAAATATCCTTACTGGAATATTTTAATCCCCCTGGATTATAAACTGGAATATTTTAAGTAGTGTATTTCAGTTACTTAATGGAAGTAATGCAACTAATTACATTTAAATACTTTTCTAATGTTTTTATTTGTTAATCACTTTTAAATACGTAGCTTAAAAATCTAAACCTAAAACCAGACTTACTTTGGGATGATTCTGAAGTTAAATAGCATGCATTAACAAATATTTAGAAGTTAGCAAGTTATTTTCTGTATAGTGCTTTAAATATTGAATCGGTTCTTTGAAACGAACGCTCGAAAGAACCGATTCGCTGAACTGAGTCGAACTGCCCATCACCTTTTTTTATTTTACCCAGCCCAGTTCAGTCTCCCCAGCCCTCCCTCTCTAGAACTCCACAGCGACAAAAAGAATAGAAAATAAACCTTCTCCTTCGTGCGCATTTTTCTCCTTACAGCCTTGTTGTAAAGAGAAGGATTTTAAGGGCAAAATGTTGACATAGCGTATTTGCTAATGGTCAGATGTACTGTAATTGGCCAGAGAAGATGGAAAGCAGAGAAACGCAGTCCAGTAATGCAACTCCAGATTGGCAATACAAGGGTATTTAGATCACTCGGCTGTCAAATATGAAACCCCGAGGTTGCGGTCCTGATCTCTTTCAGACTAACAAAGCTACATTCATATATGTGTGTGTGCTCTGCCGCCTGCTGGACAATTCGGATTAGTGACAAAATTACAGGGGATATAAGTCTTGATTGAATGATTGTGTTCAGATAAGCTTCTGGTAGATGCAACTACCCTATAGCAAATGATGATGCAAAATACACAATAAAATATTTCTGATTTGTTTTGCATGGATAGATAGTAGCTTGGCATACTTTATGCAGATTAAATAATCTATTTAAATAATGTTTACTATTTGAAAAATTTGATTGAAATGTTAGATTTACCTCTGTCTCGGCATCACCTTGTTCAGTCAAAAATAAATGTTTTACGGGATAAAAATGTATTATATGTGCATATGTGAGAGGGTTGAGTTGAGAAATACTAGGTGTTTGAATAACCATATATAATATAATAGGCCTATGTTTATAAAAAAAACAAATTAACTTATGATTGAATCGGCACCAGTGTATGTGTGCATGTTTATGTGGTTTATGAGGACACAAATTTGCATTATGACATGGGTATTACATAGGTATTACAATATAAAGACGATTTATGAGGACATTATAACTCATAACTCAAAAGGCTTAAAAATATACTAAATGGTGTTTTTTTAAAACATCTAAAGGGTGTAGGGTCAGTGTCGGGCAATACCACATTCAGTCTGTACAGTATAAACACCATTAGACCTATGGAGAGTCCCCATAAATCACAAAAACCAACATGTGTTTGTGTAAGAGAGTAAGAGAGAGAGAGACAGAGAGAGAGATTAATGAAATGAGATCATCTTAGCATTTTTTGGTTGCTGAAACATTTACAGTGATTGGATCCTGAATTGTTTTATCTAATCAGGTCATATAAAATGCTCTTCATTTTTCGGGGTTTACATTTCTTACACTATTCTGTTTGCTTTTAGTCAACGCACACATATAAGAAGCAGCCTTAAACTATTAGATTATTATCTTTAACTTGTACTACTGTAAATGCACAGTAAAAGCAATTAACATGCCCCATCCGAGAGCTGCACTGCATCTCTGCCGGGACTCGAACCCGGAGCCTCTGGATTAGAAGTCCAGCGCGCTATTCCATTGCGCCACAGAGACCGAGCCAATAAAAATCGATCAGACCCGCTTTAGAGACACTCTGCACAGCGTATAGCTTCATCAGCATCCAGCAGCATCAGGACCACACTGCCGCCATTTTGTTTCTCCGCGGACTGCCAGCAGGGGGAGCTCTACACGCAACTAAACAGACGCTTTGAGCCAACATGGCGGACTCCCTCAGTATTGCCGGTTTAGTAACTTTGTTCCTAAACACTACCTCAGCCACGTATTTTAGCCAATTTTGATAAGTGGAACAACAAACAGGCTCACAATTTGCATAGCAGTACACTATTCCATGCCTAGCAGTAGCAGTACACGTTAAATAAATTAGCTGCTATTTGCAATTTTTCAATTTAATAACACCAAAAATGTGTAATTGTTCAAATATTGATTAAATACTATTAGTACCCTCATTTTTAGGACATTATGTGTTATGTAGCCTAACTCCAAACACAAAATACAATGGGTAGCCTACTTTAAAATGCAGGTAAAAAAAAAACACCACCAACAACAGGAAGATCAATACGAACAAATCCTTTATGTGAACATTACTGTGCCCTATTTTTACAGACTTTTCTTGTAGCTCTAACTAACTAGCCTACGAATACACCCCCTAAAACTATGTGTAGTTTTACTAGTTCATTAGCAACTAAAAGAAATAAATAATTGTAATGGTTAAAAAAAGTGTTTTGTATTTTATTATTATATAATGCATTTAATATTATTTTAGAAACAAATCTAAATTAACATGTAGCCTAAACACATATGTATTTTGCTGAGATTTGACGAGTGATATATTTTTGTGTCGTCATTTAAGCAATGGTTTCAATCATAGACATGTAAATATGCAACCTTTAGCAACAAATTGACCTCCCTTTTGCAACTTCCCCCATTGTTGCCAACTTAGCAATTTTGTTCCCCTTGATTTCGCCACTTTTCAGACTACCCAAGCAACATTGTCTTCAAAAGCACCTCGTAAAAAAAATGTTGATATGTAAGAAATGCATTTGGCAACTTTTAGTAACTGTGACACAAACTCAAAAGGCACACATTCTCCCTCTAATGTATACAAAAAAAGAGGAAATCAAAGCAATGCACGTATCACATGGATTAAGAAGCTATTTGCATTGGTTCACTAATAAACATTCATTTATTCATTCATCAAAAATATGTAGAAAAATAGAAAAAGAAATCAGTTGTAACCCGAAAACCCAAAATACAATGCAGAATTTTACATTCAAGTAAAAAAGAATTAAAGAATCTAATTACTGTTGTTTTCAATAAGAAAATTGTTTTGCATTTGTAACATCAAAATAAATTAAAATGTGTTTTTTTGTTGTTGTTGTTGTTGTTGTTGCTGTCGACGATACATTTGAACAAGACCAGCAACCTTGCTTTACCTACCGTCTATATCAAAAACAAAATTTAAAAAACTTTTTTGCATTGTTAACAAAAACAGTGTTTTGTTGTGTATTTTCACTGCTTATAATTGATGCCAGTGTAGTTTTTTGTTACCTTATAAACATTTTAATCAGCAACGGATTGGCTGGTTAATGTTATAACACTGTTGTCATGGATACAGTGAGCTGAAGACAACAGATGAAGGAATGATATATATTCGTGTGTGTGATTTATTTATCTATCTATCTGTCTATATCTATCTTAGAAAATGAGCAAAACGTGGGTTCGAACCTGTGGAAGTTACATATGAGGATGAAATTTCACCAGCCACAGTTATAGACATCGATGGTAAAAAGTACAGCAAACAAAAAGTCATGTTCGAAGAGTATTTTTTTTTCGTTTAGAGAACAACGATTACCCTCAGGAGGAGGTTGTTCAGGGAAAAGAAAACAGAAAGCATGAAAATAAACACAATTTTAACTTTCAAGGTATACATTTCATTTTATATACAATTTCTGCAAATATATTTATATATATATTTAATATCTGAATATTTGTCATGTGACATTCTATATCCATTTGTTAGTCAAAAATGTGAACATAATATACATATTTAAAGTCAAGACCACATTTCTTTCTGGTATACAGTAAACCACACTTTAATACATGTAACAATTCACAGTGTATAGAAAACCTAATTCCTTTAAAGCTTTGGTTGTTTTTTTTTCTGTTTTTTTTTTCTTTTTCTTATTACAAAATCATTTTTGTAGCAGTACATTTAGTTTGTAAACTATGTGCAAGAACACCCGACGCCATAAATGCATGTATAAACAAGCATAGAAAAGTTCAGTAATGGTGCGAAAGAGATCAAAGGTAGCAATGTCCACCTTCCATCTAGCAGTGTTTCTCTGTATAGGTGCATGAAGCTGCTCATGACATCCGCCGGCCTCTGGATGCATCGAGTGGATACAGTGAGAGCTTCACGTATCACACAATCAGAGTCAACCGTCCTGCCCCAGGAAAGTCTGTCGATTACTTTTCTTATCTTTTGCAAAACATTCAATGAAAACAAGCCACTGTCGTGCCAAGAATTGCCAGCAATCTACTGGCAACTGTAATAAGTGAGGTTGAAGTCCATTCAAAAAATGTAGGAGGAGTTGATTATTCATCAGCAACAGGAGTGGGATCCTCCTTGCATAGCCATTTTTCCGTCAGTGTAAGTTTTAAGTTCACCCTGAGACCTTCCTGATGTCCTGGAGATTTTCAGTCATCAGAAATGTTCATACCTGCTGCTGCGTCGCATTTGTTGTGCTTGGTACAAGTGGTGTCTCGGGTTCAAGACGTATCTTGCTCTCTACGATTTCTTCAACAGGGACATACAGTCTGTCATCTGTAGAACTCTAGAGATTGAATCCAAAATATTAGTTACATATTTTGACTTTTAAAATGAGGGAATGTGTGAATGTGCGCACAACTTACCCGTTGATGCTCTGCCATCCTGATGTTGTTGCTGAGCATGTCCTTAAGGATAAGGGTAGGCTCTGGGATTTTTGGGAATATGATGTTTTTATGTCTGAAGGAACACAAGCAAATTCGGATTTCAGTTCATTGTAGGTCTAATCAATATCAGTTAT
>JAUMHG010000043.1:3196831-3220752 GCA_032359395.1 Enteromius anoplus | reverse complement strand
AAAAATATGATTATATATATATATATATATATATATATATATATATATATATATATTTAAAGACCTTAAAGGGATAGTTCACCCAAAAAATGAAAATGTGATGATTATCTGCTCACCCCCCGGGGCATCCAAGCTGTAGGTGACTTTGTTGATGTTTAACTGAAACCGTTGCAGTCTTGTCATATAATGGAAGTCAATGGCAACTAAACATTCAAAAACTCTGAGAGTCAAATAAAACATTGGCACAAGCCGTAGGGTTTCATTTGTTTTTGTCTGTTTTTTTCTACTTTGGTCGTTTGGTGTCCATTGACTTATTGGCATTATTTGACTGACAGACTGCAACGGTTTGAGTTAAAAATCTTGGTTTGTGTTGTACTGAAGAAACAAAGTCACCTGGATGCCCTGGGGGTATGATAAACATCACAATTTGCTTTTTGGGTGAACTATCCCTTTAAAAAGCTTGACCCAGTTTTAACTTATATCTGTGATTCACAGGACATATAGAAATGGCATATAAAGGAATGTTAAAATAATCTAATTTATAAAACATGATGTAATAGTATTGTGTAACAGAACAGTGAAAATCTAAATCATTCATCACCTTCTGAGCAGCACAAGAGACACTATCAGGCAGCAGGAAACTATGAGCGGGATAAAAATGACAGCAAGCAACGCAGGCAAATTGGGATCTCTGTTCTCACCTACGAAACAGCACAAGGAAAACATTCAAGTTCAGCTGTCAAAGACCTGAGGAAAACACATTTCATTTGCAGGATTTGAGCAAGATTTGTATTTATATTTCTAATAAGCGCTTCGTAAACTTCTGATTCATGACTCAAGATGGTTTTTTTTTTAAATCACTGTTTCCACACTGATAAGTTATATTTCTTGAGCAGCAAATCAGCATATTGGAATGATTTCTAAAAGATCATGTCACACCGAATTTGAAATAACATATCAAAATGACTCAAGTCCAACGACTAATCACAAAGTTTTAGTAGTGTTTGTGTGTCTATTTATTATGTATATAAATACAACCACTTATTTACACTATATATCTAAGAAAAATATGTTTTTATATATTAGATACATTTTATTACATTAACAACCTATATAATTTCTTATCCTTCATTTTCTATATATATAAAATATAAGAATATAAATATAGTACACAGTAAGGCAAGGCAAGTTTATTTATATAGCACATTTCATACACAGTGGTAATTCAAGGTGCTTTACATAAAAGGAGTAGAATTATCATAAAAGCAATAATAAAACAAAGAAAAAAATAGAACAAATTATAAAAACAATGATCACAACATAAAAAAGGCACAAATGCCTTGATTGATTAAAATGATTTATTTAAAATAGGTTTAAGACAGTTAAAAACAGAAAGCAATCAGTTCGGACGAAGCTCAGTGCTCATTCAGTACACAAAATCAAAAGTACACAAAAGTACACAAAAAAGTGATAATCATAGTTGAACTTTTGCAAGTCACAGACGTACCGTATTCCACCTCATCACTCGGGTCACTCTGCCCTTTACCACAATGTTTTGCGAAGATGACCTGGACTCTGGCTTTGTACTTGCAGTTTGAGTCATATTGCACTTTATACGGATTGGATTGTGTTATGGGATCTTCTGCTGGTGTAACCTGTAAACACAACAAACAGAAACATATAGGATGAAAAACTGTAGAATTTAATAAGCTGAGTCTTGTTTAACATGGCATTATGCACTACACTACATAGCACTATAATAGCTCTGTCAAGGCAACATAACATACGTGCATTCAAAGCTTTACCGCGACTTATAATACTTAACAACCTGATCTTATACTATTAAATATAAAAATACGCAACATGACTTACCTTATCGCATACGCTGTATGTGTAGTTGAACCAGTAGCAGTCTTTATAAAACTCATCTAAACCTGATGTTTCCGTCTTGAAATAGAGGTCCTGCCCTTTTTTCTCAATCCTAAGTTGAGGTTTGCTTAGTTTCACTGCAAAGAAATCCCCCCCAAAAAAGACTTCAGAGGCAATTGTGAAAAGTTAACAGCTGTTCTCTCGTCTCTTGCAGATATAGAGTTTGTCATAACTAGGACTTTATTCAACTATGCAATTTTCCCCAAACTTAGTAAACTGAATCACCAGGTTGCTGGCGCCCCCTGCAGGCCTTTTGTTTTAATGCGTAATGTATGTATTTTTAACTAGTGCTGTCAACCGATTTATTGCAAAAATGTTTTTACGTGTATAATTACAGCATGTATATACATTAGACACACATATATTATGTCTTGAAAATATTTACATATATATATATTACATATAAATTTCTCTTGAACATATACGTGGATGTGTGTGTATTTGTATATACATAATAGATATGTACATTACACACACATATATTATGTAAAAAAACGTATTTTGGATGCGATTAATTGTTAGACAACACTAATTTGAACAGTTTTGTTCGATAAAACAATATGATTTCTTGCTTTCATACTTAATTTGAACAAATTTTTGCCATATCTATTATATTTTAAGTAATTTTAAAGGCTATTGTTCACTTACATCTATTTTTATCATCAATAAAAAAATAATTCTAATTATAGAGTCCTTTTCTTACTAATACTGCAAACTTAAATTTTTCTCCTAAATAAATTCTGGTAAAGTTTTATATATTTTATTTATCACTAGAACTTGTGGATATGTCCTTTCTACACTATGATACTCTGATAGACTCCATGTTGAACTCTACCTTTGCTTTAAAAAAGGATTTCATAGAAATTTGGTTTAATAAAATATAGTTTAATAAAATATTCTTAAGTACGATTAGTCAATCGATCGATAACCTCATCATTAGATTAATCGAAATAAAAAGACGTTAGTGGCAACCCTAAACATAACTACATTTTTTCTCAAATAATTTGCTGTTATGAAAATGACAACTCACAACATGATATATTTGACTGTTCAACTACTTTTCTGTGAATGGAAAAAAGAAGCATGTTTACCGTAATGTCCTGGCTGTTCACCCATGAAAGTGTTGTTTACAGGTTTACCCTCATAAGTGCCATTGAACAGGTAGAACATGTTTGTCGTTATGCCCTTGAGGCCTGTATCGTGTATGACACATTCTCCAGTCTTCATATCATTGCACTTTATTACTGTGTTATTATGATGTGACCTGAAATGCACAGGTGAACAATCAATGCACGGCTGAAAGAAATATAAACAAAAAATGAAATGGAAATATACAAAAGAATGGTAAGAAACAAGAGTTACATACCAGTAATAAAAACCAAGGTCTTGGACTTCATCAACAGGACTCCAAGTGCACTTCAGCTTGCCATGGGAATACTCATAGCCCATATTTTTCACCAGTGTCACTGAAATAAATGGAGATTTCAAATCAGTCCCCAATTTTAAAATATGAATTTATAGTGAATCTGTGGATTATGTAAGAAGTGAATCCTAATGCTTGAGTTCCTTAACAAAGCAGGATCACTCAAACACAGATATTGCAAATAACGCATATTCAATACTGCTGCAATAAAACTAACATTTATTTACTAAAATAATCTGAAATATTTAAAGTGTATGCAGCTAAATTAAAAACTTGAAAAAATCTTGAAAATATATTTTGGATAGCAACCTCTATAATGTTTATTGTAGGAGTGTGTGTGTGTATATATACAGTATATATATATATATATACACAAGAACTGTTCATCTTATGACTTCATTGTCAAGTAAAGAGCATCAAAGGATTTTTTCTTCGGTTTCCAATAATATCATAACGTGTAATAAAATAAAATACATAAATGCCTTAAAATCAATTATGGAATTATAAAAAATGTGCAAAGTACCTAAAAGCATTTAATATGAGATGTTTGTTTGTTATCATGCAGGGTACCTGTAGGTGGAGGGATGGTAGTGTTTAAATATCTGCTCTGTGTTTGGATTCCACAGATTTCAGGTTTCACTGCAACACAGATGCACACTCCATTCTCATTGGAGATATTCCATTTGATGTGCGTGTGTTCGGTTATCTTGACTTCGTGCATGTTTATTGAAGAACAGTCCTGTCGGCGACAGAGGATTTTATGTAAAATACAGTCTGGTTGTACTATGTGTGTGTGTGTGTGCATTACTCTCTAAGTACGAATGAGTCACTTGTTTCTAACCTCTAAATGGACCAAAAAAGTCCCCACAATGTCATAATGTATTTTCCCTGTGGGGATATTTGTTTCCCATAATCTAGGGAATATTAATATAAAGGGTTAATCTATCTATCTATATAAAATTCCAGTATGATCTGTTATATTTTTTTAAGTATGTCTCTTATATTCATCAAGGCTGCATTTATTTGATCCAAAATACAGGAGAGATAAGTAATATTGTGAAATATTATCACCATTTAAAATAATTGGTTTCTCTTTTAATATACTTTCAAATATCATTTATTTCTGTGATGCAAAGCTGAATTTCTGTCAGTCATTACTCCAGTCTAAAGTGTCACATGGTATTTGATTTATTATTAGAATAATCATTGTTGTGATGGCAAATATTTTTTTTTTGGAAATTGCAATCATTTTTTTCTTTGATGAATAAAATATTATAAAGAACAGCATTTATTATAAATATATTTTCTAACAATATAAATCTTTGGCATAACTTCTAATCAATTTAACACATCCTAGCTGAAGAGGTGACTCAAGTTTTAATTTCTTTCAAATAAAAAAAATAAATAAATAAAAATGTACTGACCCCAAACTTTTGAATGGTACTGTATATTGTTAGAAAGGATTTCTATTTAAAATAAATGTGTTGCTTTTTAATGTTTTATTTATTTAAAAATCCTAAAAGAAATATCACAGATTCCCAAAAAATATTAAGCAGCACTACTGTTTCCAACACTTATAGTTACTCAGCATATTATTATGATTTCTGAAGGATCATGTGACACTGAAGACTGGAGTAATGATGCGGAAAATTCAGCTGCGCATCACAGGAATAAATTACATTTTAATGTATATTAAAATAGAAAATTGCTATTTTAAATTGTATTAATATTTTACAATATAAATTTTTTTTCCTGCATTTTTTATCAAATAAATAGTAGAAAATCTTGTTTTACTGGTAGTAGATATATATATATATAGAGAGAGAGAGAGAGAGAGAGAGAGAGAGAGAGAGGGAGTACAGTTTCAAATGAGTTTCAAACTTAAATATTGTAACACTAATATTTTGTTCCATTTTAATTCAAAACTTCAAACACACAAACACAAAAACAAACAAAGTTGCTAGGAACCCAAACAATAGCGTTCCAGAACGTGCTTTGTTTCCTCTTTTTCTCACCTTACAAATCCTTCTTATTGCGCCGTAAGTACAGGTGATGAGGGTCTTAGACTTAAGAGCTGGTCTAATCTAGGGATATGATTTGAATCAATGCCATATTAAATAATGTTTTCTGTAATTAAATAAAGCCTGTGTCAATGCTGTTTGCTAACCCGACTGGTTCTCCTAGAAGGAAGTGACATTTAGAAGTACTATGTTTAACTCTGAAATTCCCTAAAATACCACAGGTACCAATCAAATCAACCCTAGATCATCCAAATCAGACGATCTGTCTATAATTAATGTGTAACATGTACACGAATATCTGAACACAAAAAGGGTGTCGTAAGAACCTAAAACACATGTCAGATAAAAGCGTATTTGATTGCAATGGCTCAATTTGCATTTTTTCGAATTGCTCCAACGTGTCCGCATTTCCATTACACTTCATTTACTTTGTGTGTGAACATCATCCAAAGAGTTCATGAAAACAAGGCTGTGAAAGGAAGTACACCATGTAAGTGTTTTATCTGGCATACCACCAGCTTTCCAGCAGCAGCCACTACAGAATTTAAACAATGACAGGCAAAATCAAAAGTGTTATATTAGTAGTTAGCCACATTGCTACACAAAGTAGATAATCCTTGTGTCTTCTTCATTTCCTGTACCATAACACTCATGAAGCAATGGCGGATTCATTGGATAAGGGCAAAGGTGAAACTAAACATGTGATGAGAAAACAACAAACCCAATGTAGAGTATGACTCTGGCTTTGGTCGGGAAGATCTGCGGCAATAAACGAAAATGTTCAGCTGACCATATTTCGTTTCGTTGACTTCAGATGCACGAAAACACACTATAAACTCAACTCCAGTGTTGTTCATTGCTACTCAGAGCTGGTTAATCACGTGATTACACAGAAGATCTATGCTCCCTGTACTACAAAAAGTGTGTCAGGGCCACTTTTATTATGGCCTGTCGTGGTTTGACTCATCTTCTCATAAAACTGAGTGAAATGCGTCACAACAAATGATTCTTGTTTTATGATTATTGTCGTTCGCCACTATATTACTCCATAGATCAAGCAAAATATTTGAAACTCCGAGCATGCATTTGGCTTTAATGACAACATTAATTGAGAGTGCACAACAGGGCTGAATCAACAAGGCAAACATGTCACTAAATATAATAAAGACCTGTCCCAGCTGCTTGCATAACTCCTAAAGGTATATAATAAACTAGTGCTTGCAGACTTCTTGTCTCCCGTTGTCCTCCTGTTTTATGTCTCTATTTTAAAGTTCGGAAACTGCATCTGCGTAAGATACACTTGGAAGTAAACCTTCGCCCTCAGACACCCCCATTTGAGCAGCAATAACAACACCAAACATTTCCAGTAAGTGTACATCATTTCTGCACATTAGCTTGGAGGAATTAAACATCGCTTAAGTGCAACTACATATTTGGTCTTGTTTTGCTGGGATTGCTTTCCTCATGACCTGCAGACCTCAGGACCTTTGTGTGGGATAAAAGTTTGGGAATTTGGCTTTTTGAAAGTTCAAATTCGTTTCTGATTTAACCACTTACAGTAATAGCAGACTTGCTGTAGCCGACAGCTTACATG
The DNA here is from genome assembly GCA_032359395.1 of Enteromius anoplus. Taxonomy (NCBI): domain Eukaryota; kingdom Metazoa; phylum Chordata; class Actinopteri; order Cypriniformes; family Cyprinidae; genus Enteromius; species Enteromius anoplus. Next base: position 3,213,785 of record JAUMHG010000043.1, on the reverse strand, counting down.
TACTGTAGGTCTAATCCAGACGCACAAACATATTAGTCTTTGAAGGAGTGTTTTTTTTTAGACAGTGCAGCTGGACTTGGATCTTGAACACTTAGCTCATAAAACTGATCCCATGTTTATTCCTTAATTAATATACACTACCGCTCAAAAATTTGAGGTCAGTAAGATATTTAATGGTTTATAAAGATGTTTCTTCTGCTCATGAAGGCTGCATTTATTAGATTAAACATCCAGAAAAAAAATGTAATACTTTTCAATTATTATTTAAATTTAAAATAACAGTTTTTTTTCTGTGTGAATATATTTTTAAATGTAATTTTTTCCTGGGACACAAAGCATCATTACTCCAGTCTTCAGTGATCTGTAAATCTATGCGATGACTTTCTTTTTTGTTCATTTAATAGATCCTTGATTAATAAAAGTATTCATTTCTTTCAAAGAAGAAAGAATATAAATGTACTGATCCCAAACTTTTGAACAGTAGTGAAACAGTAAACTACTGTAACAGTAGCTCTGAACATTATTATCCGTTTTAAATAAATGCTTCTCTTTTTAAAATTTACTGATCAAAGAATCCTAAAAAAAACTATTAAGCAGCTTACATTAGAATGATTTCTGAAAGCATCATCTGACACTGAAGACTGGAGTAATGATGCTTTGTATCACAGAAATAAATTACATTTAAAAATATATTCACACAGAAAACAGTTATTTTAAATAGAAAAAATATTTCACAATATTACAGTTTTTTCTGGATTTTTAATTTAATAAATGCAGCCTTGATGAGCAGAGGAAACATCTTTAAAGACCATTAAATATCTTAATGACCCCAAATATTTGAACGGTAGTGTATTTTGAAAATAACAAATCTCAAAACACTAGATAGAATCCGATAACAGCATCAATGAAATCATACATGCAGAAATATATAAAGATTTTTCTGTAGTTCCCGAGCGGAAACGCATTCAACTGGAGAGGTGACTCACCTGAGAACTGCTCACGGACACCGTGTAGTTCACTTTACAACCCGGTTCAAGATCCTTAGGCTTTTCCCATGCCAGATGAAGAGTGAACGGTGTTTTCCATTTGAAAGTCAGGTTGGTTGGTGGAGGGAGGTCTGTAGGGTTCAGAAGGGGTGGAACATAGAAGAAATTAGAAGTTATGAAAAAAAAAAAAAGAACAAAGTGACAGCGGCAGTAACATTCCGTTGCTTGTTTGTAGTAACACACTACAAGCAGCAAGTTAAGACAAGAAGCAAGTCTAGTCGCAACACACCGGGGAATCTTCAGGAGAAAGTCTTTGACGTCACAGCTTTCGGGAATCGTACAGGATATCCCGCGAGCGCTGTCATAAGGAAACCTAAGGGAAGAACGTTCCTAAAAAATAAACCTACCTGATCTGTCTTCAGCTCGGACGAACAAGACTGAGGCAGAGAAACATATCATTAAGGTGATTTCCCAAACTCGAAACATCCTTCTTGAAGGTTTTTAATCGGATATTTCGTATAAAATATGGAGTGAAGTCCCGTAATCCTTTGCTGATATACTCAAAACGCAATGGTTTTCCTTTCCCCCTTTCTTTTTTAAGTGGTCGTAGTCGTGCTCGGTTGATACAACACTGATATGCGACGCGCTCAGAGCTGAACTGCGACTGGAGACTGTATGACTCTCTGACAGACTGCAGTGGGTGGAGTGTGTGTGTGTGTGTGTGTGTGTGAACTCACATTCACATGCTCTCTGTGGATTAAAAGGAACTAGTTTCGGCATTGCCTCATTTCTGCTGCTGAATTTCAAGTGCCAAAATTTTTACATTTAGAAAAATACCTAAATAAAGACATACAAACAATTTATAATAGGCTAGGTTGGCCTACATGCAATATATATATATAAAAAAAATACATTTGTAGGCTACAGAATATATTGTAAATAATACATAAAACATAAAACTGCTTTCACATGACCAGCTGACACAGAAAGAGATTTGTTTTTATAGACATTTTACATCGATGTACCCATTATAATATAGGCTTAAATACCTTAAAGTCACAGTAGCCTATTTACTTTATTTGTATTTTGTTCCTCATCTTTTTGGCATATGCTAATTTATTGGAGTTTTAATAGGCTACAATCCTGTATGAATATATATTCTCAGCTCGAGACTTCTGTACCCCAATCAGCTCAATAATTCATTATTGTGAATTACATAAGACATAAACAACATTTGTGGTTCTAAATATGTAAAATTACTCCAGCATCCAACAGCATGATTTTAGATTCTGATTTAGATTTTAAATTGCATGATTGATCATAGTCACTGTTAAAGGAATAGTTTCTGTCATCATTTCTTCAGGCTGCTTTGGGTCACCATTTACTCCCATTGTAGTCCATGGTGGGTGAGCGCGATTTCACCAAGTACAAGATGTGCCTGGATCAACATTTTTACAAGCCAATCAGATTTGAGGGATATATTTTCAGGAAATTTCTGTTTTTGGATTATGATCGTGGTTAGGTGCTTCTACGCCCGTGTTAATCAGCTCTCACTTCCCACTGATTTTAGGAATACATTTTGGGTAGGGTTCGGTTTAGGGGTAGGGATTGGGATAAGTCTATAATTTTGGACAGGAATGTTGATCCAGGATCATGTCTGTCTTGATAAAATCACGGCGAAAGGTACCCACTTTTTAAAATATCTTCCTTAATGTTTGGCAGAAAAAAAGAAATTCATACAGGTTTGGAGCTATTTGAGGATTATTAAATGATGACCAAAAAACGGGCCTATTGCAAGGGTAAGAATATTATATTAAGGATCTCCAGTGTCCCTCAGGCAACAAAATGAATTTGTGTAAAACAATTTATATAGATATTTTAAAAAGCACCTTTTTAATGCAAGGTGATAAAAACTATCAAATTACGTCTGAAAGCCGTTTTACCTACAAGTCACATATTTTATCGAACTAAAAAAAATGTTTTCCCACAATTTGTGTGTATGTGAGCATAGGCGTCCTGGGAAAACAGTAGTGGTTTTTGAAAAGAGCAGAAAATAAACATCACCCAAGACTTTTTTTTTTTTTTTAAAGAAATATTTACTTTATCATATGAACTACAGACCACAGCAGGGGGAACATTTATACATCATATGCTGACAAAATGAGAAGGAAATTATGAAACGAATTATCGGAAAAGGCAGCTATCCTCTTACTCTATCCTCTTAATACCAAATATACAGTCCTGACGACTTTATTACAAGAGCGGACATTTTAATGACTGTTTGCAAATACTGCTTCATTAATACTGTATGTTTTAAGCACACACACACACTCAGTCACACACACACACACACACACACATGGACAACAAATTGACAATTTGCTATATAAATCTACATATCCTCTCTTTGCAATTTGCATATTCAGTGCAGCAAGGTCTGATAAGTATTAACAGCATTTTTTGAACATAAATCAACCCTTGACAGGCTGTATCCATGGGCAGTTGCTAAGGTCCAGCCCCGAGAAAAACAAAAAATGGGAATCACAAAAATCTGCTCAAACTGGATATCATTACGCTGTTACATCCTGCATTATATCACTCTAACGATAAAGTCAGCTGTTCTCTACCATCTGGTGTTTGCATTCATTTTTAAAAAGCTTTACATACAGTTTAACATCCTTGCAACTCTAGACGGTTTAGTTTAATGTCATGTTATTTCATTAGTTGAGTCTAACAAACAGTCAATAACCACCGCACTGATGTGTACTGCAGAAAATAGGGAAGAGGGACGGTGTGATTTGACCACATACAGTAGTAACTAGTCTAAAATCTACTTTTCGGCAGCTGGCAGTAAGACAACGATGTTTCTCCCAAACTACACAACATGCAATTTGCACCAAGTGTCAAACTGACTTCAGGGAAAAGTCATCAAAAGAATATTATAATCACGATTTGCCCAGTAAAAAAAGGTCAGAAATCAATAATTGTATAAATAATTTAAAAAGTCAAAAACGTATTGTACCATTGTTTTTAAAATTGAAAAAAATAGAAATAAACAAAAAGTACCTTCTATATACTTTTTTGGAATCAAATGAAAGTTTGTTTTTTCGGAAGATGCTGTCTATAGAGAAAATGTATAGTAAAAATACTTTCAAAACCAACGCCTCTAGAAATGTGGGCGTTCACTGTCACGCTCTGTTGCGATCATGGTAATGTTATTTTTACCACTGTAAATGGTAACATTCACTACAGTGTTTGGGTTTTAGGATTTATGATCACCCGTCATTTTTAAAAAATAAAACTGTCGATGCAAAAGCCATTTAAAATGGAAATGCAGGCATAAACCGTCCATTTGATCTTTGGTGTATTGGGTGATTGAAGTACACTGCATGGTTTGTTTCCATCCCTGCAATTTAAGATGGTCTGGCTGAGATGCGAAATGGATTGTGTAACAAAAAAAAAAAGGACAGCCGAAATGTAATGGTAACCCATTTTACTTTAAGTATACAAGGAAAAAACGAAAACTGGACTGGAATTGACACATCAGCTGATTGGATCATTAAAAGGGGTCACATAGAGGTGACTGGATATATGATCTATGAAAGTCTATTTCCACCAAATATAGAAAAACCTTAAGTAAATTATAAAAAAGGACATGAAAAGATTATTTATGCAACAAGAAAAGTCAAACTACAACATACTAAGACATAATTATGAGAAATCATAATTATGACAAAAACCTGACTTTTTATCACATAAATTCGAACCGTTTTTATGTCTGTTTCATTATAAATGATGTCAGTCCATTTGAACTTTTCTCTTTTTGTCAATTCTGACTCATAACTGACTTCATATCAATTTTGACCATCTCATTATAATGAGATGATATCATTTATAATGTATAATTCATATATATTTGAATATGAATTATGAAACCATGACTTTTTTTTCTTATTTGGTGGAAGTAGGTTTCCATAATGCTAAGTAAGAGTTGAAAAGCCATGCGGCTTATTGATGTGAGCCTAAAAGTAACATCTGCAAACATGATAAGATCGTCGATATTGACTTTATGTTGCCATTAAAAGTAAGTCTAAAAGTCATACTGTGTACACAGACTGTATGTACTCGCTGTACACAACAAGTAAAAACATGGCACTCTTGTAGCGTGAAAGGATGCTTGCTGAAGGCCTAGAATCTGGATTTGTACATTCAGGTGCTAGGAGAGCTGATTGTCCATCAGGTTCTAGCTCAGGTCAGTGGAGGTTCCGCTGATAGCGCTGAACACATGGACAGAGTTCTGCAGCAGGGAACGCATCATATCCTCCTGGAAGATCTGAGGGGGCGGCAGATGAAAAACAGAATGAGGATTTCCAAATGAAGTGGGAGATTTGGAGTCATGTTATTACCTGTTAACATAATCTCACCTAGAGTTATGGGATATTTGACTCAAGACCATAAAACCAGTCTTAAGTTGCACAGGTTTATTTGTAGCAATATCCAAAAATACATTGTACGGGTCATGAAGATATTTTTTTTACATTTCCTACATTAAATTTACCAAAACTTCATTTTGGATTATTTATTTGCATTGCAAAGGACTTTGTTTTAACAGGCGATTTTATCAATATCCAATTTGTTTCATTTCCAGGCAAAATATCTAAATATTATTTTAAGTAAAAATTAAGTGACTTTTTGCTTAGAATAAGCAAAATAATCTTATTTCAAGCAGAAATCAATTATATTTTGCTTGTTTCAAGTAAACACTCACTTAATTTTAGAAAACAAGACAATCATTTTTCTTGTCTAGAAAATCCGTCTTGATTTAAGAATATTTAGATATTTTGAGTGGAAACAAGACAAAAACAAATTGAGTCTAAAAAAGCATTTTTTTTTTGCAGTGTACATCAATGAAAAGCTTATTTATTCAGATTATGGCCGGTTTTGTGGTCCAGGGTCACATATAGCAACTGCATGCATCAGTATTTAAAAGGAGACAAACACTTTTTTGGAACAAAAGCGGTTACCTAGAACTCAATCTATCGGACATGGCAGCATAATGAAGAAAAACAGAGACACATTAAAAGCAGAAGAAATAGGACGTAATTATATTCACTGTAGCAAAAGAGGAGAAAAATAACACTTTTCAATTGATTCCGTTAGTTTAAAGTAATAGTTCTCCCAAAAATGTAAATTCTGACACAAAGGAAGAAAGATTGTAACCAGGCTGTTTTTGGTCACCGTTGACTGCCATACTATTTTTTTCCCTACTATGTAAGTCAAAGGTTATGCAAACAGCATGGTAACAAACTATCTTCAAAACACCTTCCTTTGTGGTCAGTAGAACAAAGAAATCATACAGATTTAGGGTGAGTAAATGATGACAGGATTTTAATTTGTGGGTGAACTGTTCTTTTGACCTACACATTTGGAAACAATTGACCACATTCTCACTTCCAGTAGCAGTTTAGTTTTTAATAATCACGATGACACATTAAGATGTTGAGCAGGAAAACACTCGCTAGCTGTAATTCTGTTGTATAGAGGAACTAATCTACTGTATCTATTAGCAAATGTGTTAATAGAATTGTATCCTGTCCTGACGGAAGACGACTGCCGTGTTGAAAGAACAGCTGTTTTCAAGAGCTCTGCCATGTATTTAAAATGATTCGATCATAATATGTGTGAGAGAAAGTACATTTACATACACTGCATACATTTCATATGCTTCAACTGCTTAATGATTTACAAATTTAACTGCTGTTTTTATTCGTTTGTAACCAAGCTATTGTTCAGCTAACATAGTTTTTTACAGTGTTCATTTTATCACCATAAAGTAGATCTGAATTTTAAAGAATGTCTGAAAATGCAATGCATCGCTCAACAACCACGATCACAATGTGTTTTAGACATTATATGAGTGTTCTTTGGATTAAACTGTAAAAGGAGACTTTTTTTTTTTTTTTTATGTGATGGCAAATTAATTGGAACCAGTGAAACCGGTCCTTAGTCAGCTTCTGAAAAACAAAGATCTGGGGCTTTGTGCTTCTAAAGAAAACCAGCAAAGCACATTGATCTTTTGATAACAAGGCCATTAAAAAAGAAAGAATTAAATCGTATTAAATAATTTACATTTTACATCATTTCTATAAATCGATTAAGAAATTATAGCATTTGTTGCAGAGCCCCAAATGAAGGTCATTTTAAAACATCATTAAACAGTGTGATAAAATGATAATAGCAAAGGTCTTCTTTGCTGCAGATGTCAATTATTCACGCTAAATTAATGCATTCATTTTAAAATCAAGGATATTTATTTCCATTTCCAGTTTGTCTAGTCTATAAGACGAGTGTGAAATCACAAAGGTAATAATAATTAGTGGTAGGCCGTTATTGGCGTTAACGTGAGACTCTTATCGCGCGATAAAAAAAAATATCGCTGTTAATCTATTCACAAAGTTGTATTGGGAGCTGGGTCTACACTACGCAAGCTATGATGACTTTCACCTTGATATTTTAGCGTGGATGTATACCTAGCCGAATTACACTGTAGCCCTATTCGGACGGGACTAGTTCTCTAAACTACTGTACGTGTGAGCTTCGATTCTTATCACCTGACGTCCATGATCTTCAAGAACCATTTCAGACGGGACAAACACCTACGTGTTTTGTAGATCTGGGCGTCACAGAGATCACGGGCTCTGTATGGATGCATTGCTATAGTCATTCAGGTTGATTACAATTAGTATAATCCAAGGTTATAATAGTTTTGGATTTTTCCATTAGTTTTAGTTTTGATTTCGTTTTGACTTTTTGTTTTTAGAGGCAGATTTGCTAGTTTTTATATTTTGAAATTGCTTAGTTTTAGTTTAGTTTTTGTTAGTTACGGTCTTAGTTTTCATTTTATTTATTTTTTTCTTTTGTAAATTAGGACATTTGTCAGGTGCATGAATCAAAATCACCAGAATAAGTATTGTATACAAAAACCATTAATATAACTGTTTTCACTGATATATTTAATGGTTTCTGTTATCAGAAAAACCTCATTATTAGGTTAAACTAGCTCTACCTTACAAGATGTTAATCTGGATTTAAATCCTGATTTATAATCAAGCCGTTGTCTGATGAAATCAAATACACATAAGATATAGACAATGGCTATGCTGTGATTTTGGCTATATTTGCATGTAAAAGCGAGTTAGAAGCAACATAATATCTATTTTAACCAAAAGCTCTGCTCCTCTAATCCGCTGCTCACTGAACAGAACAGACACAGAGGGAGGTGTGTGCGCGCACTTGGAAGACAAGAGCTCGAGCTCGAACTCGAACTCGCGCGGCACTACCAGAGACTCGCTGAGTTTGTCCATGAAGACTCTAGATTTGTCGCTTTTAATCAAAGAACCGGCTTTACTGACGAGATGCGCATAATATATTATATATATCGCCCAGCCCTAGGACTCATAATCCGTTTTCTTCCGACTTTCGCTGCAGCCATCACGCATCGCGGACAGACTGTGGACACGTGACGTCACAGACTACGTGGTGCCATACGGGTCAAACACCTGGCTTAAAACTGGCAGCGGGAAGTAAATAGATTCGCCCAAAAGGCTTATTACAAAGACGAAAACGAACGACGTTTTCGTTATAATATTAGTTCGTTTAAGTTAGTTTTGTATACACACAAAACAGTTTTTAGTTAGTTTTAGGTTTTTTTTAAACTCTCGTTTTTATTTTTATTTCAGTTAACGAAAATGCTTTTTCAATTCTAGTCTTAGTCTTTCCGTTCGTCTTCGTTAACTATAATAACCTTGGTATAATCACAGATACCACGCTGAAGCTAAATGTCTAGTGCAGCAAAACCATGTTAATGTTTGGTTAACGTTACGTTAGTTCAACCATTATGATTTTTATTTGTAGTAAACCCATGTATAATTTTGATAATTAAAACATATGTAACCGAGTGCAGAAATTAACGTGAGTAATCTTACCTGATACTGATATTACAATAACCAGTCTTAACAGTTTACATGATCTGGCACTTTATTTGTGTATATTTATTTATTTTATATATCAAAATATTTAAACGCGCGTGCGGTAAGAGCATCTACGGCATTTCGCTTTGGCTATATGTACAATAAAGTAACTTATAATACACAAAAACAACAGGAAAGTGAAAAGTATTTCCCTTTTAAACTGTTCAGTCAAGTGTGCCATCTCAGGACACAATCTCTCAGAGTATGCAAGACAAACCAGAACAAACCTGTTCCCCTTTCACTGTACCAGCCTAACAAACCTGTCTGCCAATCACTGCCTTCAAGTTACATAAAAACATGGTTTGAAATAACACTTTCTAAACCAGTGAACACACAGGATATTTGGATTCTGGTTTGTTTACTAAGGGAAATAACCAGTTAGCCCATTTCCTGGTGTCTGCGTGGACAAGAGAATACACCGATTTATCCTAATTCACTTGTAATTGCTGCAAACCATTTAAACCACTACACAGGGCCCAAAGTTAAAACTTGCAAGAAAAACAGCACAAAGAGACAAAAAAAAAAAAAAAAAGAGTAAAAACCAATCTAAGAGAAAAGACAATCTTCCAGATTTTCACACATCACCAGGAAGCAAAAATCCTTTTAGCCTTTTGTCGAATAGCTTGTTAACTTAGTGTGGCAATACATTTCCGGGGTTTACCGAAGGCACTGAAACAAAATATGAGGAACAAAATCGTGATGGGTCAACATTTTCATGAGAAGTGGCATGGAAGCCGTCAGTACAAGAATGACATGCACATGAAAATCAAAAGAAAAGCGGCTAATATTACACAGGTGCCAAGTTGTGTGGCACCAGTCAGGCTTTTAAATCAGAAGCTTGATCTAAAGTTTCAACGAACAGGAAAAACAGATAATAATGTACACCTATTGATCTAGACAGAAGATGAATGGAGTCTGTATGTTAAACAATTTGAGACGAACAGGACGAGTAAAAATAGCACTGCAGTATTTTACCTACTTTTTTAAATTGTTTATAGATTTTCTGTTTTCTGTTTTTGAATCTTCTTTTTATTTAAATTTCATTTAAATGTAGAACATCAAAAATAATGAAAGCTAATACTAAAATAAAATATGTTTGATGCTTTTGGATTTAGTTCACTAAAACAAGCCCAGGGTTGAATTAACTGCAGAGCTTTGTTGTCTAGAAGTAGAAAGAAGAACTAAGAACTATAAAGGAGTAATCCATCTTACCTGCTCGTGGATGATATCAGAAAGCTCCTTCACCATGCTTTTGAAGTTAGCCTTTAGTCCCTCATGATACTCATACTGATCCTCCTTAATGAGTCTTTCGTTAATATCCAGAGCTATGCTGCATGCATTGACAAATTGCCTGGAACACGTATAACCAAAAACAATGTATAAAGAATATAATAATATAAACGATACAAAATTAGCAAAAAACATATATATATATATTGTTATACTGTGTGTTCATATAGTAAGGGTGAAAAATGCATGTATTTATTACGGAAAAAAATGTCATTGCGAGTGCTATAAACGCAAATGCCATTTACAAGAATGAGATGCCTTGATGTGATAACTAATACATTCCTGCAGCAAGGCAAGTTGATGCATGCTGTTGAATAAACAGGGACTGCATTCGGTTGCTTCCGGAACATGGCTCACTTTAGCTATTTTTAGTAGAATTACTGTTTTCTTGAAATTAAAGCTCTTTAAAAAAAAGCTTAAAGACTTTACCCGATAGACCAACTGTGTTTTATAACCAGGCAAATGTAGAAAAACTCCAGATATCACTTGTATCGATTGTTCACATGTATAGCCTACTTCAGAAACCATGCATTTACGGTTTGGCAATGTTCCTTGTGACTGTTGTCTGACCAAACATAGCTTTTCTGGTTATGTAGCCACATACAGTAGGTATCTGTTCCCTTTGTGAGCTCAACAAACTGCCAAAGTAATACCTGCATACCTGAACACCACATACCTGAAAATGTCCTTGAGCTCCTTAACTTTCTTACTAGATTGGCCAGATTTGGATTCATCCAGAAAAGCGCGGGCATAAGCCATCGGTCCGGCGTTCACCTAGAAGCCCAAAAACAGTACACCGTGCATCAAATGATTTCCTGCACATCACTATCAATGGAAAATGCACAAGAATATTTTGATATAAAATGCAGTCATATTAAAACCAAAAAAATTCAGACATTTTTACATTTTTCTGTTACAGGTTAACAGGAATTTTGTTTTGCATAAGGGAAAATTTGGCTTGCATGTAATTAATATTGTGTCAATCGACATGCCGGAGTTTAAATCACTGGAGTCAAACCCTTTCAAAATATCCTCTTCATGGCTCCCTGTCGCATCTGTTCTGGTTTTGTCCTAATCTGTTTAACTTTTGGAGTTTTTCAAAAGATTGTGATGCCTGATCCTATTTTAGCAATTTTGGGAACTTCTGAGGTACTGAACATCAACAGCAGTCACTGTTGTTGGCTATGGTTCTTGCTAAAAAAAAAAAAAAACTCTTAAAACGGAAATCTCCAGATGCCCCTTTTTTTCAAAACCTGGTTATCTGAGTTGTTTGATGTTATACGATTGGAAGGTATACGTTTAATGAAATCCAAACAGCATTCTCGATTCCAAGCTGTATGGCAACCCTTCCTTGATTTCCTCAAGCCTCTGTAATCGATGTACTGCATGTAAAACACTTCCTGTTGTATTTCAACAATCCATGTTAGCCCGCTTTACCCATTGCATTTTTATTTATTTATTTATTTATTTATTTTTATTGTAATGTACTACATTGTTTAAATATTTTGTTCTGTATATCATTATAAAAAGCTAAAAAAAAATAAAATAAAAAAAATATAAAAAAAAATATATATATAAATACACATATATATATATATATATATAAAAAAAAATATATATATATAAAATCCTCTTCATTTTAGAGGCATAACGTAAAAAACAACTAATTTTGTTCAATATAATGTACATGAAAAACTGGTTTAATTAAAAAAAAAAAAAAAAAAAACCATGGCATTACAATCATATTGTAAAAAAGTTAATTAAAGAAAATGTTAAAAGTAATAGTATTACAGTACAAAATAACTAATAAAATGTTTATGTATTTATTTTTTTATTCAAACCAGTTTAAACTAGAGACGCTATAACAAAAACAAACCATATTTAAAAAACATATTGTAGATAAGAAATCATTATTATTAATAGTTTTTCATATGAGAATGAGATTTCTTGCATTACAGTGAGGAGAAATAGGATTAATTGTCATGAAAATAATGTCACAGACATCTTGATATCACTAAATATTGTTCTGTATATAAAGATATGGATGCATTTATTGCATTATTTAAGCCAGTAACACTGTGAAATAATACTACAAATTTCAATAACTGTTGCTCTGTTAATATATTTTTGCCTGTGACGCAAAGTCGTATTTTCAGCATCATTACTCCAGTCTTCAGTGTGACACTATCCCTCAGTCTAAATAATCAGTCTAATAATAGTCTAAAGTTGTAAACAGTTGTTTAATATTTTGTCTAAATGATCTTTTCAGGATTCTTAGATGAGTAAAAAGCTCAAAAGGACATTTATTTGCAAGAGAAATCTTTTTTTTGACTGTCACTGTTGGATTAATTTAACAGTTTGTTTGAGTGAAAGTATCCGTTTCATTAAAAAAACTTAGGAGCAGTGTGTAATGCGTACTAGTACCTGCACACTAACACAGCCCTGGAGTTTGAGCTGAAGTGTGATCATGTTAACCTCCTGATTAGAGCAGATCTTGGTAAGTTCAGAGCTCTTCTCCTTCATCTCATCTATTGCTACATCAATAGGCTTCAGCTCCAAGTGTTTTTCTCCCATTACCTCGATGCGCTTCTTTACATAGGGAAATGTGTTGGCCGCTGTAGGCAAACAACATGCAAAAAACACACACACACACACACACGCAGTCAACAAAACAATATTCTTTTGATCCTAAACACAAACATCACCAAAACAAAACACAGCAATCATGATGTGATATCCAATTTTTCATCTATGACTGACTGTCAATTAGAGTCAGCGAGTTCACAGCTAGCCACACACCTGCTGTCATCCATATCGACTGTTTGAAGAACCTCATTTACAAAAGTTGTCACTCAAGTGCGTGCCAGTTCACAGAATAGACACGTTTTGGCCCATGGGGAACATGTTGTTGGCTTTGTATGTAGAAAACGCTTTTTCTTCGTTTCATCAATTATTAAAGGAACGCAATGCAGTATTGCACACATGCCGTGTTTTGCAACTAGCACATAAATGTTTAAAAGCATTTGCATGTTCACACAGTAACGGGCACGTACACACTATATGTTGCATCGCAATAAAATGCGAGAGTGAGTGACATAAATGCTCATTCCATGTGTGCATGTAACAAAATGGTCACCATAGCAATACTTATGGAGAATATCCACTGAACACAAATAGCGTATGCTGTTCTGGGTCAGCTGCGCCACAAGGTACGGAAAACGAATTGTTGAGTAAAGTCAGGGGGTTTTTTTTCTTTGCGTACAAAAAGTATTCTCGTCGGTTCATAAAGTCCAGATTGAACCACTGATGGCAGACTAACTATTTTGACCAAGTCTTGCACACTTTTCCTGGGCCTTGACAGTGTTTTACTTGGCAGTCAGTGGGACAGTCACAAAATATTTTAAAGGTCCCATATTGTGAAATCTGGAATCTCCTGGCTTTTTTGAATGATAAGTGAGGTCTAGGGGCTACCATGCAACTTTCAAGTCAAGGCATCAGGTATGTGTTCACATGAGTTTACATATGTAGGTCGATCAGAAGAGAGGCTCATGAATAGTAATTAGACAGGTCAAAATCGAGCTGTTTTTGACAGAGCTCCTGAGAGAGGAGGTTTTTGTTACTTCTACTGCAAATATATATTTTTTAAGGACATCAACACTAACTTCAAAAAGGTGTACATTGTGGGACCTTTAAAGTGCGTCCTGAAGAAGAATAAAGCTTTTACGGGTTTGGAACAACATGGTGATTAATCACAACCTTTTTATTTTGGGGTGGGGTAACCCTTTAATGATAGATTTGCACCTTTTCATAATGCAATACTTGATGGACTGGAGTCATATGGTTAACTTGTGAATTACTGTGATGTTTTTAATCAGCCCTTTGGATGCTGATATTGACCGCATCCACTACTGCTGTGAATCGATTGGTTAGTAAGCGAAGTAACATTAAATTTCTCCAAATCCGTTCATATGAAAAAACAAACTCATTTACATCTTGGACGGAATGAAGATAAAGTAAATGTTCAGCATAGTAAAATTTTTTGGTGAACTCTGAAGTGGATGCTTACACAATGCAGAGTTGACGTACAAGTCATGTACAAACGATTTACTGGGAACAATGCCAGATCTCCTGCTGTCTTCATACTTACTGGTAAGTATCGTTCGCCGCTTGCACTGTTCCTCAATCCCTCCTTGTTTCTTTCCTGTTAGTGTGAATGGAGTCTCGAAGACAAAACGCTGGATGTTGTGGCACTTCTCGAAGTCTGTCTTCCTCTCTGCCAGCTCTTTCTCATCAAAGTAGGGTTTGACAAATGTGACCTGAATGTAGGCAAACTTTGGGTCTAGGTCCTTCTGGTTAACCTGCGGGTAAGATAAGCAAGTTTGTGTGTGGTGTCTTTTATTGAAAGAAAATGCGATGCTATGAAACTTGGAAAAGAAACAAATCATTAATATCGTGATGCAGCGTAGTAGTATTGAAATACTCAAAAAGCATGCAAAGACTGGAAGCTAGAGGGTTGTTTGTTCTTTACATAAACATGTCTTTCCTGGACGATGACTAATTTCAGCACACTACAGGAAGTTGGACAGTTAAACAGAAATGTTATGATTTCTTACTTTGTTAGAATCTTGGATGATTTTGACATTCTCCGCTCCAAACTTATCTCCGTAGAGACTTATGAGACGAAGGGAAATTTCAGGAAGACCTGTGAGCTTTGGCTCTTTGTAAATATATTCTTTTCCATCTTCTTCTTCAAAGAAGCCCTAAGATCCAAAAATAAGTAAATGAATAAACAAAAATAGAAAATAAAACATATTTTGCATTTTCTTTACGATCAAAGTATCCTGAAAAAAAAAAGTATCTCAGTTCCCACTAAAAAATTAAGCATTGGAGGATTGTTTCTTGAGCAGCAAATCAGCATATTGGGATCATTTCTTAAGGATCACATGACACTAAAACAAAAGTAATAGCTGCTGAAAATTCAGTCTTGCCATGACAGGAATAAAATAGTCACCTTATCACAATCTGTGTAAAAAATATGCTTGATCAAAAAATATTTTTGCCATCACCCAAATAGATGAATCTCACACCGATGTCTCATGTGTACTGTACAATATCAGTCAAGAGATAGATGATATCAACAGAGAAGTCATTTTGGGAAGTGTTAGCTAAAAGCAAGTCAAAGCTGAGCATGTGGCGTCTTATCATTTGAACCCACCTGTCCATAAAAGGCCACTCTAAAGTAAGTTCCCAGCAGACGTTTGCCGGACTGCATCACTTCTAATATCTTCGCGTAAGCTCGCTGCAGTCTGTCATACAATCGCCTCAGCTTCTACAGGAGAAAGAGGGACAGTTATGTGAGGGAGTGTGTGAGATCTTTGAACTGCTAGCGTGTTATTATCGTGCATAAAATGTGCTATTAAAAAGCTTTTATTTCTTTTAGCCTTTTCGCTTGAAGCTACCCTCTCTGGCTTGCTTAGTTGTGAAACATGACAAATGTAATGCATTTTTTAACAACATGAAAAGAGATGAATACAAAGGACTAGGAACAAGTACAGGAAATGATAAGTCAGATAATATGATTGTGCTAACCACTAGAAAAATGAAACCATATGTCAACTTTAAAATGTGTGAACTTCAATAAGTATGCTTAACTTTAATAATGGTGTCAATGTTAGCCAAGGTACATATCCTAAAGTTGCACACGGTTTCCCTTTAAAACGGACTCTGTGTTAGTGTACAGTAAACTGGCTTAGGCTAAAAAAAACATTGCGTGTTATTTTATTACACATATGTTTAGGTAAATCATCCTGTCCGACTCTGTGGTGCCATTTACACAACCATCTAAAGACAAAGGTATGGAAATGACCTGGGATAAAATGTAAACAAACAAAAAAAAAAATGTCAATATTATAATAGCACTATAATCATACATAATTTACATTATATGGAATTGGTATTAAATAAATTAAAAAAAGTACGAAATAAATGAAAAAATATCGATTAAAACCAATGCCAATTATAGAGGATGATCAATTAACATTTAACAACTTTTAATGTAATGATATTTCACACTCAATCACACACTTGTTATTAGATAACTAGTTGTTGTTTAACGGAGCGAAACAACTCAAGATGGTGGATCCAAGTCGATGATTTGCATGCGTGTCTGTTGGTGGAAACGGTTTTAACAAAGGACAGACTTCTGAAAGGATCCCAATTCTCACGATAGCGCTGGCACTGTGGTAAAGTTTCCATGTGGAAGAGCTTGTTTACCATTGGCTTTGCAAACAGTGGCTATAGAAGGCAGAGGACGCTTCACAGAAGAAGGATTCTTACATTAATAAAACATGTGGTTTATGCTACCAAGTGTCATTGCTTTGAGGTCGCTGGACTGTGCGTACCAGCATGCAGTGCTACCATTAAGTACAACAAAAAAAGAATTAAAATTGAAATAAAAATAAAGGAAAATTACAAATAGGGACTTTGCAGCTTGCTTAAGTTGCAGTAAAAATAATTAAAGCTAAACATAAATATGTAATATATATATATATTAGGGGTGTAAGGGTTCATGAAAATCACGGTTCGGTTCGATACGATACAGTAGTGTCACGGTTCGGTATGTTTTCGATACGGCAAAAATACAATAAA
>JAUMHG010000043.1:3162354-3179638 GCA_032359395.1 Enteromius anoplus | reverse complement strand
TAATATATTATATACATTATATGTATATATTATATACAGATACTCAATCTATTACGGTTCAAAAGACTGAAGTCAGTAAAAACATAAAAAAAAATATTCAAATTAACTTAGTAATAAGAGAATATATTTTAAAATGTAATTTATTCCTGTGATGCCAAAGTAATTTTTTTTAATATCTAATGGGCTTATTTTGTGCTGAAAAAAAACAAACAAACAATTTTTTATTATCAATCATACAAATAATTCATTCTTTGATGAATAGACAAAATAATTCAAAAGAACAGCATTTATTTGAAATAGAATTATTTTGTAACATTATTCATATTTTTACTGTTACTTTATTATGATATTTTTACTTTACCGATTTATTTATTGTATCTTTGCTCGCTGAATAAAAGCATCAATGTCTTATAAAAACAAACAATCTAGTCAAACTAGTATTACCGAATTATGCAAAAGCATGTTTCCTCGAAGCTTGTTTTAAGAAAAACTGAATTCCAAGAAAACTTGGATGTGGTTATGTTAAGACATTAAGAAGACGCAAAGTCTATGTGAAACAAGGTGGTTACTTTGAATTGAATACACAGAAGAAGTTCCAGTGGTTGCTTAAAAGAAATTGCTCCATATTATTTGGGTGTGAATAGTCATGCAACGGTAATTTTTCTTTGGAACAACCCACCAATTCTTCTTAACCGAAACTATACCCCAGCTGAAGAAAATCAAAAAGATAGAAAAAAAACACAACAGCGCCACCTGCTGTGCAAAAAGAGAGGCTCATCTCCACCGTAACCAAAAAGCTGTGTCACCTTGAGAAGTTTGTTGCAGGTGTTGAAGTCTGCAGTTTGTTTGAGGATGACAGTCACTGCTGTAGTCAAAACTTCATGTGTCGTCACAGAGTTTTCTGAAGTTGCGTTGTTGATCCGAAACACGTACTGCAAAAAACATTTTGTTTCAAAACGGTTTCGATGAAAAGCCAGCGAAGCTCTTCTTGTTAAGTTCTTGTGATATCACCGACAGGTTAAAAACACAAAGAAGTGCAAATTTACATGTGCAACAAATCAATACTTTTGTGACCAACTGAATAATAAAAAAACAGGTATAATTCAGTCGCTCATAGTTTATTTGTCATTTAATAGGCTAGAAATACTGAGTTCTTCATTCATTTTTCAAGTAATTAAAACAAATGTCAGGTTTAACAGAAAGCCTTCATGTTGTACCTTCAGAAACATGCGTAGGTAATGCTCCAGACCCTCCTCATGACACTGAGCCACTATGTGAATGATTACCCTGAGACAGACAGAGGCGCATCAGTAATGAAGCGATCATATACGCTTTAAAAAAGATCATGTAATATCCATATGCCAGTTTGCATACAAAAGAGTAACACAGAAGTTCTGTCTTTCCGAGAAGACAAGTAAAATGGAAAATCACCGTGTGGAGTTGACAGCAATATCTTTACTCTCTTTGCTTGCCATAGTGAGGATTTCAAAGAGCTGAACGAGCACCGTAGGCAGGAACTTGATGGTGACCTGAGTCTCTACTGCATGTAGGCACTTGGAAATGAGACAGGAATATGAAAGTGGTAAAGTGACACTGAAATCTGGAGTAAAGGCTGCTGACATTTCAGATTTGCCTTCAGATGAATAAAGAACATTTATTTAAACAGAAAAATAGTCATGCATTAAAGTCACGCAAGAATACTTTTTCCCCAAGTGTATTTTACAATATCACTGTTTTTACTGTACTTTTCATCAAACATATCCAACCTGGGTGAGAATAAGATGCTTCTATAAAAAAATATTAATATTTGCTTTTACTAAAATTTGCTAGTACATTTATTTCCGATATGTGCACCAAAAAAAAGCTTTGAAAAAATTCTATGTTATTAAAATAATGTCTTCTGTTATGAAAAACTGGCACGTCACACTGTGTAGTTTTTAAAGACATAAAATGGTGTGATTTTTTTATTTTTGTAAACGACCTTTCATGTAGTGTCTAACAAAGCTTTAGGTAAAGTTATAAGTGTTTTGACCTTGCACGCATGTCAACCTGTCTCTCAAAACCAAAATATTAACCTTTCATAACCCATAACAGGGGCACTTTAAAAAAAAAAACACGGATATCCACTTTTTCCTTTGTAATTCCCACCTTTAGGTACTTGACGAGTTCAGCAGGATTGCCCTGTGAACTTGACTTCATCAGCTGGCAATACTGGAAGAAATTGTGGAGGTGCAAATCCTGGATGGACAAGGATTACTAGATTCAACGCTTCTTTTTTTACAAAACATGTCATTACTCTCTGTTCAGTACAACATCGTTTTGCTGAACAATCCTTAGATCATATCAACATACCTGAGTGTAAATTGTTGATGCTACATTTACTCGCACTTTAAATAATGGTTTAGCACCCTCCACCCATTTGATGCTTGAAATAGCCTGCAAAAAAGAATCGGTGAATCAATCGAATCAATCAATCCCACCAGCCTAACCAAGCAATCAATTAAAAACCCAACCGACAATGAATTTTCAGTGTTGGTATTAAAAGTAAGATTTCACCTTCTCTTCGTTATGGCTTTTGTCACAAATGTAACCAGTTAGTAGGTTAGCAGACACAGGAAGTTGTAGCTCTGAGGACTGTATTCTGCCATCCTTCAATAAAGGAGCCCAGGAGTAACCCACTGTCGAAAACAAGCGTTAGAGGTATATTCCTTACACACACACACACACCCCCAACCATTTGATTGTGCACAAAGGCGTTTATTAAAGTCCCCCTATCATGCCATTTCCAATACTGCGTGATGTAAACAATCTGCAAAGGGCACGATAAATAAAGTTATTGTCTCCCAAAACAAAGACTCTGTACAGCCTAAACGAATCATTAGTAATTCTAATCCCTTTTCAGCACAGCTATTTTTTTGCATTTGAGAAACGCTGGAAATTGAGGCGATATTAAATGCATATTTCGAGAAAAAGAAAAGCGTTTTGTTTTTTACACCTTGCGTGCATGTAAACCTATTGTAGGAGACTCCCAAAACAATAGTAGAAGGCTTAAAAATGGTATAATGGGGCACTATAATAATACTTAAAAGTATAGTGTATACAATACACAAGCACATACTCACCCACTGTTTCCACTCCATCCCGCTTCTTGCTGGTGGTTTTGTTGCCAAGCTCACAGCTTATGTGGTAGAAAGTAAACAGAATGTGATGCTTCTCATGAATATGAACAGGAAGCTCGATCTTAATCTGTGGCAGAAATGAAAATATTTGAACATTAGTAAAAATCTTTTCCAGTTTCTTCAACCGAACGGTTTCAACCAGAAGGAATAGCTTTGGGTCACTATTGACTTCCATAGTGAGAAAAAAAAAAATACTATTGGGTGCCCCAAAACAGCCTGGTTACAATCTTTCTTCAAAATATCTTCCTTTTGTTCGTCAGAACAAAGAAATTCATACAGATTTGGAACTACTCAAGGATAACCAAACGATGACAGAATTTTTATTTTTGGGTGAACTGTTCCTTTAAGGCTCACCGGCTGATGACATTATTAGACTCGGACCAGCAAATGATCAAATAGACGCAGGCTATGTCTGTGTGTACTGTCTATGTGGATGTCTTGTGACTCATTCATCTACTGAACAAACAATTTGTCTCTAATATGTTGGCCCTGAGGGTCTGGTGAAGCCAGGATGTGTCTCTGGAGTGATTCAGCTATTCATATCGTTGACTCAGGAAAGCATGTGCTTTGTGCTGTTTGTGCCTCAGCCTGATCAAATGTTAATAACGCAACTGTATACAAACATTGACATTGCCATAAGAATTATGATGGTTTAAGAATTACATTCATGTGTTTTACTCATTTTAAATGATGATAATAATACAATGTGATGGCACCACCTTTTACAGATTATTACAACACTTTATGATAACATATAGGAATCTCACCTCATCATAAAACTCCGGACACTGATTGTGATGCAAAACTGCAGCAAAAGCACTTGTGGTAAAAAGTGGTTCCCCTGGCTTTCCATAGATGCACTAAAAGCAAACAGTGGTCTATCAATCAATTACACATTATACTGAACTGATTATTAAATATTAAAGAACTTGTACCACACTCAAAATAATTTCAACACCTTTACCTTCAATGGAGCAGCTCCTTCATCATCAGAATCCTTGAACTGAACACAAACGGCGATGTTTCGAGCCTGGAAATAAACACACACACACACTGTGTCAGACTGCATCACATACTGTATATTTTCTCTAAATGTCATTCGTTTCATTGAGAGACGGATCTGTAAACATGTTTGGTAGCGTCTATAATCTAAAAGAAAAGATATTGGAGAGTAACAGGGCAAACAGCCAGTAGTATGAGCTTTCCAGCAGTGGAGGAGGATGCAATTAACCCTGAAGTCTGTTTAATTAAAGATAGGATCTTTAGTGAATTGATTACGAATAGAATCCCTGGGGCTTTTCATAGAGCCTCATGTTTGAAAACACATAGGCAGACATTGTTACAGCTTGCTGTTGCACCACCACCCAGAGCTCCCCAGTTCCGCTAATTACAGAATGTGCTTTGGGAAGTGTGAGGGATCTCACCTTGGCAAACGTCTTCTGATTGTCGTATTTGAGCTGCTGAGGGTAGATGTAGAGATGGTTCTTGTAGATGGTGAATGGGTGGTTGTATCTGGCCTCTTGCGGGACAAACTCCTCCACTTCCACGGACACACTCTCACACTGCTCTTCAAACGGCTTCACAGGAATATAAGATGATGTAACAGAGTCTGAGAAGACAAAGGTTATATATTAAATGCCACACGTGTTGCATGTTATATATATTTTGATACAGGAGCTATATTTCCATCACCCTTTTTTCATATGCACATTTTGAAGTATAGCATCAGAAACGTGATGGAAAGCCACATTTCAGAAAATTTCAGTGCATGCAAACCATGTTCTTACAAACGTAAAAAAATGTATTTAAGGGGTCATACGATGATGCTAAAAAGTATTTAGTGTATTCGGTGTAATGCAATGTTTTTATGCTGTTTAAGATGCAAAAAACACATTATTTAGATACTAGGGATGCAACGGTTTTCGGTGGTTTATTGAACCGTTCTGTTCGGTACACCCATGTGAACCGTGATATTTCGGTATCCTATTTGAGGCATTAAACTATCATTTTAATTAAAATGGGCATTTTCTGTGTATTAGGCGCATAGACAATCAGGCGATGGTCAGAACTTCTCAAGACTAGTGATGTGTCGTTCTTGTACGATTTGTTCATTTTGAACGAATCTTTAATGTGACTCGGGAAGAACGAGTCGTCTCGTGGGAGTGATTCGTTCAGTCGCGCACGGCTCAGGCTGCATAGGTTAAGCTTATGGGGCTGTCACGTGATGAACGAACGACTCGAGAAACGAACGAATCAATTCTGTTTCCGGCTCAGGCTGCATAGGTTAACATTTCAGCAGAAAAATTATTCCAGAACTTGACGACGCGAGTTAGCGCCACCACTTTGTGATACATTTAGTTACTGTTGTTTGTTCTGATGGTGTATTTAGAAAACTTAAGTATTCTCTTGTTGCCGTCAGTATTTATTTGAATAACGTTCATGTGTATATTTCACTTTATACTGCACTTTTTATATAGTCTGTTTTTGAAAGAAGTGAAAAATATTTTGAAAAATATTTTGTTCTTTTTTTAAAATAAATGTAGTGTTTTGACTTAATCTGTACCTTTTTTACATTTAATATTGTCTCTGTACCTTGATAACTTGAAATAGAAAGGGCAAATGACCTCCCGCTATGTTAGAGCTCACGTACAGTACTGTACAGTAATATTGATGTACCGAAACCGAACCGTTAACGTGATACAAACCGAACCGTGGGCTCACGGTACCGTTGCATCCCTATTAGATACTGTACATTTTTGTTTCTCCTCTAAGCCCCGCCTCCTGAAACGGGTCGATTTGTACAAAGCTCATAATTCCAAAAAAGCGAGGTGTGCTCTGATTGGCCAGCTACCCAGTGCACTGTGATTGACTGAATAGCTCAAGCGTTTGGCGGAAATGTTAGGCCTCTTACTATAACATGATGCTGCGTCTCGACGCCATGACACCAAAACAATAAAACACATTATAAAAAAGTCACGTTTTGTTGCATCCAGTGGAGACATAATTACTGATTATCATGACTTAGTACTATTTTTTTACACGTCACGTTACATCATGCCTCGTAAACCTAACTCCATGCCTGCATTCGTGATCGGAGAAACAACAAACACTACCCTTCACTGCTCAAAACCCATGTTTGAATAATAAGCAGTAGGTTCTTTTAATAAGAAAATGTAACTTGCTTAAAGGTTGTGAGTCAGAAGCGCCAGACTCTTCTTGCAGAGGTAGAAATGCTCCACTTTTTAGTCTCGGTGCACAACCAGCATAGACTACTCTCCAGGTTTTAGGAGTCCGTTCTTTGTAAATGCGCTGAACACTCTCTAATATTTGTGTTGAACTGCTCTGGAACAGTGTTGTGAACACAACTTAACCACTGATTTGTAGGTGTGTCCTCTTTTGAAAACACGAACAAAGTAGTTTCACTTTCACAATGAAACATGGCACCAGCAGCAACACTACAGCAAAAATAATAGCTCCGCCTTCTTCCTTAGGCGGTGTTTGAAAATAAACCCACTCTGTGATGTAGAAAAGTGGGGGCGTTTAAACAAGTTGTTTTAGGGGGGTGTGGACAAGTCATAACTTTTATAAAGATTATCTCTTTTTAATCTGTGCAACTTGCGATTTATCTATCTAACAGCTTGTAAAACTCCAAAGAGAAAGGAACATTTGAAATCATCATCACATGACCCCTTTTTAAAAGCCAAAGGAGTTCAAATAACAACTTACTTGACAAATCTGGAGGTACACACTCAACAGCGATGTTAATTTGTCCAGGGATTATCTGCAGTTTGCTCTTCTCTTGTCTACAAACAAAAACGTCTCTTCAAAACATTCATAATGCATAATGTAATAAAGTGACTAACAAGGAAGTACATTCACGCTTGGATGACAGAGATTTTGCAAAAAGGGAAACAACTTGGGGATAGGCAAACAAATAGGTTTCATCTTAAAGGCTTTTACACTATTATCACTTCTGATTTAACCCTCTGAGGCCGGCCGTCACGTCACGGCTAGGTTAGGGATTAAATTAGGACTATGACGGTTGGTAGAAATCACAGGCATTAAAAGACTAGTAAACATTATCACTCACTTCTTGAGATCTGTAAGCAGTTTGATCAGGTCTTCTGTGGATATCTTGCTACTGTCTTGGCGGTAAAGTGGAGAGAACTTCCCCTCAGAGTCTAAACTGCCTTGAGAATCTTTGAACACCTGTCTGAAAACACACAACAAACATACCCTTGGCACCAGAAATGAACTTTAAAACACTTACACGTTACCTAAATATTTACTAAAGCAATTTCCGACTGTGACGTTCCAGTTTGAAGGGCACAGAATTCTACTTGACACAGAACATAGATCATTTAAAGCCTTACTAGTCCATTAAGTGAATAAGGATCGAGTTTCTGTGTCTTACTTGGCAGCCCAGGCGAAAGGCATCCGGTACTGGCCCAGCCGTTGGCACGTCTGCTTGGAAGTCTTCAGGACTTTCTGTACCGACTGAGAAACAGATAGATGAAAAAAAGACATGGAAATATTATACAGAACATACTTACATTAACAAAAGGCAGACCCAAAGCATTACTTAAAGGGACAGTTCACCGAAAAATATAAATGAGATGTTTTTCTGCATACCCACCGGGGCATCCAAGATGACTTTGTTTCTACAGTAGAACACAAACAAAGATGTTAACTCAAACCGTTGCAGTCAGAGATTGTGGTGTATTTTATTTGGTTTTGTCTGTGTATGTTTCTTTTGACCAGGGCTGTCCAAACTCGTTCCTGGAGGGCCGATGTCCTGCAGAGTTTAGCCTCAACACATCTCCATGAAAGTTTCTGACATGCCTAGTAAGAGCTTGATTACTTTTTCAGGCGTGTTTAATTAGGGTTACAGCTAACATCTGCAGGACACCGGCCCTCCAGGACCGAGTTTGGACATCCCTGCTTTTAACCCCCAGAGCTTTGGAACATTTGGTTGCCATTGACTTCCACATATGACTTCCAAACTGCAACGGTTTGAGTTAAAAATCTTGGTTTTGTTCTACTGAAGATCTTGCATGCCCTGGAGGTAAGCAGATAAACATCACATTTTCATTTTTGGGTGAACTATCCCTTTAACAGCCAACAACTGTAAAAATACAAAGCGTTTTTATACAACAAGTTTACATCAGACTGACATTTGCAATGTTAAAATCCATAATAGACACTGTCTAGGATCAGCTTGCTGATGTTATACAACGCTCTATTCTAGTGGAAAGACGTCACAACTGTTTTTACAGTTCTCTTGAAGCATGTGTTTGTTATCGAGCACCAGACCTTGCTGGTGTCGGAGGTCTTAATGTAAGGCTCAGCGCAATGGGTGATGCCATTCTGTAAAACCTTTTCCACCCGGGCCACCAGGAAGATGTCTGTGTGGGGGTTGGTAACTGAGAAAATACCCTGTGAAACACAAAGGACACACTGTGGTTATTCCAGTGATTAGAAGTGAAAAGGAAAAACTAAATAGACAGACCTTTACAGATTACCACGGGTAAGTGTTGTGTTGATTATGGAAGTTCAGTGTAATTAACTTTTTGGCAATACAGTGGTTTATTTGAACAAAAACAACAACAACAACATGGAAAATAATGACCAATATAATTATTATTATAACTTTCATCAATCATCATCATTATAATTATTATTATTGTCAGAGCACAAATTATTATATATTTTTTAATTAGTATTATGATCATTTTTAAAAAATTTTCTGGACATTTTTCTAAAAATGTTACATACTGTAAAAGTGTAGACTGTTTTTGAGAGGATACATATCCATATTTTAAATCATAGGCTGCTGAGATGCTTCTTTTTAACCTCTCTAAGCCCTGAAGACTTGTTCTATGCACTTTTGCAATAGCATTTCATCATGAAAAGAAATCGAAATCATAGACCTAACTACTGTACTAGTTGTAGTGTCTTTTTGTCTCTCGGACACATCCAGCCGTCTCTGCTTCATGTCAGTTCCAGTAAAGCCACGTCATGTTTCCCAGGCTGCCAGCAGAGGCTTGAGACCGTCATGGTACTAGCTCTGATTTAGTGCAAAGAGTTAGTGCTATGAAGCAGAGCTGTGTTCAACCGAAAGCCGTTCCTGCCCTTGCCAAATGCCTTGTACAGAACAGCAAGTAAGCCTTGTGAGGATTAGTTAAAAACACGAATCCCATGATTTGACATGGGAAAACTTTAATATCAGATATAAAAAGATGCATTTATTATTTAGCAGAGCTCTCCGTATCATCCTGCATTAAAAGGCATCAGGCCTGCGAAAGGTGACAGATAGATAACAAAGCATTCGGTTGCATTAAACTAAGCGCTACTGTGGCATGAAACATGATTGCGTATGTGGCTGTTATTGCAAAACGGAGAGAGGCTTTCAACAGAAGGCAGAAATACAATGTCAAGTAAAAATGTTGCAAGTCAGCCGAACAATAACTATATTCAGGCACCTGCAAACTGCATGGACGAGACTGGAGAGGGTTGCCAGTCATTTTTAGAAAAAGTCCGCAAAGTGCAGATTTTAAAGGAGACCAGGATAAATCTGTCACAAACTAAAGAACAGAAAGCGCTCTCTTGACTTTTAATGGTGCCTGCTAAGGATTTTTCACCTGGCGCACCATAAAACAGACTAAAAATACGATTTCTAGTCACCAATGATGACTGGGATACTGTTACAGCTTTAGTTAATATTTAATTTTACAATTTTTTAGTTAAAGTATTGGTATTTTTAAAGTATTGGTATTTTTTTAGTTATTGTTACTATTTTTAATACTTTTCAATATTTTTGTTTTTTTTTGTTTCAGTTTGTTATTTTAAGTTAAACTAAATTTAAATGCTGAAATAAAATGTTTAAATGGTTTTATATTTATTTTCATTTCAGTTCAATCATTTGTAAGATAACAAAAACATGTTTTGGTTTTAGTTAACTATAATAACCCTGCTCTGAGTTAGATTCTTCTGGTCACTATACTACATTATGTTAAATAATAAAAGTATTTTCTATACGATTATTTAATGACTATTGCGACACCATTGGAAGTACAGCATTTTCTTTCAGCAAAGGCTTCAAACGATTGATTTCAGAGAAATCTTTTTTTTTTAAACACCTCTAGAAAGTTTTACGTTTACCTGAGTGGGGAAGCGTACAAGAGACTCTGAGACCCTCTGGAGAACCGGCAGACCGTGTCCGTTTACCCTGACTGTTTCATATCCATCTCCTCCTTCTGGTTCTGCTGGCATCCCAGGAGAACCTTCTTGAAGCATTTCCCTCACGCAGGGTGGATTGAGGTCGACATGAAAGTCTGCAGAGATCTTACATCCTTTGGACAGGTCAAACAGCGCTAGGCTGATGAAGAACGGCTCTACCTAAGGAGAAAACAAAAAGTGTGGAATGAATGAGGCTGATGAGTTATCACACCGTATCTTTCCTGCGGTTATTTCGATTCAAGCCAGCAATCTGCCTGAACATGCTGCGAGAACAGTTTGCTGTTGATAAAGATTATATAATGACAGCAAATTAGATTCAAGCAAAAGATGTATTTATGTAACCACACTGATATATCTAAATTTACTCCATTCGCATCAGTCATGACACTTAACAGCATTTAACAAAGTGTGAGAAAGTCAATGCATTCTGAAGAAGCAGCAGCTTTCCAAACCCTGCTGATGAGCGCCAGCATTCCTTCCCTGGAGCAACTGAGCGTAACCATATTCATCCCTGTGTTCTGTCCTCATGCCAACAAACTCTTATTCATCTCTCATTAAAAGAGCTCCATGATCTTCAACTATTATGACCTATAACCGACAGTCTAAGCTAGAGAATAGCTCAAATATTTGGCTTTTGTTATTTCACCTGAGACATACAAAAAAAGGAATTCTGGGTTTTTATGTGATTAGTAACAATAATACATTCCTATTTTCCTTTTCTATTTAGCAGACGCTTACAAATGAGGATAATAGTAGCAATCAAACCTACACAAAGAGCAATAATATGTAGGGTGCTGTGATGAGTCCCAGTTAGTCGAATGCAGTACACTTTTATTTTTTATTTATAAAAAAAAGAACACTAATGTTAGAAAGTCAATTTCTGTTCTTTTTTAGCACACGTCCTCTAAAAGGCAGGACTATACTACAGCTAAATTATATTTTTAATTTACAAATACATGTTTAGACTTTGAACTACAGTGTGTTTCTCTGTAGTAATATTTCAAAAAGTTATGATTTGTTCTTTTTCAGTATGTATGTATAATATGCATTTAAATTATCCGTTCAGCACTTATTATTACTACTACTACGAATTTTGTATTTATTTAACTGACTATAGCCAAATTAATTTTTTTGTATGTATTACTTTGCATATTTAACAAATAAGTTACAAAAACATTATAATATTTTTTTTATTATTATCTTTTAATATAGATTTTTACAAAATAAAATAATCAGATAAATGCAATTGATAATTGAAAATAATATGACTACTGTTTTTCCTTTCTAGAACTGTGATGTCAGGCATACTTAAAAACCAAGAGGATGAAGTTGTCATGGCCAAGGGCACAAACTCATGTACAGGATATCCTTTGTACCAGGACTCTCTATACATGAAAAAAAAAAAAAAAAAAAAAAAAAATACATCTACAGAGGACAAATATGAATGGAGTAGTCTCACAAGGATAACAGAGCCTAATGGAATAATTATGATTTTGATACAAAAAAATAACTACGCTGGCTAATATTAATCACGATTACTAAACATCCTCTTTCGTTCAAGACCAACATTACTGTGGCACCGGCAGCATTGGTAGCATCAGAAAACAGGATCAACTGGCGAAGAAGATGAAACCCATAGGTTAGGGTTTACTCACGTTGGTTAAGATGCCATCATTCTTCTCACTGATGCATCCTTGAAGGCTAAAAGTCAAGTCGTGACAGCTAACCATGACTCTTCGTCCAAATCGCTCTTCAAATGGCTTCACGTCAGGCTCGATGCCTGAAAAATCTAATCTCTGAAGAGGAATAGAGAGATCTAATTCATTCATTTTCACACACGGTCGAAGAAAGGCTGTCTTTCTAATAGAGCATGAGCATGATGGACTAACCTGAGTGTCAGGATCCAGCGTGAAGATCTTCTGTCGACCTTCATTCCTGCTCATTTTATTCAGCTGGTCGGTTTCTCTGGCGTACTGGAGATAACAGGGCAAAATACTGTAAAGGCATTTAAATTTAAAGAGCACAGCGCTTACAGAATAGTTCTCTGCACTCAAATATAACAGATATACAAGCTACCCAAGATTTAGATGAGTTTGTTTGATTTATTCTTTCAATACGTCATCAATATACTTTGTCCCGCAACTCACTGAAATCAATTCAACCTTCCATTTGTAGTGCTATGAATAAACCAGAAGCAAAAATCAACGAAAATCTCTCTTTCGTGACTTTTTGTTTAGACACTATGTGGACTATAGATGCAAGATATTTACTTCTGTGACGCCACACGATGAGATCACGTGACAACAAGGAAGCACGCTTTTGTTTTGTGTATTATTGCATGCTATTACCTATTTTGGAGTAGTAAAAAGTCTATACAGTAAATGCAGGAGACAATATTCCAGTATTCAGAACTCGAAGTGTTTAATACACTACAGATAGCATTGTACCTTCATTAGCTCTGGGTGAAGACTCCGGCCAAAGCTCTCTGTAATGTTCTCCGGTTTCCCCTGACTACTGCTGTCGTCATCTGCGGACGAGACGCTTGTTAATCAAAAGGCAAACTGATTAATTCTAACCGAAGCTGCATGCATAACAGACAAAGCGTTTTATTATTATGTAGTGAGTGAACATGGGCTTATCTCAGACACCCAGCAGAACAATGAAAACGGCTGACAGGTATATAAGTAAGGTATCAGCAACAGACAAAATCTTATTTCTGCTGATTAAGACGTTTGATATATATGAAAGTCAAATGAGTGTCTAAACTGCTCCACTGGAACAGAAGCTGTAACACGCATGTGTTAAATGGTGTCAAATCTGGGACACTAGGTGGAGCTTTCTGGTAAATCAGCTGCCCTCGTTTATTCATGTAGACGCCAGAGAAGCTGGGTCGCTTCAAGATTTCTCTCTACACTGGAAGATTTTTAAACGGATGCTTGGTTCTCATACGGTCACTTCCCATAAATAGGTTACTCGCTTGGTCTGGTTTTATCCCATTATACAGATTTGAAAAACTATTATCTAACACAAAATATCTGCCTCTCTCCTCTTGAAATGGCCTAAATCCTGCAATTAAGATCAAGTCAGCAACATAATGTTAGTATAATCTGTTGATATTCAATGCACTGCATTAATGTTTACATTTACATTTAATTTAGGCTAAATATGCAATCCTTCTAAGTGCATTTTGTATAGCCCCTTTCTTTACTGAAACCTTTATTGAAACTCTATTTTGTACACCATTCATGGAAAGCGCTTGGTATACTACTGTATCTAGACTTACAATAAACAAAACGAATAGCTTCCCAAACAGGGATATCATCCATGTTTGGACAGTCTATTAAACGTTGAAAACCAGATGAACTGGAAAGCAGCTATTGAGACTGAAGTCGGCATGAAGACGTCCAGAAGCTGTTGTTTTGCGTAGTTATGGTTATGTTTAACTGTAATTTTAACAACCCACACACCAAAGGGGGAAAATGTTTTATCATTGAACTGTGTCGTTTCAGCGCAGCTCTGAACTCTGTATATTAGTCGCTGCATAAAACGAGAAGTCAGAAATTGAAAGCAAGTTATTGGAAACATCATTTCATTTCCTCGTGACCAGCTTACAAGGTAGGTCTTCAAAACAAACGCCACCATTGGTCAAAGTTTATATCATAGAAGCACAGGAGTTGTTTATCAGTTTCTTTACTGGACAGGATATGACAAAAGCTCCTCTATATGAATACAGCCTCCATAACATTTCAGTAATCTGTCAGCATGTTAACAGACAGACTGAATGCAGAGAAAACATCGACTTCAATAGGTTTCAAAAAGGCCCCATAATAAAAACAAACAAGCGTATTAAATTTGAAAGAGACAGAATGGGAACTATGCAGCTATGTTGCCAAAATGCTTGCTATTTGGTTATGTGGGGGGGGGGGGTCGTTTGGATATTTTAATTAGGAAGAGGGTGGTATTTGCTCCCAGACGAAGGGAAAACAGTGAGAACAGCCAAATTAAAAACTGCTTACTGCTGGTATTTTGGGAGTGACTCATGTCTTCTTTGATGATGATGCAATAGGTTACATCCTTAAAGTGATGAAGTGCTCACAGAACGGAAATGCTTAAAGGGGTACTCCCCCCCAAAATGAATATTTTGTCATTTATTACGTACACCCATGTGCTTTGTTCATCTTCATTCAACTTAGAAAACCAGGAGGGTTGTGATTGTCTCACAGTCGTAGGGGTGGGAGATATGAGCTAAAATTCATATCATGATATTTTTCACTGTCTAGGGCAGTATCGGTATTATTTATGTTATGGAGACAACGGTGCTAATAGGGGTGTATGTTCTTTACCCAGAAAGCATTCAGAAGGTTCTGATCCGTTCCTCCTGTCGTCCATCGCGCTCAGTAAGGTCTGTCTCAGCGTGCTCACCCACTCCTCCATCTCGGCCTCGCTGTCTGCCACCAAATAATGACTGTAACTGCCCTGCATCTTCAGCTCAAAGCCATTGCGCTTCATCTTAGAGCACTGCAAGAAACGTGCAGCGTCAGTCGGAGGAGGAATTTAATGGTGTGACTTTAAAAGCCGTTTGTGGTTATAATAATTATAGGTGTTCGGCAAGGAAGATTGCTCCGGTCGTGTTGCAGAGCCTGAGGACTGCTACGTGCTGTTGTTAAACGTCCTAAAAAATGTAGCTAGCCAACTTCAGATATTTCCATGACTCCAGATACTTTCAAAACGTATAATTAAACATCGCT
Source organism: Enteromius anoplus (assembly GCA_032359395.1). Classification (NCBI taxonomy): domain Eukaryota; kingdom Metazoa; phylum Chordata; class Actinopteri; order Cypriniformes; family Cyprinidae; genus Enteromius; species Enteromius anoplus. Next base: position 3,164,472 of record JAUMHG010000043.1, on the reverse strand, counting down.
TTGTAATTTGTAACGCTCAGAAAAAAGCTTTATAAGAGCGTATTACGCGGTTTCTGATTACTAAAATGAAACATTGTTCATCAGGCCCTGTAAACCTTTGTACCCTTTGATCACGTGACAACCTTCGACTGCAAGAAAAGGTTAAAACATACATTCAATACCAGTTCTATTTCTGTACAGGAGTCCAGATAGATGGAGCCTTTTGATTCTTTGTAGTTTTTCTCATCTTTGTATGAATTCAGTATGTAGGAACCATCGGGGAGCTGAGACAGGTAGAAATATCTCCTCTTGAACACCTGTGGAGAAAAAAAAATTATCCGGTGTCACATGATCCTTTAGAAATCATTCTCATACGCCGATATGTTGCTTAAAGACATTTCCTTTTAATCTTAAATGTATATATGATAGCTTATGTAAAACTAAATCAAAGTGTGGCTCAAAATGCACTAATATAAGGCATCAGCTTCACAAAAGATATATACATACATTATCTATTATTAATAGTATATGAAAGGATTTTTGACCTCCCGAGACATACTTGGCAGACAGTTAGAGCAAGTAATAGACATTTCTGATTTACTAAAAAAAACAAAAGACCTTACAGGCCTCTGCAACAGTTGGTCTTCAATCGGCATTGCTCAGCAGACGTACAGTGTATTAAGTAACAAGGACTGCTGTGGATCTGCTGATGTCTGATTAAAAGTGCACCGATGATTGCACGAACCTTCATGGAGACAGACAGACTGCTGTTGATGTTGGCCTTCTGCAGCCAGCCCTGCTTCATTACACCTCCTCTCTGAGAGCAAAGAGATGATGAATCCTAAAACACACACACACACACACACACACACAGAGTGAGAACTAATAGAGACTGATCTGAATACGAAGACTGGGATCAATGCATTTCTACGCACGCAACCTCTCTGCCTTAAAGACCGAACACTCCTACAAATATACAGTAACTTAACATCACACACAGATTAACATGATTCAACAAACATCAGCTTAATGTTTGAAATAACAGTAATATTAACATATTCATAAAAGGCAGAATGGGGTATGGGGGTTTTTACTTACAGGGACTGTTAATGTAAGTATGTGTGTGTGTGTGTGTGTGTGTGTGTGTGTGTGTGTGTAGCTACAGTAATTTAATCGAAGTGGCCTGGCGTCCTTTATCAATGTGCTTTTCTCTAGCTCTACACTGTAATATAATTGTCTAAATGCCCTTCTCCCCTCTTTCCTCTAGCATTTCTCATTCCCTCCCTCTCTTTCTGTTCCTAACAGCCCTTCTGAGACTGATCAATTGCCTGCAACCTCTACTCCCTTTTGAGTCACTCAGCTAATTGATTAAATTAAATGAATGTGACAGAGCCAGCGTGATATACTGTACACATACACTCCTGAAAAGTTCAGAAGTTTGAGGTCAGTAACATACTTTTAAATGTTCAAAAAAAAAAAAGCTTGTATGTTCACTAGTGCTGCATTTATTACGCAACATTATATACCATAACATAATAATTATTATGCAATACCTTTACAAAAGCTGCATTTATTGTTATTTTAAAGTATTTTAAATGCAATTTATTCATGTAACGCAAAGCTGGATTTTCAGCATTTACTGCAGTCTTCAGGTTGTTTATAAATCATTCTATAGTTATTATAAGAAATACTTCTTGTCAGAAATAAGAATTCTTATTATTCAGTCTAAAACGTGACTAAACATGCACACACACAGATTTAGACACGCACACACTCTCTCTCTCACACACAGGGTGGAGAGGCAATCGTTTTGCCCAGTAATCACCACTCCTTACATCTAATTTTATAAAGATCCGCTGGACACTTCAATGTGTGTCTATTAATAGACCACAAGGGTCATGTTTCATGTAATGGGCCTCTTTGACCATATGGTCTTCATCTCTACATCTGATTATGACCACACAGACCCTCATAACATTTACAGTGCTGTCTGGTCTGGGGAAGATGAACAATATCTACAATGTCAATAGAAGGTGTAGCACAATTCAACAAGACGCGTTGACCCTTAAAGGTGCCATAGAATGGAAAACTGAATTTACCTTGGTATGGTTGAATAATAACAGTTCAGTACATGGACAT